>JABFEB020000002.1:1291364-1305109 GCA_019775895.2 Stomatorhinus ivindoensis | reverse complement strand
CTTTGCCTGGTACCCTATATTGCCTGTAATATGCAGCATGCTTCCACTAGACAGTTGGTCAGAAGATGTATACACCCATGGCCTATGGCATGCCACTACAGTATCCATTACTTCACATGCTGATTTTTTTTATGCCAGCACAATAGCTCAGTAGCCAATATCACTCTTGAGTTTCCACTTTATGCACGATTTCCTCTAAAAGTCCAGTTCCCTGCAGTAACTGGTCACTGCCCTTAGTGGTGGGAGTTAGTGTCTGTGTTTGAAGGAACACTGCTACCCCGCTGTGACCCCTCTGGCCCCACATCGTTTAGAATTCAAATATTTGTACAATTTAGTTTTAAAATATATAGATACTGTCATTGAGTTTGTTGATTTATTAAGGGCTGTATATGCATCTAGTTAGACTTCTAAGAACCGCAATGCACAGTTCATTTTTGCGTAAGCACAATCAAATGCTAAGAAATGGCTTCCTTTTAAAATGAATTCGCAGGTTAGCAAAGACACACCTTTAGAACTAGCAAGGTTGTCTTTTAAGTTTGTCTTCCTTTAATGTTGCCCCACGGTTGATATAATAAAACACATGATTTATGTTCCTTATGTGACACACCAAAATGAAACACCCCGATTGGGGTACAACATGTCTAGATATTTATATAAATGCAAACTTTATCACTGGAATATCTTTCGATAATTCTATCATTTTACAATTTCTACGAGCATAACCAGAGCCACTCCTACTTGGACTGGCACGATCAGAGCGACATATGAGAGAGACTCTGCCAGCCTGAAAAGAATGCAAAGTAATGCACGGAATAAAAGAAACAAACGACAAAGTACCTTAAGTCAGAAGTGACAGGCAAATTAGTGGATGTTGTAGGTTAAACTGACAGGCCTGCAGTTCAGGTGAAGGAGTAGGCAGAATGTGAAGGAATCATAGGACCTGATAAGGGCAGGCCTGGACAGCCAGAGGTAGACACAATTAGCCCGACTGAGTAATGTTTGGATGCTCGTGTCAGGAACCCATTCCTCATTCATACCGTTTGTCACTGGTGAGGGCCTTGTGAACCTCCAAAAAGCAACGAGCAATAAATCCTTCTCAAAGATCCCTGGATGTTTTCTTGCCAAGTGAATGATACAAGGATGCTTCAGTGACATGAATGAGAATTCAAATTATAAAATGTGTGTGTGTGTGGGGGGAGGTTGAACTCAGGTTATGTTCGAATGATATATGTACCAAATTTATTTAGTTGTTGTTGCCGCTGTTGGTGTTTGAGATGGCTGTGGGACCATTGGGAGATTCCAATTGTTTATAGTATTTAAAAAATGCGAGGCAGAGAGGAAGGAAGGTTGGTGTAACTGCAAGGGAATACTCAACTCAGAAGTAAACAGCACTCGTTGATACAGAAAAGCTGGAGCAGGTCATTCAAGGGGGAAATTGCCCAACAAAAGGACATTGACTATTCAGGTCAGGCAGAGCATCGCATTTGCTGTTGGACAGTATATTCTTTGTGTAGCAGCAAAATACACAGAATAAAAAACATTTGTATTATTAATCTTTGAATACCAGTAAAAAGACATATGTCAGTGTAATTAATGTGTGGCTTGTCTGATTTCAGAGCTTTTTCCAGCACCTTCAAGAGAACTCATCAATAATATTCAGTTTTCATCATGCAGAAAGGGCCGACCTGCATCGTGAGAGCGACGCACTGACAGGAGTCACTGGTCAAGCACAGCTGGCTGCATCCCACAAGCCAACGACGAACACATCAGTCATGAACTCTGCCCCCCACATTTCCTACGCCATGGGGCGAGAAGAATGAGCATGTGATAAAACCTTGTTTTATGGCGAAAACAAAGGGGGGGGGGGGGGCTTCCCGCTCGCTAGGCCGTTTATGACAGAGATAGATAGGCAGGGGCTCAGCAGGACGGCCCCAAACACCTCTCCGCCCAATGGAGCACTGCTGTCATCTCTGGAAGTGCAAGCATGAGTAGAGGCAGGTGGTCTGGAACCATGATATAAGGGTTTCTAAAAACAAAGCCACTATGAATGGGTCTTGGCATGATAGATAGACAAAACAGAGAAACCGTCCCCATAGGTGGCTGGGAATTCCAGGTCTTCTAACTGGATGTTCTAAGTGAATGTGGCTACATTTCAGTAACTATTGCTTGATCTGTAAAAGTCCAAATAAGCATTACAAAATGAGGCACATGCACTACAAGTATATTGTGATTAGAGTACAGTGGCACGCAGTAGATGATGTATACTGAACAAAAACAGAAGTCGGTAAATCATTATTAAAGGTCCAGATATATATATAACCTTTAATGAGAAGGATTAAAAATACAGTACGTTGAATAAAATTCACAGTATTTCACCACTAGCGAATTTTTTTGGATTGCTGATTATGTCAAATTCAACAATCTGTGTTTTCATAAATCTTTATATTTCCTTTATATTTGGTTTCTTTTGAGGTTTAATCAACGTTTTTCATGTTTCTCTGCAACACAACAAAAGCAGAGCTTCAAAAGATTAATTGTCCCAAATTATACCGTTTATAAAGCATTTGTGTTTTTTTTTCACATTTCCAGTTATGCCAGATGACAGTTCTGTTAATTAATTGTTAGAATTTTCTCAAAAACAAAGAAGTGTTACATAGGAGAGTACAAACTATGATGATCACCAGAACTTTAATATAATTTGAGACAACTGTTTTTCAGAATCTACAGAACTACATCCTCTCTATGAGGTCTGTTATGATTATGTAGCGAGAATGCCTATCAGTAGCTATGCTATATTTTGCAGCCATTTCCTATTGCTTATGTGCGACCCATTAGCTGGAAGTTCTGTAATATCCACGTCAGGCTCACTGTGGAGCTGCAAGTACAGACACATGAGGAGAGTAGGGCCATCTACTCATTGTTGACACAATGCGGAACAGGGAAGGGCAGCAAATCCTAAGTAAGACCTGAAACATAAGTAAAAACGAAATCTTCTACAAGGTACGTTTCTTGTATATTACAGGGTGAAGATCTTATCTCAGTATCACAAATATATATAATTTTAAAATAGCACCAACCTTACAGTTCATTTTATTGTTATCTTAGAGCAGCTGTAAGATCTCCAGTACAGATGTGGGCCATCACCTCTCGTGCGGCGTGTAATTCATGATGACATTGCGAAATAGATGTCAGTAGAAGACACCACTGCCTGGTGGCCTGAGGTGCTTGGTGTCCGTAACCCTACTTTTGGAACTCAAGGTCAAAGTCTTCCATTATCAGCTTTTTGGCATAGCCATCAAAATTGAGCTGAACTTTTGACAAAAACAGAAAATCTGTGAAAAATAGCTGTAAGCTTAGTTCACTAGCTTCAGTATTCCTGTGTACTGAGGGCAAAGATTTACACAGGTCTTTTATTATGCTTCATGAATTTATTATTGAGCTAAGCAATTTGTATAAGCAAGTTTTGCTTACTCTGTGACAATCAGCCCTTCAAAAATCACTGCTGTATCAGGGTTAGGACTTATTTTTCTGTTGTTTAATGGTGCATAGAAAATGCCCTTGAATGTGGATAAAGGGAAACATTAAAATATTAAACTGGTGGACAATTATCACTTAAATGACATTGATGTCCATCTTTAATTACTCATTCGGTGTGGGTTCTGGTGTTTGGCTTCTATGACGCACAACAGGGCATATTTCTGTATTCGGTCCCCATGTTGAATATTACGACAATTAACTTGGATGTTTATGTTAATCTTCTATAAATTATAAAATGCTTTAGAAACATGAAAAACAATCAGGATTCCAATTCATGCTTTTAAATTTTAAATTTTAACCTGGTTTATCCTCTCATTAATTTAGAATATTCCAAGTAATCAATAACCTGTAAACAAGAAAATTAAAATATTGATTTGTATGATCTACCCATACAACACCTCCATCTGTAGGTCACTATGCATGGTGATTTTTCTTGGAATTTGTTGATTAGATTTTTGCATTAATATTTGTAATAGTATTAATTTTATATTAAACTCAAGTACATCATTTTCTGAAAGTGCAGTGAAGTATACCCTCGGGGCGATACGTATGTTAAGTGCACATTAATATTAAACAGAAAAGCAGTTTTCACTTATCTCTCTGAACTTCTAGGTAACCTACTTCTACATTGATCTCAGTGGTTGTTTGCCTTGATCTACAAGATGTTTCCCCATATCCATGACCTCCACTACTTCATGTGGCTGTCATGATTCTCAGCATTCCTCGTGCCTCTCTTTAAACCTCACCCGTCTCTGTAAGCCCTTGTATCGTTCTTCAGAGTCTGGAATTTACTGCGGTGATGTATGCTTTTGCTTATCAGGGTCAGATCTGCCTTAACTGTGACCCTCATGGTTTAAACAGATGCTGCGTAAATGGCAAACCAGCCTTGCTGCTGACCACAGTCCAAATCACAGCAGGGGGGCCCCTCCTGACATCGACTGGAGCGAAGGGGACAGGTGAGAAACCATTGGGTGTCAAGGAAAGGGTAAGCCTGTGCGTCCGGCTACATATGGAAGGCATTATGCAGCCTGGAGAATATCTAGATATTTTCCCTCTTGACTTGTTTAGTAAAAAAGAAGCAAATTCCTGGCTTCCAGGCCTCATATATGTGTCATGACGCCTGTGATTCGAATGTCGATCCCAGGGTCTCGTGTGAGTTTGTAAAAATCTCATCCTCTGGTTTGGAATTTAGTTTGTGGCCTAACGTTTTTCTCTCCTTCGGAAAAAATGATTTACGCTAAACTGAACCTCCCTGGTTTACCTCATCGTGCTCATATTTACGGTAATCTTGTGACTGCTTAGATTATCTGATGCCTGTACTGGAGATTATAATAATTATTTATATATCAAAATTCTTTAAAAGAATTATCATTGTTGTTGCTCAAACAGGCTTCCTAACTAATCATTTTAGTAATGCTCAAATTTTGACATAAATGGATAAAGGCCTGCATCCCTTGTCTGTCCTCCTTCCCGGCCCTTATCCCATACAAGGTTACATGGTTTTCCAACCTTTTAATTTATTTAATGAGTAATCACTTGATGGGGATTTTTGTTTTATTGGATTTGTCTCATAATGGTTGTGCGTGTGAAAGATTTCTGCATTACACTCCCTGCAGTTTCTACAAAGCTAGAGCAGGACATGTGTTTAAAATCCTATTAAACATTAGACTTGGTATTTGATGAATGAGGCTGGGTGTGACATTCAATATGGCACATTCAAATCTTGATTGACCTTGAACCCCCAGAATTGCATCTATTTATAAAACCTATTTATCATTTTTAATTTGAGGACAGGACACATTTGCAAAGTCTAGTTACAAAAGTAACACAGCAATATTTTTAGGACCGCATTTGACAATTCGTGCTAGAAACTCCAGCTTATTGTATCTGTTCTTTGCTTGCCTGCAGTGTTTCTCATGTTATGTCTCCTGTTTACTTTAAGACAAATTGTAAGAAAAGAATTACAATTATTTGAATGATGCAACATGGCTAATTGTGGTTTTGTGTCACATTAGAATACAAGAATATTTACATTATAAGTCACTGGTAGGTCATATCTAAAGCATTACCTTACTCCATAAGTG
Source organism: Stomatorhinus ivindoensis (assembly GCA_019775895.2). Taxonomy (NCBI): domain Eukaryota; kingdom Metazoa; phylum Chordata; class Actinopteri; order Osteoglossiformes; family Mormyridae; genus Stomatorhinus; species Stomatorhinus ivindoensis. The sequence goes on along the minus strand of JABFEB020000002.1, from coordinate 1,299,488 downwards.
CATAGCATATGTACACTGCAATATTTAGTGTAGTTGACCAAATTAAGCAAAAATGTAAAAATGGAACAAAACTATGTCTATCCAAGCTATCGAGTATCCCAGAAGGCACATAATGCTTTAAAACAAGTTACCTGTTATGCCTGCAATGGTAATTGAAAATGTGTAAAAAGTCCAAATGAAAATGAGCTCTTAATTATGCCGCACAGAGGAGGCACCTTAATTACTTTCTCGCAAAATGATTATGTTTTTCTAATCAGTGGCTAAACAGTGAGAGTAATTGCACATGAGCTTTTGAATTGCAACGTCGGACACGGGTGAGGCATGTATGTTAAAATGTGGTGCTCACCCAGGGAACATAAGCTGATAAGGAACCAACGGGATCGTAATCATCTCCCCCTGGGATTTCTGGCTACTGAACTTCCTGTTGCAGTTTATTTGCTTATCCCTCTCAAGTACGTTGTATATTAATTACGAGACAAACCATTTTCTGTTTTCTTGACTGCAAGGCCAAAAGGACATTTTTATTCCACTGTTCATTCATTCCACCTTGGCTGGTCCACTTCGCAGTATTCCCTCCTCATTTTTCTCTCTTACACTTGGATTCCCAGAATAAATTCATTCAAATGTAATTCACTTTTTCAATATAATAAATTTAAATGTCGGTTAGAAATAGATATGAAGTGTTTCACTTTTCAGGAAAGTTTCAAATTTTAGTTTCTTACATTATCGTACTTAAAGCACCACGTTATAGCTGTAGAAATAATGACCTTAAAATTAGTATAAACATTCCCATGCATGTACACTTCTGAAATGTCTTTAATAATCAATTAATGATTCCCCCATAATAAACATTTCCCTGGAATCAAAGGAACAATAAAATCATCATTGACCTCTGACCATGACTGAATATAAGGTATTAGGTGATATTTGACTTCTGATGCTTGATTCATCCCCATGTCTTTCTGTTTTGTATTGGAAACACCAGCCAATTTCAGACTAAATAGAGATCTGGAAATACCATCAGCATTTATGGTGTTTCTATTTTCTAACAACACTTCTCTTCAGTGTGATGCTCCTCTGAAATTGAGGTGTGACAGGTGAGGGCCAACCTGCCACTGGGTCTTTACGATTTATGATGTTTAAATGATCTTCTATGTACTTCTGTGCTTAAGGCAAAGCTTGGGCTAGAGAAGTTTTCTGCAACAAAACACTCAATAGAAAAATTTCAAAATCATATCTGCATTAGCATTACATGTTAGCAACGAGGGCTTATCGGCGTATAATGATTCGGAACTGGCTGTTCCTCTCCATTGCGGCCATTCGTTTATAAGGACTATCTACTTTGAATCTGGCTTCTCAGTAATCTTAGCATACTCATGTAACTGCTGATATTTATCAAGCTAAAAGATGGCGCTGGAGCTCTCTTTAGATGGAAGTTAGAGCAGAAAGTGGAAGAGAAGAAATGCTATGATCAGGTGAGTGGTAACGTTCAGGTGCAGGAAATGTGCTGAGTCTCAGCCTGATGGAAATGCCCATGGCAGCCAACAGCCACAACAAGAGCACGTCGCAGCCACAACATGGCAAGCCTCCCCCCAGAGAAATGCTGTCTGTGGCCTTCTGGAAATCCCTCCGCTCACCTGGGACAGAAGCCAGCACCACCCAAGTGCTGTTTCTTTAGTTGCATTGTGGAGAACCTTAGGGGCTGATGGGAAAGGCAACACTTTCACAATCACTGTCACATGTGAAATCACTTAAGTCTTAATTAGAGTGGATTAAGGCCTAGCATTTTGTTCCTCTATAATCCCCCTTCTTGGACATACTCCTGTCCACGTTGAAGAAGATGGGACCTACAGGCCAACCCAATGGGACATCCCCCCCCCCCAAGCGACAGACAGAAAGCCTGACTGAGAAATGCTGTTGCCTGAAAGATCCTAACAGGACGAACGTTGTCAGGCTCAGTGCCTGACTGCCACATGCATATTTAACAAATCCTTACTGGCATTCCTGCTTCTCTGCTAGCTCTGCCTTCTCTAGGGCCTTAGAATATAAATTCAAGGCATGTCATTTTTTTGAAGCTAAATGTATTCATGAGAAACCTAACTTTAACAGACCCCATTTGAATAGAACTTCTATTTAATGTTAATAAGTTCTGTGCATTTTTTTGAAGGGTGCAGCAAAAAAAAATCATATCAATCACTGGAAATTTATTATCTTTAAAATCAGCTTTGAAAGTGTCTTCCTGGGTTGATTGCCTGCCTCTACATGAGTCCGGAGAAGTTTAAACACACTTTGTATTTTATGTCTCTGCACTGTTGAAATAATTTATTTATTATTATTATTTTTTATCTTTGCTCTCTTCATTTCTACCTACTTGCCACTGAGTTAATTGGAGCTAATTTCTTTTAATTGCTAAGTATAAATAAGTTTTGATTAGCTACAGAGTTTGACTGATGTACATTTATTATTCCGGTAACCGTCTCAGCTACATCCCAAATAAACTGTATCAGAGGGTTTAGATGTTTGAATAAATGCAGGCTTCCATCGTGCGTCTTAATATCGCATCATCCGAAAGAAATGAAAACGATGCAGGTACGTCACGCTGGCAGCTGCTGTTCTCTGCGTTTACTCATTGCTGCAAATGCATTAATAATAGCGAACTTATGACAATCTGCAAATATGACAATGCTTAAAAAATTTTAATCTCCATTTTCAATTACAAAATGGTTCTAAAATTAATCCGCAGAATATAGTAAAAGAAGCTAATGTTTATTTACCAGTACATTTTGAATAATTGGATCCCTGACTCACCTAAATTCCTTCAAATTAATACCAGGAAGGAAGTAAAACTATACAAAAGCTCATTGCTAAACATCATAAAAGCTATTTACTATATTCAATATTATTCTTTACTAAATACATAGTGTACACCTTTAAAATTATTTTTTAATAAAGTGGGGAACAATAAACAAGAGAGAACATGATCGGACCGTACAAAAGGCCCAGTGTGCATTGAATATTTATACATTTGAGACAATAGTTTGCAAACATTCATGAACACTTCTTAACACTTGTGGGTAACAAACCTTAACAACACAAGGCAACACGACAGAAGGACACAGCAGAGAACCTTCACAGAAATTTCATTATATGATGTATTGCATGAACCTTAATAAGCGGCACGTTGAGTGTGCGGCTTTTATGAAGCTATTATATAAGGTCGCTTTGCGTAAATAGAAGTTTTAATGAAAAAAGATGTAAAGCGATCCTCTGCTTTTGCCCCCAGCAAACGTCTTTTCGGTTGGCGCTAACATTAAGGGCTTACGGGAGAGTGTGCAGGGTGCGGCTGTGTTGGATGCCTGCCACGGGCGAGTCAAACAGGCGCCTTCGTTGACAAAGCCTATGTTCACCATATTTTTTCAATATGTATAGAAATGGCATACAGTAAGACAAAGAGGTTACATAAACGCTTGCCGGCTTGAGGGCCAAGCAAAGGAAACATTTCCCTAGGATTCTTGTGAGGTGAGGGAGTTGGAGTTGATTTCATAGCATTATTATTTTTAACGTGGATTTTACTCCATAGTCAAAATTCATCTGAATAGTAGGTAATTAAAATAAACAGAATTTTGCTGGCCTTCTGGCATTACAAATTACCTTCACGCAGAAATATGTTGTTTTGTTCTATTGACTCGGAATTAGATGGTTAAATAGATTAAGCAATTATTCGTCTGGCAGAAAGGTTGCAACCTCAATTACGAATGGCATGTGCCTTACAGAGTAATGCACGATTACAGGTCGGCTCAAGCAACATAACAAAGACTGTACAGTAATAACCCATCCGTTTCATTCAGACTCCCTCACAGGCAACTGTAGAGTGATTTGTTGAGATATTTTATTATGAGTTCTCTCTTTTAACACTATGAGGACACAGGTTAGAAAGACTTATTTTCTTAGGTGGTTTTGATTTAAAGGCCACATATGATCTTGGAATTGTCATCCCTACATTGAAAATTGAGTTCGACCTGCCGGTGTGTCATCAAAACCCTTTTTTCCATATGACTCCAGTATCCTTTACATGTAGTGCACTTTCTTAGTCATGACTGTGCCCGACATATGCTGATGAATTTGCCTACTGTAGTATAGGATGGATTTCCTGTCACTATTTACTGCATAAATCCTGTGTTCGTGTTTATAAAAACAGGGATGAGGGAAGACATGTGACTGTCACATGACCTCAGCCGTTACACATGTGAGTGAGCTTCAGTTTCCACCGCCACTGTCAGTAGTCGTGCCCAGTCTTTGATGCCCGACCCGGCACAATGTGGCAGCCCTCCTGAGAGTCGGCATCATTGTGGCTTCATTTCTGTTTGTGCTCACCCAGGCCCATCGTGACACCAAAACGACTGCCTTTTGTTTTCATTCCTACCCGTTCCTTTTGTTAAACCCGCTTCCACTCGTGATACAAAATCAGCTTTCCTTTGATTTCTGGGTTTCTGCTTTCCATCCTGGTGTCACATGGCTCTGCTCGAAGCCCTGCCCAGAGCGAGTGTCACCGCATTATCATGGATTATGGGTTGGCGTGAATGTCAAAATGTGTCAGGAAATTTTCCAACCTTTTGGTTGCCAAGTTTTTTGTTTGGGATCCTGACAAAACTAGACCTAGTGTGACTAAATAAGGTAATGTGATCTTAACAACATAGTCAAAAACATAATCATAATAATAACAACAATAATAATAATAATAATTAAAATTATGAACAGTATAATATTTTATTGTACAGTATTTTCTCAAAACACCTATTCAAATAGCCCTATAACAAAATCTCTTCCATAATAGTTTTAAGTTGTCCTTCAGTGGTTATATTGAATTAGCCATTAAGTATTAACACAGTAGGGCTTGCAAAGCCGCTGTATTCCGTGGATTTAGTCACAGCTGGTGTGCTGACAACCCTTGGCTCCAAATCGACGCGATATTTGGACCCCGTTTTTCTTCATTTACCCGGCGAAGCATTTGTGTTGTCAGCAAGAATGTTTCTCCGTTGTATTCCTCCCTCAGAATTTGGCCTCTAGTACCTCTTCAGTGAGCTCTCCAATTTATCCTCACCCACAGATATAATTTCCCCCGCGTACAAGCCTGTGTTCAGTAATTTTTGCACAGCAAAGGCAGTATTTCACGCGTGTGGTGGCACCTGCCACTCGTCTAATCCTTGGTCTGCTACATGTTACTGGGGGTTTGTTTAAGGTCTGTCTATGCATGCAGTTTTATCATCTGTGCTGCCGGTTAGCTATGCTATATCATATTATATAGATGGTCAGGATGCTAAATTGACCAGTAAGTGGAGAGGAAACCAGTAATCCGCTATTCAAAAAGAATATTTTGCATGCTGCCTCACTGTTTCACTTATTTATATTAGCCACTAAGATATTTCCCTGTATGAAGCTCTTTCAGTTTGACACAAGCCAAAAATATCAAGATAAGAGATTCATTCACAATCTTGCAGAATGTGGCCAAAAAATAGCTATCATACTACAAATGTCATACACTAATTAATTATATTATTCATTAATTATATATTATACAGTGGCCCATATTGATTGATAGAGCAATATTTTATTTGATTTTTGGAAGAGGACTACTACAGTAATGTCATATATATCTTGTATATAGGCATCATGATTTTCTTTATTTGTGCATAGACTAACAGAGACAGTATCATGCTATTAATAACTGCAAAATCTACAACTTAATTATTTAAGAGACCAAATGAAAAATTAGACATGAGATACTAGGCCAAATATAGGCTGGTCTAGAAGTTAAGCTTTCATTTTCAGAGGAGCTTCCTTTAACCACCATCTTCTGTTTGATGCACATTCCTGCCCCAGATGTGCAGTGATGCAAGCCTGGTTCACAGTACATAGAGAAGCAATAGTTATGTATTTCAAGGAAAGGACATCCCTACTCTGCAATTCCCTGTATGGATCAAGGACAAAAGAGCAATCACTGATGAATGTTTCACTTTGTCAGTCTTTGGGAAAAAAAAAATATGGTGACACTCGTCAAACTTTAAAAGGGCTTTATAATTGGAACACAGGGCTAGTTAAGCTCTAGGCTGATGCAGAAAATGAAGCAGACCCAGCGCATGAACTCTACAAGCATAATTCCGGGGTTGGCCCTCCCCGAGAACCCGCAGAGTGGTATGGCGGCGGTCGGCACGCTACGCTGCCAATCGATTATATTGTCATTGACCATATGCTGTTGTGTTTCAGTATGCCCGCGAGCTGTATGATCTGGGAGAGGCTGTCTTCTGTTATTATAATAGCCTTGTAATTATACTGTCACTTGCCTTTTTAAACAGCTTGGAACTCTTGGGATATACTGCTATGATTCTGTGACTGATTTCAAATTCTCCATTATTATTATTATTATTATTATTATTATTATCATTGTTGCTGTTGTTCTTGTTGCTTTTGTTGTTGTTAGTATTATTATTTTGATTGCCTATTCAAATTGAAATTTATTTATATTTTAGAACAATCCAGGTTAATTATCTTGTTCAAACCCCATTCTGGTACCACATGTTGATGTTACAAATATCTGCCCCAGTCCTAGTTATTGCTTCCGGTGCTATTCTTACAAGGATTCAAGGACTGAAAAGTTTTATTGTCATTCTTCCAAGTACAAGAATAAGTACAACGAAAAACTGTAGCTGTTTGTCTGCTGTCTTGCAGACTAACGATGAAGAACAACAAATAGAGTGAACAATAGTGAACAGAGCTACATGTGCTTGGGCTATGCGTAATTGCAGGGGTGAAACATGCGCTGAAAACACACCATTCACGCCTGCGGACAATTTGGTAACTTCAGTTCACCTTAGCATGCTCGTGGACTGTGAGGGGAAACCAGACAACCCTGGAGGAAACCCTCAGTGACAAGGGACAAATATACAAACTCCACATTAGAGTCCCAGAGATAGGAATCATCAGAGCCAACCACTGTGCCACTGTGCCACCCACTAAAGTGACAGTTATTAATAATTACAGTGGCAGTTGGGATTATACTGCATGTTATCCGTATGCATTTAACACTCACTACTTGAAAGAAGCTGCTCCTTTAGCAGATAATCCTGTTTACTGCCATATAATGTTATATAACTTATTAAAATGCAAACTTTAAAGTACCTTTACTAACTGTGATAAAAATGATACTGATTCTAAAAAGAAATCCTCTAGTAGTGCCGTCTGTCTGGGAATAGCATTCAGAAGCTGGACTATTAACTGGGACATGGTGGATGTGGGGGGACGGAGCTGAGCGCCCAGGAAAAGTCACCCGGCTTCCCTTTCAGTACAAGACAGGCAGTGTGAAAGCAGCCTCATCTTTATCTGTGCTGTGGGATTGCCGTGTTCTGCCAGAGGTACCACGAGAGCAGACAACGGCGGCCCTGCCCATTCGTGTCAGTGCATTCCATTAAAGGTGATTGATCTCTACGGCGAAGCTGCCAGCCTCTTGATAATGAGAAGAAAGGGAGAGCAGAGGGGGTGTGGTGGCTCCAGCCAGAAGAATCAGTGGTATTTGTTGCGTAACAAGTTAAATCGCTGGCTTTGCCGTCTCTGGACCGTTCAGACAACTCGGAGATAGGAAGCATTAAGCCACCTGGCTAGGTTCTGGACTAGATGACATCAATGAATTTCGGCTTTCTGTCTGATGTGGAAGTCTGCTCTGCTTTTTGAGCAAATATGCCTTCTGGCAAAAGCATTGCGTCTCTCAGAGGACATCGGTGTTGTATATTCATCAAGTCATGTTAATGAAACCAGAATCTCAGCTAAGTGGGAACATCTATGCCTTTTAATCTTGCCATTTATGACATATATCTACTACTGTATATCTTCTAATAATGCTACTATTATTGCTTTTAATATTACTAGTGTGATATCACTTTGGGCATCTCGCCTCCAGGGTCAGGGGTTTGAATCCTCACTCTGTGTGTGTGTGTGGAGTGTGTCTATTCTCCCCCGCTGCATGGGTTTTGTCCCTGTCCTCTAGTTTCAACAGGCAGGCATCTGTAAATAACTGAATGTAAGTATGCTGTGATGGACCGGCATCCCGTCCAGAGTGTACCCCGGCCTTGT
>JABFEB020000002.1:1267869-1291264 GCA_019775895.2 Stomatorhinus ivindoensis | reverse complement strand
GGCCTTGTGCCCTACGGTGGACTGGCATCCCGTCCTGGGTGTACACCAGCCTTGTGCCCTATGATGGACTGGCATCCCGCCCAGGGTGTACCCTGGCCTTGTGCCCTACGGTGGACTGGCATCCCGTCCTGGGTGTACACCAGCCTTGTGCCCTATGATGGACTGGCATCCCGCCCAGGGTGTACCCCGGCCTTGTGCCCTACGGTGGACTGGCATCCTGTCCTGGGTGTACACCAGCCTTGTGCCCTATGATGGACTGGCATCCCGTCCAGGGTGTACACCTGCCTTGTGCCCTACGGTGGACTGGCATTCCGTCCAAGGTGTACACCTGCCTTGTGCCCTGTGATGGACTGGCATCCCGTCCTGGGTGTACCCCGGCCTTGTGCCCTGCGGTGGACTGGCGTCCCGTCCTGGGTGTACCCCAGCCTTGTGCCCTGCTATTCGTGCATTATGGATTCATTTCAGCCCCATCCTGGGTTGCTCCCTGCCTTGCACCCATAGTCTCCAAGGTGGGCACTGGACCCCCGTAACCCTGGACAGGACAAATGGTTACAGAGAATGGGTGGATGGATTAATTCCACTGATTGTTCCTGTTCATAGGGACACTCTTCCATAGATAGTCTATGACACCAAACAAACAAACGAATGAAATATATCACGGCCGGGCTGTCACGATGACCATGTAGTAAGTCAAAATGGCGTCACAAAAAATGCCTAAAGTGTGTGCAGATTCACATTCCTTTCTTTGTGTTCCCATATATCATGGGCATCGCCACCATTAAATCTGAAGGGGACGTGTCCCCCTCACATTTCATAATTATTCATTTGAACCCCCCCCCACATTTGACATAAAATATTCGTTTTATGCCAGTGTCCCCCCCCCCATTCAAAATGCTTCTGACGCTCCTGCCATACAATGTACTTCATGGCATAAGTAGTGGCTTCACCTATGGAGTGTTTTTAACATAATTTGGCACTGGATGGAAGCAGATTCCTTTTGCAACTAACATGCCACATGGTGCGAAAAATATGCCAATTTAAAAAAAACTTCCAACTTCCTGCTTCCTCTCTGATGTCATTTTATCCAATCAACATTCTCCAAAGCCAAATAGGCAAACACAGATAAATTCCAGGCAGCTGATTCTGAACAATATTATGATTTAAATTAGCAGATAACATGACTCAGTAAATTCAATTTTGCTACAAAAACTATTTTTATTTGAAATGTATGCCACTTTGGATAGAAGTATCTGCTATATTAATGTAAGTAAAAATGTTTCATTAGTAAGGCTCTGGTTCCTCCCGTGACTTTCTGAGATAAGTAGCTGGAAGATGGATGAATATCACAATGGCTGGAAAATCCCAAGGTATTTGCATAAGCCAGTCCATGTTCTTTTATGATGGCAAAGGAGAAGCTTCTCTGTGTCAGACTGTTACTGGCCGTGTGGGTTAATAGGAATGGCTAGGAAAATGGACGATTAGCAGAAAGTGAGCAGGTATGGCTTTTCCACAATTAGGTCCATGTCATCTGCATATCAAGCTAATTCCACACTTTTGCTGCGAAAAACTTCCTTCAGGACAGTCACCACAATAGCACAGCAATTAAAAGTTTTCCTCCTTGTTATACTGTTTGGGGTGAGAGGCAGGTGAAGGTTGTTGAAGGTTATCTGGTGTAATGTGCTTTGCATCTGTTGTAAGAAGGACATTTGTTTCTAAATATGTAATCTAGTCTTGTAGTTGCAAAAGGGACTCCTTCAATGAGTTTATGGAAAATTAAACATTTTAAAATTTAATTAAAACATTGCTAAACAGCCATAAGAACAGAATTTGAGAACAAGAAACTTCTTTTTGTGACTGAGTCTTAGCCCAAGGTCTGTGTAATTATAGTGCAGAATATATTCTACATAACTACATACAGAGCAGTATGAATAAGCAAAATTCTTGTCCAATGTTTAAGTGTACCATCACAGAAAGCCTTTGTACGCTAATGTTAAGCTGTTATTGAATGACGCCAGAACAATATTAAATATAATGACAGGACAAACTAATGAAATTGCATGGGCTGAGGGGCCTTGCATTAAAAACCTGAAGTGTTTACACGTACATACAGTGCTGCCAATCATGGGCATTCAAGAACAGGGGTGCTGTAAGGGGGGAGTTAGGGCCATTCCACGGGCCCCTGGTTGTCAGGAGCCCCAACAAATTTGGAAAATAACTGGATTGGTCTGGACTGGGGGGCCTAAAATGTTTAGGAACACCCCTGCTCAAGACATTGCATTAAAATGCATTTGGTTAACAGTGTGCTAAGAAAGCTAAGGGAATCAGCGTCACATTATTTAATGTGCTAGTTTTAAAGTGGATACTGGATACAATTGTTTTATTTCATATAAAAATCTTACTGTGTAAACTTTAAGAAATAATCCCACACGATGTAGACATGCATGATGAAAAGCAAAAAGAAAATTACTGCTATAACTAGTTATAATAACTAAGTGGAATACAGATTAGGTCAGGAATCAAGACATTGATAAATATAGTTCATAACCCTGTGCACAAAGTTTGCCTGTAACTGTGGACTAACCAAAAGAATATTTTGATGTAATTTGTATTTTACAGAGGTTAGTCAAGGTTGCTCTTCTTTCCATTGTTACATTGTTTTGCCTCGAATGTGAGCTGAAAAAATAAATCAAAGTAGGTACTTGGTACCAAAGTAGGTACTTCCATACATCTGTATATGGAGACCCTGAAAACTCCAGTGACCAAGGGATTTTAAGAGAATTAAAATCTCTGTTATTGTGTTAGGAGATAAGGCCTCCAGTCAATAACCCGGATATGACTGGTGCTGTTTGATTAGTGCATCACACAGTTCAGAGGAAATTCTCAAATTATTATAATCCCACACCCCCCCCCCATTATAATAACGGCTGTTTTAGTGCCATATGTTGTTTTTATTGGATTATATTAACCATGAGTATAAGCACCGTGTTATTTCTTGTCGTGTTCTATGCTTTCTCCTATTATTCATGAATGTAGCCATACAAGGCAGAGTAACAATCATGAGGATATCTTTGAGTCTGGCCTGCTGTTCGATGGAGACATATTGTTGGCTTACAGATAGCCTGTACTGGAAAAATATCTTACGCTGTGGCCCTTCTGATTACCTTATAATGCTGCGTCTGGAAATGACCCAACACGCTGAAGCTGTTTAAGCAATTTAAAGACCATGGGAAACAAAAGTCATTTTGCAGTGTCCTCTTATGCACCCTATTAATTTTAAATGTACCCATGTATCTGTTTAACTGTTCGTACCTTTAAACCGTTTTGCGCGTTCTGAGTGCGATAAAACGCATCATACGCTGCAGTGTATCTTAGGGAAGGAGGAAGCGAGAGAAAAGACTAGTTTTCGAAAGTCATTGTTCCTTAACAAAGAGATAAATGTTAATGCCGAAAAACCTTCTTTTGACATCGTCGTAGATGTGGGAAAAGTATTCCAGAGCAGCAACGCCGTAAGGAGTAATCCACACTGCTGAGAACACCAAAGTCATTCAACGTGGATTATTTTTCCATCCAAACAAAGAGAATTAATGATCCTAACTTTTCAAAAGACCATTGAAGGGTAAACAATGCACAAACTAAATAGTTTTCTTTACAATTAAATGCACCTCACTGGCTGTCAGACCAGGGGGACTCGAGAAAGGGCTCCATACGACGGCTTTCATAATAATAGCCAGATTTCACACCTCTTCCTCTGAAGTCCATTAGGACTTAGGCTCAGACTCTGTTTGCCGTGAGCTGCTTTGTGTGGGAAACATGAATATGAATCCCCAAGTTCCCCCCAATGAATATCCTGAATTTCTTTGTGGGGAGTACAGGCATAGTGGCCCAACCAGTCTCCACAGGAAGGAGACAGTCCTTTACAGCTGTTCTAGTCTCTGCTGTTACCCTAGCAGCTCCGGTCCAGCGCTGGGTGGAACAATGGCCACCACATGAGTGGCCTCCTGGGTGGCAGGAGATCCTGTTTTCCAGCTCCAAGGAGGTTCCAGTCAATTTAGCCTGTTTTCCCAGCAGGACAACTCATGGGAGACCAAAAAAATCTATGAGCTTAATTGGAGGAAAGGTGCGATTAGTTTCATTTCGCAAACTGCATCTGTCAGTTTTCCTTAAATCCTGTGTTCCACTTGTTTATTTCAAGGTCCACATCTTTCATGACATTCTCTGGCATGAGGCTAAACCCATGCCACAAACAAATTGCAAATTCGCGCAATGAAGGTAACCTGCTAGCAACAAACAGGGCATTAAAATTAAGCTGATATTTCAGACGTACCAAACTCTTACCACTTCCTACGGCATAGTCATCTCTGCTAGTCAGACAGCTCTTCGACTTCAGTCAGATCCCTCTGAATTTTTGCTATGCCAGATGGCCAGTATATCAAGTCCATGGATGCAACATCCGTGGTTGTTGAGAACTCTTTATTAACCTTTTCTATAGATTTTATCACCATGAATTAAAAATGGAGTGTTAGGCACGCAATGTACCTTTGGGTGTATTTATCTTATTAATAATTTAAAGCACAAGTTTTGCTTTTTACATGCAAATATGTTGCTTATTTGATACATGGTGTATAATATTACAATGTTTTGATAAAGACAGACATAATAAAGCAGCAATCCAACAATAGGTGATACAGAACGTGTCAGGTTTTTCATTTCAGCTTTTATATGGGCCGACATGAGCCGGTCCTGTTTGTTTTGCCCAGACTATTTGGAGAGTGGCTTTGCACTGAAAGGCCACATGATTACTTGCTGGTGTTGCAATAGATAAGGACAAGAAAGACAACAGGGGTGTCCCCTGCAGGCTGTCACAGGCTTTTAATGTTGTGCAATTGTGACTCTGTCACCACGTTCTTCCGGAAGCCTGGTTAAACACAAGTAAGGATCAGACAGAGTTAGGGACATAAAGATCCACAATGAGGTCATGGCGGACTACAGTGAACCGGACCGTGGAGGAAAAAAAGAAAAAAAAAACAAGACATGAACTATTGTGTTTTCATTTTGCTGTATGTTTAAATTGTTGGTGCAGAAGACAGAGAAGCTCTAAGATGGTGGCTTGAATGTTTGAATGAATGTTTGAAAGAACTTTTTACACATTGATGGTCATTATTTATATCAAAGTGCACAATAAACATGTAAATGCAATAAACAAACAAACAAATGAATGAATGACCGAATGAATGAAATAACAATCACCAATAGGGAGTCTGGAAGCTTTTATTTCTGACTAAGAGATAATCCTTGTGTTTTTTTTCTGGTTAGTTATTTTTGCCCTGACAGTATGTCTGTCACCAGAACTCAAATTTTTGGCAAAGGCTGAAGGACATAATTTCAATAGATAGCTTTTTCTCTGTGTGTCTCTCTGTCGCTGGACAAAGTGAATATTGTAGCTGTGAATCGACTTATAGTTCACTAGTCTGAAAGTGGACTAGTCTTTTCAAATCCATAAAACAAAAATCCATGCTTCCCCCCGAAAGACACAGTGCACATTTACACAGGTCCAGAGAGCTGTAAAAGAACACAAATGAATGAGTCATGTACAGTAATGGCACACACATATAGTATGTATACTGTATTTTGAGCAGCGTATAGTGACTTTAAGGGTGGAGAAATATATATCAAATGGGTTGCACAACCACTCAGTGGTTAGCACTGTAGTCTAACGCCTACATTTCTGGGGGATTGAATCCTACCTCTCGCTGTAGGAGTTAACCTTGCATGATCGCTTGCTATGTGCTAGACAGGTGCTTACAGGAGATAACTGGATGGACACTGAACGTTTTTTGGTTCTTTTTCCTAGAAAACGGCCATCTTCTACTGAAATATTTTTAGTGAGATCTTTTTAAAGGTGACGTGGCCCAGACATCAATAAAAGTCTTGATTTCTAAGTGGGTCTGTAAACTGCCCACTGTTTATCTAATATGCAAGCATCCCGCTTCCATTTGTGGCACTTTGTGCTGTTTCATTGAAATTTCTCACTCAGATTTATTAAGTTTGTCAAAAGCTTCTGGTTGTCATTTTGATTCATCCGCCGGGTTCCCTCTCTGCGTGGCCCTACTTCTGGCAGCGCCAGTTTATTTAGTGGCGGGCCAACGGCGTACACTTTGTGCTTCTCAGACCGTTTCCCTACTAAACAGGCATGCTAATTTGCGAACCATCGGGTTTAGTCAGATTTCTGAAGAATGACGAAGGCAAGCCCCAGAGGCGGGGAGGGGGGGGGGCGGGGGTACTGGCAGGCTGGGCCTGCGGGTGAGGTTTAACTCTTTCGGGTATGCGAGCTGCATGTGAAACTCCTGCTTTTCAGTAAACAAGTGCATTCATAGGCCTCCGCCATGCCAATTCCAACCAAATTATACAGCCTTTAAACCAAAGTCAGGCTGAACCACGACGGCTACACACAGCTGAGGAATTCTCCGGCGAGTGCCACCGCTTCAGCTGCGTCCCTCTCTGCTCGGAGAGCTTCTGCCACGGTCCTTTTTTTGGAAGGGGAAAAGGTGTAATATCTCAAATACCTCACGGATGGGCCATTTAAATGCAGAACTAAATGGATATGATGATTAAATAATATAATGATGACCCATACATGAAAGCAGGACAGCAGAATCACTTTCTTAATGCAAATAACAGTTAATGTTAAACATAAATGTCCAAAAATGTAAGAAATATTCTAGCAATATTATTGTGATTGACATTATTGCTTTTGTTGGGGTTTTAAATTGTCATATTATCATATTTAGAGTATCAGCAAATATATGTTTTATTTGTACATGAAAAGTAACAGTGTCATTTGTATATTATTTCTTTTTCAATTCTAGTTAATCTATCATCACAGATGTAATCACAGAATCTGCCTCGTAGTCTTTAAAAATGACTCTAAGCTATAGCCTGTGAGACTTTCTTCTTTTAACACACAGCAGCCATTTTGCTTAGTGACGGAGCTGTAGTCCCTGTTCACAAAGAGATCCCAGAGAGGATGGCCATGTAACACGAAGAAGTGAACATTTGCAAGTCCCAAACATTTAACCCAGATGATGTTTTCACATTTAGATGATATTCTGAACATGGAATTTGCTCTTTGATGTTTTATATGGTCACTGCATTTTTGCATGCCTAAGTCAACCAGCAGAAGAAGAGGCATAATTGATTATTACTGCTACTACTACTACTACTACACTGCCAGAAAAAAGGGTGCAGCCCTGGTACACTTTTGTACAAGGTACAAACAACATTAATATACAACCTATGGTAAAAGAAAATGTTCCTCAGAGTCTACTTGTGTACTTTGGAAGGTGCATTTACTTACAGTACAATTGGCAGACCCTTGAGAGTACAGGTACAAATTGATACTTTTTTCTGACAGTGTACTACTACTACTACTACTACTACTACTACTAATAATAATAATAATAATAATAATAATAAACACTTCACTATATTTGATGAGCTGCAACTTTATTTTTGCATGCATCACACCTATTAAACGTACACACTGACCTTTATTTGCAGTTGAAATTTTTTGTAGTAGAATATAGTTTTCAGTCATTTCCTATAGCTTAATGACTGCTCCAGTGGGAAAAAAAATCGAAGACGAACTCATTGTTCAAACATCCTAGGTTTATGGAAATTTGAATTAGGCTCTTGTGACATAATTTATTATAGTGCCATGCTGTATAGATTCCAATTGTATTTACTGGTTAATTTCTATGCTATCTGGCCTGTTAAAGTGAGCGATATATTTGTTGGTGTATAACTGACAGGGTTATGCGATCTGCATGGTTCCCTCATAGGATAATCCTTTTCTCAAGATAAAACCGACGGAATATTGACATTCTCTATGCATCTGCTAAGTATCAACGATAGCAGAGTCTCAACCTCTACTGCCTAACAGTAGTTAGGAATATGTCAGTGATTGAGGCAGTTAGTGGCTTTCCAGAAGTAACACTCTATCTTACTTGCACTTAAGATATTGCACTTATTTGATATATACATTATATATACACATACATGCATACAGTCCACACACAGTAAACACAGACGTAAATTGAATATTATACTGTATTGTATTAATATTGTAATACTTTTGACTTACCAGGTTACGTGTCAGGGCATGGTTTGTGAATGCATATATATATAGAACAATAGATATCTGGAAAAAAATGAGCATCTGGTTTTAATTACAAGAATATTTGATGGCTGTACATTACACAGGTACTACTGAGAGGAGTAACCTTTCCCTTTACCTAAATACTGCTGACCTTTCAGTTCAGTAGCTACTCTAGGAATGTTAATAATAAAACTTCTAGCATTTTGGACAGGACAGAACAAGCACAGAGGATAAAGAAAAAAGACGAAAAAACGTAGCTACCATTTCACAGTTATTTTATGGCGTATAACATTCTGTCAGACTTTTTTAAAGAACTAATTGAATCACTTTATGCCCTTTATAAATGCTCTGTACTGTTGTATAGATTCCCTTTCGGAAGCCTACAGCATATTGTGCTCATATTGCTTGTACGGCTGCGGATACCGAAACAGCTGAGTGGCGCTTGTCTTTGTAGGTGCTCTGAAGTCAAATGAGTGCAAGAGTTCTGGTAATAACTTGAGCCACGCTACTCATCAAGCCAGTCTAAAGCTCAAAGCAACTTAATGAGTTGACACAGTTGTGGTACCAATCCTTCTTTCTTTCCCACCCTGATAGTTCCAGTCTCAGCCCAGCTGTGCTTTAGCTAATGGGCGAAAAAGACAATTAATTGAATAAGCTCTCCCTGCCGTTTCATAATGAAACCAAAGCCTCAGCGAGAAGGCATTTCTCTGGCATCTCTCTATACCACACATTCCCCTTTCTTGTATGACGGCAGCTGTGTGACAATTATTTCCTAAAGCTTTGAGTGTTTCATCAATGATCCCATTACTATTTAGAACAGGGGATTTGTGTATCTGATTTCATTTTACTTAGTTCTGTCTCTTGGATGTCTGACTTCCTCTTCCCTCCATTGAGGTTATATTATGCTAATTTCCGCCTCTTTTCTTTGCATATGCACAGTACGCTGGCATCTCGCCCTGGCACTAGACTAATATCGTTTTTGTCAGGCAACAGAATTTGGCTCCTGTAACAAAACGAGGTGGGTACATTAAAAAATAGATGCTTGACTTTCCTTTCTCCTCCATGCAACCTATCTAGCATGCTATCAAGAGCGATTCCCCTCCCTGTCAGAAATCCAATCCTCCATTGGTCCGGTCGTTGGTGGCCTGTTTGTGGGCCACATTCAGCACAGCTGTGAAACTAATCAGGGAGTGTGGGCTTCCTTCTGCCCTGCAGCATCAGGTATCCTGTCGCCTGCCTGCTGGGACTCCACTCCAACAAACGGCCAATCACCAGGCACGCACTACTTATAGTTGCCACGGCGATGATGCATGCTCCCACTGTGACGAATCACTTGATGTGAATTCAGGGGCTCTCAAAGCTCCCAGTCATGCGCTGGCATTTTAACTGCGCTAAGCTGCCAGAGCTTTTAATGACAGGACATATGAAGAAGTCTGTACCATTCTTTCAGTATTAGACTATTATTGTATTATATCGTATTAAGGTACATAACAAGCCATTTGTTGTACCAGTAGTCCGGTGCATAACACCAAACATGAGCTAAAATGCATTTCAAAATGGGAAAATCTTGCATGTAGGTTGAGTTCAGAAATGCACTGAAGGGATTATATAACTGTTTTAAAAGTTCAACTCTTACTGGCCTTAAAGATGTGAAAAGAGCAATAAGCTACGCAAACATCAACAGAGAACAATGACGTCTTGGTTTTGTTTTGAAAGTGGGAAATTTCCCAGTACTCATGGGTGAACTAAATACGGAACCTGGGCTCATAAATTAAGACATATTCTTTTGTATCTCTAATCCAAACTTTATTCAGTGTAATATGTGGCCATATATAACCTTTTTATCTCATTTTCTGTCATTTTTTGCACCATTACCTATCTTTCTCTGCCACAAATGAAAATAAAACTAGAAAATATGTATGAATATTTCATAAAGCCTGTTACACAAACTTTAACTTTATATGAAGCTCTATTAACATTTTTAACCAAAAGTAAGACCATACATGTGACTGACTAGTTACATACTAAGCACGACTAAATGCTGTTTGGTTATGTAGGGCAGTATTTCCCAATCTGGCCCTCGGGGATGCACAGACAGTCCGCATTTTTGCTTACCTGGATCCAGGAGGGAGCAAAAACATCCACTGACCGTGGATCCTGAATGACTAGATTGGGAAACATCGATGCAGAATAAATAAACAATATATGTCAGGTAAATGGACAAGTCAGTATCCAACATGACACGGTGACATCAGCAAGGATTATGGGTGGATGTGACCTGTTTTAATTACTTTTAGAGTCACATTACAGTTTATTCTGGATTAAATGGACTCCAAATAATAAACAGCCAAGTGACTAATGTACTGAGCATTTTGAGTTGAATCCCCATGAGCGACAAGCTCAATAAACACAGCAATGGACCTGCAAGGGCCCAAGTAACACAACTGTGGACCCCAAATAGCCTAAGGAACAGAACAGTAGAACCAAAGGGCCCAAGGAACATAGCTTCGGAACAAAAAGGACCGAAGCAGTACAGCTATGGACCCTGAAAGACCCCAAGGCACACAGCTCTGGCACTACACCCATTAGACTCATTGGTGCAAATATCTGTAATAGAACGCACACTTATTGCATCGGCATTTTGTTTCAAGAAACCGGGCATCTTTTCTAATGAATAACAGCAGCTCAGTTAGCCTTTGATCTGTGTCATACTGGGGATTTAAGAAATAGCACATGTTTCCCAATTCTTTAGCCTTAAAGAAAGGTACTGTAACCGAAGAAATTAAATATGCATATATATAGTTACATCATTATAAGTAGAAATGTGACCATGCCATCAAAGGGTAAGCAGCCATATGGCTAAAGCTTGCAAACCCAAATAATGCCGAAATGACAGGGGAAAGAAAACGTGCTCTGGTTAAGGAGACATGCTTCCCCTAATTTCTTTTGTACTTGGGTTAGCACCATGCCTCTGATAACCCAGGAAATGTTAGGAATTTCCATAGATGGAAAGCTTAATATACCTTCTGTAGGCTATAAAAAGAAAGTTTGAACAAGCAATATACATTTTTAGCATGCCAGTGCTTGTTGGTTTTGATCTTTAAATTATATTTCTTAAATAGTACTGCTTTTCAGCTTCTGCTTGTCCCAGCTATCTTTCTTGTCTTGACGAGAATGTCAGAAAAAGTCCGTGCCCCATAACTCTCTTCGACGACACCATCGTTCAGCAGGGAAAACATTTGTTTTTCAATTTCAATGGCTTGTCGGATGATATATGGCGCGCACACTGTTAACCTTCCGCGTAGTCAACTGCTGCCGTATCAAATAAAAATCGGACCATTCGACCGTAACTCTGTGCTTTCACGTGAAATCGTTAAAGACGACCCAGTGTTTGCTCATGGGGGTAACTGGTAGTCATTCTCTGCCAAGTACAATTAGCAAAACTTCAGCAACCGGTAGAAAACAAAGCGTTGAGGGGTATAAATGTTCAGTGTTTCTCTGAAGAAGATGAGAAAAACAAGGTAACAAGGTTCAAGGCGAGCATCCGCTTGATCAGTTAGAGGCAGTAAGAAGGTATCAGTAATCTCATTTTATACTAACGTTGCACTGCAGTAACAAATTTAATGCAATAGCCCCTGCTGCCCCCAGTCATTCCTCACGAATGCAACTTTGCTTTATGTCAGCCTAAAGAAATTATTTAAAGAAAACAGGTATAAGCACAGCCTTTATAACAAGAGCACGTAGATATGCCTATATTGTAGGATGACATTTTGTTTTTGGGCAACGTTATCGAATAATTGGAAACAATATGCCCGAAGGACTATTGGTGTAACGCTGGAAAACATGTCGAACACGTATGTCCGCAAGAAGGTTTCTGTGGGTGATATGACTGAGTTTTATGCGTCTGTAACTCAACATTAACAGCCTAGTCCCCTGTAGCAAATGCTGGTTATATAAAACTTAAGAAGAAGCAAAGGGCTTTTTGAAGTAACTGTTAAATCATGCCACATCCATATACACAGATGTCTTATATCTTCAAACAGTGCGCTTAAGAGTGTCCAGCAAGGACGGAGTAGGGCAGACTGGTGTCCCCTCTGTGTTTGTGGCGCAAAGTCCTCGAGGCTTCTCGTCATGGTGTTAGTTTCCCTAAGAATGGTAGTCATATTCATTACATTTGCATTTGCAATATCCCCGCCTACTCTAGTATCGGGAAGGATGATAACGTCTCCTTTCCTGGGAATGCATAACATTATCATTTGCATTAAGGAGGTGTTTCTGTCGCTTCTTTCAGTGACTCCTTTTAATCTAAGCTGGTTTGCTCGGTTTAACATCCTCCACCTACGCTAATAGCACGAGCAATCAGCGGGGTCTTTCCACCTCAGCATCCAGCTCATACATTTAGCTTGTAGCCCAGAGGCAGACCCAGCAGGAAATAATTTACCTTACCGCCGCATCCATTCCAGATTCAGAAATGATAATCAGTGTTAAGACAGAAAACATTCATATTTTTACATCATTTAAACATCACCCAGAACAACACATTTAGCTGTCAGCTGACTGACGTGCGAGCACGTTCCAATGTCACCGATAGAGGACGACATTGCCTACTAAACAGAAATAAAACATTTTGAGATCATTTCGAGACCTCGTTTGAGATCGGCAATTTAACATGGCATTCGTTTTGAAAAAGGACACAAAACCCACAACAACATAAACTAAACCAAACTGCTTAACTATTATTAAAAATGTCCAGTGGAACTTTTTTTAAAAATAAATGGCGACAAAATCAAAAATCAATCAAGAATTCAAAAGCGTTCCATTTCATATTGGGCGTTGCTTAAATTCTTCTTAAAGTTTAAAAATAAAGAAACAGTAATGATAACAAATAATAATAATTATAATAGTCACGTGATCAGGGGGTTACCTCTCCTCGTTTACTGGGACAGAGCTGTCCGAAGGTACTGGAGCGGCGTGGGCTGGGCGCGCACCCTTCGGATTAATAGTCGGACGGTGGAGCTGTAATCGCGGACGCGGAGCCCTGAAAGCGCCGGTGATTGGTTGGAGCGGCGGGGCTGGTCCTCCGCTCGCCCAGGCGTCGGATTACATTTGCAGTTTACGCGAGGGGGGAGAAGTCGGCGTCCGGGATGCATAGGAAGCCGCTGCGAGAGCATCGCCGACCGCAGCCGCAGCACATGAGGGCGACCGCTCGCCGGGGAAGTAAGCGATAGGATAGTGTGGAACCACCGTCTTCGCACGTCGGACGGAGATCGCAGGCTCTTCTGCCCAGAAGCGCGGCTGTCATCGCACGGCTCGACCCTTGTATTTTTTCCGGAATACGGTAGTTTTGTCCGGACTTGGCGCTCTGGTGATGCACAGGGCACGGCGATTTGAGAGCAATCAGAGCACTGAAATTGCACGACACGGGAATCCTGAAAGATAGCGTTGGATCGTTGCTTTTCCTTCTAAATTTTTTGATGCTGAGTGGGCAAAAGGAATAAAAGATCACCCCTTGGACCATACTTGGGACTTAAGACGAACATTTTTTTTGGGATAGCGTTATCCAGGGATGATATGTGTTTACCAGACTTGACGAAATACATCAACAGGTCGCCGATGCACATATTAAATGTGCCGGCCGAGAAGAGAGATTTTCCGGTGACGGCTATGAGAGAACGCGTTATGTGATACCGATTATTGCTGGAAATCGCCAAAGCGCAACTTGACTAGTGAGTCGGGAGCGCTGACTTCTAACGGGCTCCCGGTGGCTGCGGCAGAACAGGCGACTTATGAAACTTTATGCATTTCACAGGATTGATATTTGGAGACCGGTTGAGATAGGCAGCCGGCCTGCTGAAACGGGACATTATTAAAAAAAGGGCGCATTTTGCCGTGCCGCAGTCTGACAGGTACACTTTTTAAAACACTATGACTCGTTTTGCAGTTTAACCAAGGACACGCATCCGAGGCGGTCGGATTTGCATTTCTAAGGTTGTCGGTAACCTATTTGGCAACGTCGCCAATCCGACAGACTTTTCCAACAGGATTTACCGCTGTTGCTTATCGCTTTTGTTTTAATACTCGATTTCGTTTATCCTTCAATCTTCAGTAAGAATGGCTGGCGTCAGCTGTGGGTGGAAGTATTACCTCTGGATTTTGATTGCTATGTGCAGATCTACGTTACCGCAAGCGAAATCCCTGGAATCGGTTATTTGGAGCTCACAAAATCTCAAGTAAGTACCTTTCCGAAGTCATTTTTGTGTACATCAAAATACACGTTGCGTTCTGCTGTTCTCTATTTCCTCTTTGGACGTTTTAGGAAATCTTCTGTTAAAATGAAGGTTGAAAGGTCGAAATATCAAACGTTTTGGCACAAAAAAACTCACTTGGTATAAACTATGCGTTATGGCCATGTGGTACTTACATTTTCGGTTGTACTGCAAGGTGCGTTAAAAGCGTTTTTATTCGTTGAGCGTGGAAATCGCGTAATTTATGCAGTGCATCGGCAAATGTTTGAGTCCCAGAAAGAATGATACTAAGCGATAATGGAAGGAGATTTTGCATCACTCGGTATTATTTCAACAATGAAGTCAACTGCCTAACTAAAGTAAAATATTATAATACCATCATTATTTCTAAAAAAAATAATAATAATTTATTATTCTTCTTCTTCTTATTATTATTATTCGTGGCATTAAGTAATAATAGCAGGTTCATTTAGCAAGCACAGAATATACGTTTGAATTTTTTTTGCAGTGTTGCTGGGTTTTCTAAAAACGCTGGATAATTACAGGTAACCTTCCAAGGCACTTCCTTTAACGGGAGCAGTTGTCATGATTTTTCATAGATTTAGTGTAAGTTCTCCATGGGACAGTGTAATTCGTATTACACACACACACGTAAGGAATGAATGAATTGCTTTTAAGCAGCGCCATTCTGCACGGTAGGTAGAAAAGATTACAGGCCACGTTTATTACTGGAAATGAAACTGATATGGTAGATTGATTATCTTTTCGTAACCAGATGAAGCGCTATACCTTGATGGTGATCGGTAAGTGCAGGTTTACTTTACTTTAAATAAAAGAAAAAAAACCCAAACCGAATTTTAGGAAAGTTCAATAACCCGTTAATGAATTATTAAGTTGTATTCTTCCTAGTTATTGATTTGTCCCCCATCGGGACTATATATTTTTTTCATCCAAAAATACATATTTCGCCTTTTTTAAGGTCTCCACTTAAGGTGCATTATCCTACAACAACCATATCCCATTCGCCTTGTATAAATATGCCAAACAAGTTTTTAGTTACTTCTTTTAGGAATTCATGTATATTCCTGTTGCTTTAGCGTACTCAGTGGCGTTGTTTGAATAGACATGTAAAAGCCTGCTAAACCCCGGACTTCTGCTGCACGACTGAATACATTTTGTTGACAGAGAAGTACTGTCTTTGCATAATACTTTGTTCTCTTTAGCACCGTCGTGAAAACGGAGCGTTTCCACAGCTATTTGCATTTGCAAAGTTCCTATTGTACTAGTTTTTGTCATAAGAGAAATTTACAAAGGTACATGCATAATTTATCACAGGCAAACTTTATTAAAGCTCCCGCTGTATATTTAAATATTAATTCTTTAATTTAATGAGTGGAAGCAAAATTAACAGAATATAAAAGTACATTTAAAAGAACACACTTTAGCAGACTGGTCTATGTTTACTTATTTTTAATTGGTTATACACAATTAAAAATTGAAATCATAGAACCATAGGCCTATAAATATGTCAGCTTAATTTACTGGAAATTTCCCTTGATTTTGTTAATACGGATAGGCCTGTGTCAAAATGCCCCAGTATCATTCAGTATTGCAGGTTTTAGTTGTAGCTTGAACATAGTGATTAATTAATGGCTTTTGTTTTTGAAATAGTACTAATGATTTTCTTAAATTATAATTTATAATATATCAAATGGAAGAACCTCTTTCAGAATTAAGTAGTCATGTAGTCAGGTAGGTTATGTATCAGTCAGAGTGTCATGGTTTTTGACAGGGTCTACTGGCAGCCATTATTGAGACATCAGTTTTTTTTTTTTTTGCTTATTCAGATCTGAGGAGGATGGATGGTGAATTGCTGAGCGCAGGTGTAAAAGCCAGTGCTGTTCCCCTTTGCAGCAGTTGGTGGTTGTTTTGTCACGTAAACTCGCGTTTGCTTGTTTATCCCACCAGCTGGTGTTGCTTTGTTCTGCTTATCTGCTGTGCTGAATCCGTAGTAGGGCTGTTTGCCTTAAAGGGGAATCCCACTCAGAAATCCACGCTCCATCACTTCTGTTCACCAATTTAACATGTCTGGTGGAAACTGTACGACATGCACTTAGAGAAGAGAAGCAACATTGTATTTATATATATAAAAATCACCCTTTGACGTCACCAGAGACATTTCTGTTACCATTTTTGTTACATGGAAAACTACATGGAAAGTGCATGGAGAGTAATGATTTACGCTATACGAGCAATCAGTTTGTAAGATGTCACATCTCAATGCTGACTGAACATTTCCCCGTGCGTCTTTCACTCCGTGGTTATCTTCTTAGAAAGAAAATCCCTATATTATTATTGATTTTATTTTTCATTTAAAAAAGAGGGGCCCCATCGGATGTTCTGATTGTTTTGTTGATTCCCTTGAATCACTGGTGTTATGAAAAAGCATCACTGTTTGATGGTGAAAGGCCGAGAATAGTATATTACTGCCTGCTACCAGCTGTGATCCAAATGCGAAAATGCTCATTTTATTGCCTATGGAAAGGGTTATCGGCAAATAAACACTTTGGAATGCTACACACCACACTTAATTTCGTAGGTACTACAACGTTCACAATGAAATTTTAGTTAAAACTTTGTAGTTCTTTAGAGTGATTGAAAATATTATATATATATATATATATATATATACCATAAAAATGTACATTAATTTGATTTTTCTTCTGCATTTTTGTTGTTTGAAGTTTATATTAAAACATTTTACTGATGGTTTGTGCAAACAGTATTTAGTAATGTTAGCTATGGTCGTTTTTATGGATTCTTTCACCTTTGTGCTTTTAAGCACTGATAATTCTGAACTGTTAATATGTTACTGTTTTTCCTCATGTGGAATGTAATGAATGCAAGTTACATATAAACACATATATCACAGCAAGCATTTCGCCGAACACATGGCAAACCACTGTAAGCATTAAAAAAGTTTCCGTTGACATGATGAAATGTAAAGGATATTGTTATATATATTGATGTATTTGGGGTACCATTTTGGCTAAAAGTTCTATCGATTATAATCATTTTGACTGAAGTTGATAGTCTAAGATGATAGCATGCGCGTACACCATTCCAGCACAACACTCATAATAATACCTTTGCACTTTGTAAATGAATAAATTCACTTGCCAAAGAAGTTTAGAAGACAGTCATGGTATTTTATGCAAAGTTTTCAGGGATTTTTGTTTACTTTTGAATCCTCGGTCAGAGTTTCAGCTTGCGTGTGCACATGTGAGAGTTCTCTTTTAGGCAAAACACACGCTGCAATTTGCTCATTAGTTCATATATATATATATATATATATATATATATCTATATATATCTCAATCAATAGTTGTCTACATGTAAAATTTTTTTCCAGTTGTTGAAACGTTCAGGCAAATGAAGTGTGTGTAGGACATACTGGAAATATATACAAAAAAAGGATGGCAAGATGTGTTCAATGCATTCAATTAGTTTATTTTAAATGTAAGTTCTCCAGAAACCAAGTGAACAGACAACACCACTGTCCAGTATGGGAATAAGTTAGGAGTTTAACACTACCTGTTATACTCTCTGTATGGTCTTCAGTTATGTATATTGTACGTATTGACATAAGAGGTTTTTGAGTAATGCTTTGAAAAAGTTTCCTATTATTTGTTTTTTATTTTAAAGCAGTTTTTTTTAATATTCAGTGTTTTACATCTTTATATATAACACATACATTGAAGTATTTTATAGTAACTACATATATTATGACTACGTTTCAGATGCAGTTACATGTTTGTGAACGCACAGTGTTGAAGTCTATACTTAAGGATCCTAGGAATTGAAAAAGGAAATGGTTCATAATATGAAATCAGATTGATATCCCTTACTGAAATTCATTTTCTCAAGTGAACCTGAAATGACTAGGAAAAGGGAGACAATGTGATTTTGAAGTTTTGAACTGAATTGAGATCAACCTGAAAGCCAGTTCTGTGGACTAAAGTCAAAAGAAACTTCAAAATACATACCCTGAGCTCTTGACATATAAATCGCAATGGAATATATTTGCATTATTTATTTTATATTATTTGCATTTTTAGAAAAAAAATTCTCTCATGTAGAAAAAGAATCTAGTCTTCATTCTTCGTGATCTTCCGACTGAATGGCATTGTGTTTCTTCCACTTGCAGAAAGCAAAACAGGCAAGAAAATTATTACAGTACTGGAATCTAAACCAAAGGGAGAACAGAAAATTGACTGTCATTAACAATGGATGACCTAATTTTGGATATCGACAAAAACGAAGCTAGTAATGCGTTTTGAAATTAGGGGTGTCGCTGTTCATTTATGATATCAAAGATATCGAACTCGTTGTTATTATTACAGGCAGCCATTTTTGACCTTTTGGGCAGGGTTAGGCACAAATAATCCTGTTATCTCAGACAGCAGATTATTTGCAGAGGCAATTCAAGTTGAAGCAGGGCTCTGACTGTCCTCGTGAATCCCTCAGGTCAACACTTAAAAGGGAATTCCATCCAAAAATGATAATGTTGATATTTTCCCTATCACCGGGGGGAGGAATTGACCCTCTTTTTTCCCTCCTAAAAATCTCACTTGCCTAGGCCCGTTTTGGGATATATATTAGAACTCTTTGGAGAATAACTTTTATGGGCTTTGCAAAAAACTGTGTTTTTATAATCTTAGTATCAACACCCATTGCATGTGTTACTAGTTGTCTTTTCCGTATTGAACTTGTAAAATTAACATTCCTATATATTAGTAAATAAAAGCTCTGGTTTTTTAATGAATTCTTGACTGTGGAAGAGTGGAGGTTAAACTAGATTATGCAAAATACTCTCAGGGA
Source organism: Stomatorhinus ivindoensis (assembly GCA_019775895.2). Lineage (NCBI taxonomy): Eukaryota > Metazoa > Chordata > Actinopteri > Osteoglossiformes > Mormyridae > Stomatorhinus > Stomatorhinus ivindoensis. The sequence continues at coordinate 1,271,983 of JABFEB020000002.1, read as the reverse complement.
ATTGTGGGAAGTAACACTTAAGTATAGTGATCTGTTAGCCAGGAAACAACCACAGGATTGTTCGTTTTGTTACGAGCCAGTGTTTCACGTCGGATTCCGCACGAAGAGCAGCGTATAACCTGGGGGAATTGTTACGGATTTTCACCTTAACTTACCGCGCAGGCAAATTCTGCTTACGTGCTTGTTGAAAGTAAGCATGTCCCATCATGAGTCTTATTGAAAAGAGTAATTACCTTCTATGCATCATTAGCAAATGCTGCAAATGCTTCACTTATGTCTGAAAAAAAGAGAGGGAAGCAGACGTCAGAGATTTTATTGCGAATTGAAGTGTCAGTGCTAATCGTTTCGCTCTACTTGTATGCTGCACGCACTGGCCTGTACCTTATAAAATGTGCAAGGGAGGGAAATGCACTCAAAGATTCTCAAAATACTTGACCCTGTAGTTGGACTGCAAAGATTATTATTATTATTGTCATAATATGTTTGTGCAATATGCAGTATATCATAGGTGTTGTGATGCCAGAATCATTTGGTAATTAGAGTACTGATTGTGGTTAATAATGAATAATTTAGCGTGTTTATGCTCTGCCTAAAGTACTGTGTAGGTACTGTGTAGGGGGTGACTGAAGAATCTTAACATTGGTAATAATAAACCATTTAGCCTGTTAAGCGCTGGGAGGGCATGTCCACTTATCACTCAATTTTGGCCACTGAAACTCACGAGACAAAGCTGGGCATCGTGGAAAGAAAAATAGGTGCTGCTATGTCACTGATCGCTTCAGTTGCACTTCACATTTAGCTTGTCACAAGTTAGCATCACCATGAATACGCATTTATATTTTCATTGGACCTATGGTGCAAATGAATTCTTTTCTCATATGCCTTGCAAAGGTACTAAGATGGATGGCAAAATGCTTTACAGACGACATTTATAGCTGTACTTAGATAATTTGTCCTAATAAGAGGATTATGACTAACTTTTTTTGTTTTTTTAAAGTAGTGCATGCTTTCTGAAGTTTTGGGAGCTAAAAAGCTAAAAAAAAGCAATAACTGGTAATATAGTGCATGGCAAATAATTGAAAATATATATAAAATCTGAAAGCACCGGTTAGCATTAGTTACTGAATAAAGGTTTTTGCAGACCATATTATAATATCGTACATATTTACATTATGTAATTATGAACAGCAGGTGGTTATTAAATTTAAAGTTAAGATGGTACATCTAGAATATGTAAATGCTTGCCTTAAACATATACTTTACCCCTAAATAAATCTAATTCTAAATAATGTAAATTAATTTAAGTACAAGCGGCCTTAGCAGTCTGATGCATTACTATAATAAATGCATTTCTATAATAAATAAAAAGGGGTGTAACACATTAGGGAATAAACTTTGCTACACTTGAATTGCTGCACAAAGCTATTAAAAATGATATATTGCAATAAATTATACCAAACAATTACGCTCTTGTTTGTAATGGTTTACTTAAGATGTGAGTACAGTTTAGTTTTTTTGCAATCGAGATACAGTACATTACCGTTACTCAAAAGTAAGTCACGATTAGTGTTCAGTTAGGTGGGGTTTAGAGGCTACTATGAAACAAAAAGCCTTTATACCGTTAAGTGGAATTGACAAAATTGCCGTGCAAAATATGTGTGGGTTCTTTTTTGGATTTTCACAAGCTACTAGTGGGAAACGTCCTATATTAGCCAGGCAAACTCGGCCGTTCTAGGCCAAGGAAAATACAGCATAATGAAACGCAAACATTCCCAATCCCACATTTTTGGAGGAAACACAGCGGGGAACATAGTGCGTTTCTGCGAACTTCTTGGAGAGTTTTTGGTCATTGTTTCTTGTTAAACGTGATGTTTATATGATTCATATTTTTGTGTTCAGGGAGTAGATTATAGGAGCTCACTGACAGGTAGAATTGTTCTTCTACGTGAATAAATCCAACAGATTGAAACAATTATATGGAGGAAAAATGACCAATCAGCTTAAACTGCACTTTTCTTGTATTTGTTTGATTAAAAATGTTATGGACACACATACCTATCCCAGTACATTAGTCATGCATCTGACAGGCCACTGCCTCATGTTTTCAACATGAGCGAAAGAAAAGAATCAAATAAACTGAGCCAGTTGTGTGTCAGTGTGGTTATTTGAATATTTAGATTTTGTGATAAAGGCTCATTCTAGTCATGAGAAATACTCTGAATCCAGTATTTAATTATTTAAGAAAAAGGAAGGGCAAAAATGTTGATTTTCATTTATATTCAGTTATTTTTTTGATAAATATATTGGTAATAATACAAAAAATTTCATCTCATGTAATTGTAAAATGCATGAGTTTCTATTTATGCAGGAACATGCACTGAAACCCAAACTTGGTGTTTTCCTACTGTATTGAAATTGAAAGTTGACCTTTACTAGTCACCATTAAACTCATCGTTTGTAGCCTGAAATTCATTCTGCAGCAGAATAGTTTCATTGAATTATTCTTTCAGGCATAAATCAATCCTTTTTAGTAGTGTTTACCCATGCATCTTTTCAAATTATATATAAATGATATGTTTTTTTGCATGGAAAATAGTTTTTGCAGTTTTTCATGTTAAAATACTAGTAACTAAGAATAGTTTTGGTTTTTGTGTATCGAAAAGTTATTACTGAGGGTCGTACCATCTGAAATTGTTACCATCTACTAATAATTTTTGTGCCATTATTATTTTTTTAAGTTATAAAATATTTAGAGCTTTACTGGTAGCATAAGACATTCTTTTTACCGCTACATAAAATGTGATCTTTTTTAATTGAAGATAAACTTTCGTCGTGATGTTTTTTTTTTTGATTAACAAGGTCTGTGTTTGTTGTTAAGTTGCTTTGAATGATATTCATTTGGTCTTATGAGGAATTAGGGAAATGCAGACCCCAGGTTTTTAGCCGGACTAAAACGTGGCCTGTTAGGTGCAATGCATGCAAATAACAGATGTTAGATTTCAAAGGGAAACGTCATACAAACAGCGGTGACCGCCATCGGCTGGGCTGTATAGGGGAGAAGATTGTGCAATGCCTGTGCATAATTCTGAAGTATGTTTCAGCATTACATCACACCTTCTTCCCCAGTGTGTTTTGTTCAAAAAACAGTCTGTGCTCTATCAAGAAGGGGGTTCACTCCTGTGTCATTTTATTAGCATGTCAGCCATGCTTCGTGACTTGGTTTGCTTGGCCATGGCTAGCGCTGTTATAATTTTCAACGAGGGATGCCTGTGCTATTACAAGTAAGAAGGAAAGCAGCTCTATTGTAGCATTTGGGGCTAAAATGCTGAATGCTTGAAATAAAACACGGCTGGACTTTCCCATGTTTTTTTCCCTTCGCCTCCCTCTTGTTTGTGGTTCGTTCGGTCATGGGATCCACGACAGCGAGCTGGAAGGAGGCGCAACGCGGAATGGATAAGGGGCACGTCGAGGATTCAGTTCCGGAATCGGGTCCCAAGGTTCGTTGCGCTTACTTTTGTAACTCACAAGCCAATGGTTAGTTAGAAGGGAAAAAAGGAAGTTTAATGTAAGGATAAAAAAAGAGAAAAAGCAAACAGAGGACTCAAATGTCGTGCGATTGTTCCTCTGTGCTCTGGCTTATGAAACGGGTTGTGGAACGGAAGGATCTGACAGCCATTCCAAAACCAATTAGAACTCACTTTTCAGCATAGATCTAATTGAATAGATGATACCCTTCCTGCTGGGCTGACTCCTCAGTAAGTATGTCACCGCACCAGATGGACTCTCACTTACAATTCTCATTATTAATTATGAAACAGCTCTAATCCATCCAGCGCATAAATACGGGAGAAATGGAAACCATTAGGGGCGCTTAGAAATAGCAACACACGGTCGTTGGGATTTTGATGAGCTGAAGCAGCAAGGCAAACTACCCCCCAACCCCCCACCACCGTCAGTCTGTTTGGATAATTTTGTTCCTCATTTAAGTATATGTGTCAGGTAGGAGTCAAGAGTTTGATTTATTGCAGGAGTCTCCGTCATTCTTTTGTTCGCAAGTTTCGCCCACTTGTGCTGGGGGAGGGCACTGCAGTAGCCCCCCCAGACAGCCACCCCC
>JABFEB020000002.1:1254663-1267769 GCA_019775895.2 Stomatorhinus ivindoensis | reverse complement strand
AGCCCCCCCAGCCAGCCACCCCCCCCCCCCCTGCGCCTCCCAGCGGCTTTCCTTGCTTGCCCCCGCTAACCCATTTCTGCCGGGCCCTCGAAGGCACCCTCTAGCCGTTGCTATGCTAATGCACGACATTAAAGGTTCCCCCGGCCTCGTCGCGGCAGGCGAAGAAAGGGCCGGATTAAAAGTCACGCTGTTAACGGCGCGGCTCAGCGCCTGAGGATCGGCGGGTCTCAAACCGCCGCACGACGTGGCAGCTGTGACGGGCCGCTCAATGGCAGCTCTCCGGGAAGCCGCGACTGATCCATGCGTTCTCTTTCACTCTTTGACAAGTCTGAAAATCAAGTTGCGCACCAGCCCAAGAAAACCTCACCTCACAGAAGCCCCCCCGCCTTTTTTCACCCTGCTCCGAGAAATCTGTGCTTTACTCAACTGACTCTCAAGTCTTTAAACTTTCCCTGCGTATCATATAAATCTAATTAATATGTTCTGTCATTATTGAATATATAGCTAGATTTCCTTTTGCACAGCGGTCTGTTACTGTGATTTTTTAAAACTATGGTTTTTATTAATGTTCATAGACAGTGATATACACACTGAGTTTGATTTAATGCTTTCCATACCAAATTACAGCTAAATGATGGAAAATATAACTTGAAAAAAAAAAAGATTTAGCATCGGGGAGCTATGTTCATTCTTAGTTCTACAGTAGTAACATTTGTCTCGCAGCAGAACTATGTGGGAAAGAGCCAGAAATTTTATGGCCTATAACTGAATTATTTTGATTGCCTGGTTGATTGATGGAGTCAAATGTTCATATTTCCCCTATTGTCTAAAACGTCTCCGCGAGAGAAAAGGAGAACGGTGAAAGACATCAGGAAGACAATGAGACCCAGCGACCGGCCATTATTCTCAGAAACAAAAGTTTGTGCCAGAAAAATACTCCGAGCGTCGCAAGGTTAAGCTTCAGGGAAGTATCCCACTCTGCCAACCGTGCCTTTAGTCTTACATCGGCATAGTCCTCAGAGTTTTTTTTAAGCGACATTCTGAAGATGGCATCCCGGGAGGTGGTCTGAGGATTTTCTACCGGAGTCTGGCAGGGAAAACTTACAGTGCAGGTGTCCACCGGGTCGCCTCCTGACACTGCAGTCGAGCCGCCGCACGTTTCCCAGGAGAGCACACCTTATGTCTTTTATAGCGTCAGACAGTAAAAAAGCGCACTCTTTTTGAACTTTTAGATGCACTCCTTTTTCTTTCAGAATGCACCCTCAGCTTCATTTATGCGCAGTGTTTAATGCAAGTCCGCTGTGATGTAAATAATCAACGTGGATGTAAATAAAGACCACATCTGACGGACAAATCTCATATTAGCTGGGGAGGGGGTGGGCATCGGGAGGAAAGATGCTGAAGGATGGTATGCAGCATTAGAGCTGCGGGGGCTCAGATTCAGCCCGTAACCTCTGCAGGGGTGGACCTTTTTTTCAGCATTTCATCTCGGAGGTTTACGGTTCCTAAGCTCGGCTATTGCTGTGGAATTTCTGAGGCAGCGATGTACCTCGTCCAGTCCAGTTGAGCGTCCCTGAAAGTGGGCTAGAATAAAAACTAAAAAATTGGATGTTGCAATGTGTTTATTTTATTGTGTTTTATGATTTTGTTTTTTTTGTTGCGTTGAATCCTCACGTGCCCTCTGACACAGCTGTAGTCTTCTTTACATTACTAGCTCATAGTACTGGGAAGTGTACTGGGAAGTCGGGGGTAAACAAAAACAGACCTTCTAACCTGTGCGAAAATACTGCCTGATCTATAATTAATTCACTGTAATTAAGTTAGTAAATGAATTTGGCTCTTTTTCTGGCCCATAAGCGAGGAAGTATTTATCTAAAATATGCTTAGACAAAGAATCGCATGACAGAAGTCCTTGTAATAACATTTGGTTATAGTGTCGAGAGCTTTTGCAATGTGTTCACTGCTGCTGCTCTTTACTATCGCAGATGTAGGTCATTACAAATACGGCTCGAATCCAACTGGAGTCTATGTGAGGCATATTTGTTCTGGTGTGTGGCACTATCACACGCTGTAAGATGAGCAAACCTCTGTGCACCTGGGTAGACTGAAGGCCGGGACATACCAGTGGAGAGGTAACTGAAGAGCATTCCAGTTTTTTTCCCCATAACGAGAGATTGATTTACCCTCTGAAGATGGTAAGGCTCTAACTTATTGTTTTTTTTTTTTTTTTGAAAAAAAAAATTGCTTTAATGTATTTATTTGTGGAGCAATATTGGGCACTCTTGTCATTTCCGGCCGAAAGGGTCTTAATACTTGATAAATTTCCCTTGTGTTCCAATTTGATTTCAGACCTTCATTAATCTTCAGCAAGTCAAGAGGCATACCCTTTGGGATACCTACTTCGGTTTACTCTCATTATCTCTGAATCTTATCTGTTTTTAATATACACGGCCTGTTATGAAATGAATCCTGTGGTTCTATTCCGTTGGCGGTGCAATTGGATCCAGTTCTCCGCTTACCATCATAACCTTTGCATAAAACCTGAGACCTGTTCCGGAACCTTCTGTGTTTCAGCCCTGGAGGTCAGAGCAAACAGCCCACTTTTTCATATTTCCGCTTTTCTTTTAGAATCAGTGTTGCGTGCTGCACATTTTGTATGTAGATAGTATAATAACATTTCTTTTACATACAGGGGTGGTGAAATGGTCAGCACTGTTCCCTCACACCCCTGGGACCAGGGTTCGAGTCTCAGCCATGGCTCTGTGTGTGGAGTTTGCATCTTCTCCCTGTGTTATCGTGGGGTTTCCTCCGGGTACTTCAGTCCCCCCCCCAGTCGAAAGACGTGCTAAGATAAATTGGAGTTTGCCGAATAGCCCATTGGTGTGACTGCCTACAAATGTGTCAGGGTGCCCAGTGATGGCGCCCCCTGCTGCACATTTCCCTGCCTTGTGCCCATAGTTTCTGGATAGGCTTTAGCCCCCCCCACCCCAAAAAAGACAAAAGATGGATGGATATATATTGTTACCGATGAATGAATTGTCATTGGGCAGTCGAAGCTCAGACTAGCTGCACTTGTGTGTAGTTGACTCCTTGACAACTGTGTGTTTATAATGTGCAATTTGCCTCCGTTTGGACAAAAGCCCCCGCCAGGTAAATACAAGTGAATGTGAATTTGACAGTTCCCGTTAGCTGCAAGCTCCATAGATGAAAAGCCAGTAGACCTGGTGTGACAGAAGATGCTAACAAGGAAAAGAAAAATTGTCTTCATTGTCATCGACTAGTGTGCGGTAAATGCGTACAAGCACCATCGTACAGTTGAGCTACGGTTTAGGTTGAGCCAACTGAGCAGTAAGCGAGCTGAGCCTCACACAGTTTGTTCTCGCCATTGCCTGAAACACCTCTTTCATCCATATTTTAGTTGTGCTCTTGGAACATCGACCGTTTTCAGCAGTGGACTGTTGGTTAAAAACATGGCACAGTCAGGAAGGATTTAGCTCAGAAGAAATGAGGAGTTTTCTCAGGATCTTTTCAGCTCAGATTCAGTCACCATCTTTCGAGTTCAGACATCTTGTAAATCTGCCTGCAGAAAGACCTGAGAGTCCTTGAGGTCACACCCTACACTGACCGTAGATCCTTTTACTTTTCGGAAGATTCCTTTTCTCCTTTTACCTTTATCAGGATTTTCTGGGATAATTAATGCATAATTCCGCTCGTGTTAAAAATGAATTCCTGACGCACAGCGCTGGCACGTGTGCAAACCTAAGACCCAGAGTAACATCATCGTCTAAGTTGTGCGAAAGCTGATTTATCAGAGCCGTGAATATTTCTGACATTGCTACGCTGATGTTGTCTGAGACATTTTAGTGTTACTAATCTGGTGGTCTTGCAGAACAGATAAACAGTCTAACGTGGAAGTTAGTTAATTATTGCCAGTCAACTGATGTGTGTCGCATTCTTTGACTTGACCCTGTGGTAAGTTGCCAGTCGGTTTGATTTTTGCTTGATTGTCACCTTGGTTTGTGATGTAACATACTCCTATTGAGTGAATGAATGACATGAAAAGGACTCTTTAGTTCGTCTAAGTGTATTAAAATGCCCTTTATCTGTGAATACCTTTCGCATTCCAGTTTGTTCATGCATGGGTTCATAAAGGCATTCTTTCAGAATTCATCAGGGGTGAGTGTGGCGATATGTTATTGTAGAACCCCCCTACCCCCACCCCCCGGGGTGCAGACTAAACCCTTCTAAACATCTGTGAGGGACTTTTCTCCCCCCTCAGTTTTTGACCATTCACTGTATCAAAGTGTGGCCCCCGCTAACAATTCAAATCCGTTTGCAAGGACGTCTCCTGAAGAGGACTTCGGGCGAGATGTCGTCTGGATTCCATTCAGTCCCATTAGTTAATACCCATTAATGTGCAAAGTGTGCAACGAGTCCAAATATATGTTCAATTTATCGATCACATCTATGCATCCTGCTCGCCCATTTGTTTCTAGGTCAACAAAATAGCATCGACAGGCATTATTATACACACGTGGCTTAATGCTATATTTTTTACGCGATTTGCTCTTAACTGAAAACAGTGATTTTGGTACATAAACATGAACTATCTACTTTGACACAGCGAGTGCTTGGCCCAAACTGTAGCAGTAATGGCAGCCTTCGGCATAGTGGTTAGGGAAGTAGACCAGAAAACTACAGGTTGAAAAGGTAGTTGTACGGTTTTATTTTTAAACATGGCGTTGAACATGCATGCGTGCTTCAGAAATAGGTAGCAGCATGAGCTTTGAGGGGCATCGGTGGGGCTCAGATACCCGGGCAGGTTCTGGGGGCCCCGGCACTTGACTTAAAGATTGGGAGGAGCAAAATTTCTTGGTGCGCCCCTGGAGCTGTGTCATCTGTAATTTAAAAATAAGAGCAGCGGTTAATTAACTGTATCACCACATTAGGGTTTATTTTTTATTAGAAAATATACCACGCCTTTGTTTACTGCAAATAATTTTGGAAATGGACTTAATCACTTTGTAGGTTTTTATCAGATTTTATTTCCCTGTCTTTCTGCATGCATTGCATTTATAACATATGATTTGATCAGATTTTGTGCGCGACGTTTTTATGACCTTGTATCATGCACAAGCATATATTAAGTACCTGTATGCTTTTGTGCATTTCCTTTGACTGTTCAAAAAAAGTTTAATCACCTTACTTCAGTATACGAAAAAGCAGGTAATATTAATGGGCAGCAAATCCGTGATAAGGACCCTTACTGCTCACGGCTGGACCTCACGTTAGGGTTTTTTTCCCTCCTCTGCAGAGGGCAACGGTCCAACTGTGAAACACGTAGTTTGACCTGGTCCTCACATTAGGGACATAAAAACGATTCCCGGTACAATCCGTGTCACAAGAAGGAAAAGGAAAGTCAGAAAATAATTGGATCTGACTACATTTTAGAAGCTAATAAAAACAGGACCTGTTCAAAAGTGATCCGTGGGCCGCTGGGCCGCAAGACGCGCAGAACACGCTGTGAAGGCCGGCTCCTGTGATGTGGTTTCAAAGGCTAAATATTATGGTTGTGGGATTCTCTGCATTTGGCGTTCAGTCTTCTTCAGACACAGTGGCCACTCTGTGTTCTGGTCAAGTGGGCTGAAATTAATGCGTGTCGCAAAGTCACATTGCGAGGCGCGGGGCGGGCAGCTGTTTTCCACAAAAGGGAAGGCAGCGGCCGAGTGAGAGTCTCAGGTGTCAGCCTGGCCAGACTTCAGGAAGATTAAGGTCAAGTATCAGTTGCAGATGGCATTAATAGTGATGATGTAGCAGTACTAATAGCATGTCTTTCCCTCGCTCTCTAAGCTTTTCTCCGGCTGTCGCCACAAAGCAGAAAGAAGCACATGTTATGAAAGTGTTGTAGTGAAGAATTTAATAATACAGCATATGCAACAATAAACAGTCTGGGGAATAAAATGATTGTAAGAAAAAAAAATCCGTATTGTTTTCGCCAGGTTTTGGCGGTTCCCACTCTGTCATTGGGTGTAATTGACATCCCACATGATGTGTGAGAGCTGAGCAATTACTGCTCTGTCGCTTGGATTTACGTGTAAACATGATTTAGTATGGATTTTAATGACTTTGCACCATGCCCATGAAAAAAAAACAATAGCTATGCAGTCTGCCGGGTTTACAGAAGGACAACAATGCACAGATACGACACATAGGGTCTTGTTTGTTTACGTTAAGTCCTTTGCATTAACTAAAGAAATCACCTCATCAGACAGAAAATATGACGTTATTACCTACCAGACCTTGTGTTGACATGCTTTATACCAACTTACCAGGAACGTCAATGTCATCAATTTCTATTAAAGTCGGCCATTTTTATATCGATTGTATCTAGTCAGTAGTGCTTTCTAAAACACTTATATTAAATTGAGTTTTGTTTACAGTAATAATCTATAGATACCAAGTTCAGACACATCAAGCACCTACTGTGTAGATGAGCAAAGTTTGTTTTGTTGCTTCTTTAACTAGCACATTTCAGTTTTCTCATAACTCAGACTTTATATGCGTGCGCGCGCGCACACACACACACACGCACACACGTTAAAGCTGATTACTGAATAACGAAGCCCCTTGAATTCTGGCCTCTTTGAGATTTCAGTTTTGCCTCAAGTACATTTCTGCACCACCTGACCCACGGACATGTTGAGCTGCAAAGGTCAACGCTTTTTTTCGAAAAGTTGCTCCAGCCTTGTACTTTGTGACCGGCTGACCTCTGCACGAAGGGGGGAGGCGATATTTGCATTCTATATCGAGGGGGCCGGCCCTGTCTTTGTAGTTAACGACAGACCTTCTCGGCAACAAAGCAGAGCTAACGTGTTTGCTCATCTTCTCAGAAGACAGGAGCATGGCGCTAGCAGGCAGTAGCCACGCATTTTTTCCCCAGCTCACAGTAAACGATCGCTGTTCACCAAATGCGAAAGACACCCTTCAACTGTATGATAAACATCCGTGAAGTAAATATGCCATTTTCTGTAAGGTTATGGAACTGCCCGAAGGAATTAATGGCTATACATTCAGTTCAGTTGTTTTTTCCGCAATGGTGCCAGTTTTCCTGTTATGTGCAGGACGTAACATAATATCGAAGAAATTCTGAGCTTTTAAAGTTTGTCTTTTTGAACAATAAATACGCATTATTATGTCGGTAGTATCGGATCCAGGATAACGCATTTTTTGCATATTTTCACTGTGGCGTTGGCACACGGAGGAAGAAAGGCACCGCTCACATGATATATTTTAATAAGGCTAATCTCAACACACCAGCTTTGACTTTAGTATTCTTTTCACACAACAACACGTTCTGTCCATAGCAAGGCAGTAACACAGAAGAAGCTAAGGCAGAACAGTTGGGCTTGCATATAAATTTGCACTGACATTTGGTATGTATTTTTAGACGTTTATGTGCCCTTTAGGTTATGCCAAGAATATTGGTCTCTTGGAATAAAAGAATGATTGCACTTGGGATTTAAATTAGCTTAATATTTCTTACCTGTTATGTACTCAAGCTACCTAGAGACTTAATAGCAGTACAGATTTTTTTGTTCATGCGACAACTGCCACTGAGCTCTCAATGCCTACTTGTTTAAAACCATAAATAATATTGTGTATGATTATTCAGCCATGAGAAAAACTAGGTGTTTTAATCTTGCAGCCTAAATTATAAGCATTAATTAAGTTTATTTGTTTTAACCAGTCTAATGTGGACATCCATAAACTTCAAAATTTGAAGTATTTTAATCTTCACTGTAATTTGCAGTAGAATATTTCCAGTGGCCCAGTCCACTCCTTGTCCCAATGCAGTTGAGCTGTCTTTTATTGTTTAGAGATGTCTGGGCACTCTGTATAATCTGATGACTACTGTTTTGCATCTTGAGAACACGTGTTGCCACTTTCCTTTTTGTGTCAGAGCTTTAAAGGGTTTTCTTTAAATATTCATCATATTCTTGTAACAAGAATTGTTAGTAGAGAGTCACACCCAGTCATCCTGCTTTTGTCCCCTAGGTTTAATAAGCTCAAGACACCTGATTTCAGACATGATGATTCACCGTGACTTCTCTAACAGCTACATAAAAACCTAATTTGTGACCCTTTGTGCAACAGAACTGGTATCTGATATGCCAGGCCAAATACTTCATACATTTATTTTTATGCTCCATACAAGTTAAAGGTGTCGGCTGTTTTTTGTAAGGAAGATAAACATCTGTGCATCATTCTAAGATTATGAGATTTTCCTGCTGTCCCAGCCGTCTTGAATTTTCACTGCTATTGTATATCACTGAGCTACTTTAAACTGGATTTTATACCATGAGCACGGCCCACATTGCCTTCAAGCAAAAAAAAAAAAACAGAAAATACAGTTAAAAAAAACCCATCTTCTAAGAATCCAAGTTATTCATCAGATGTTCCGTACTGACATGGTCGTTACACAATTGTCTGTTAAGGACTTTTTCCTCTGAGCACTTTTCCCTTTATATCAGCCTTGTACGATTTTTAAATGTCAAATAAATAAATTATGTTGATGGATGTATGAACTGTTTATAGCCAGCGGTGTGAAAAAAAGAAAAAGGAAAAACAAGTAATTACCTTAGGAGAAGAGGCAAGATCCTTTTGGTCTTTTACAGAGTCAGTTTCCAGGAACAGTGATATTAATTTCCTTTACTGATCTATACCATCACTGGGGGAATTGTTAAGCTTTTCACCATTGAGGACCAATTAAAGACAACGAAAGACTCCAACTCTACAAAGGACATTATCAATGAGCTGTACTCACTTATTCTTATCCTGAGCAATTTCAGAGCAGCTGGGTGAAATTGAGGCAACAGAGAGTTAATTGAATATTCATGATTACATTAATGAAGTTTGGATTAAATGCTACTTGGCAGCCAAAGCAGTCTTTACATGGAAACAACAAACCATTTCCAATCAATTACACTCATCAACAGCTCCAAACTGAATGAGCTTAACTTTCTCAAAGCTGTTTTTCCATAACTCAAAAATAAGTCGAGACTCTTGGTTTAATAAGTTGTTAAAAAAAAACATTTGTCAGAAGTCTTAGGTTATACTTGGAGTTATTGTGCTGCTTCAAAATCTTAGCAAAACCTGAACTAACCTCGTCTCTTTTTCACTTTTTCTACCTTTCTTGGTAATTCAAGTAACTTGTCTGTGCCAAACTGATGTTAAAACTCCGCATTTTAAAGACTCACAAAATCAGCAATAAAGCTTCTTCATGCAAGTTAAGGCACCAAACAAATTTTTCAGATTTAATTGCAGCATTATGCCAACTTAGAACTGCCAGTACATTTTAAACATAGGTTACGATTGTCAATAAATTTTCCTTCTCGTCGATCTTTTACGTGGGAGAAGGTAGACACACCTTGTATTGATATAACAATTACGACACAGTAAAAGTTCTGACAAGTCTTCTTGATATTGGCTGTTTTATTGAGTTGCGGATTAAAAAAAAAATTATTTGTTAATTTGTTAACATCATTGCCTAGAAGCTAGGGTGCGAGGAGGGCTTGGAAGGGAGATGTCATCATGGTTATTAGATAACAAATCGGGGGTTGGTTTTTGACAAAGTGCTGGTTGGCTCGCCCCGGCTGGTAAAACGCTTCTTGTTTTCCCCTTTGTTAGTTATGTGTCTGGGCTAATGTGAAGCAGGATTTATGGGTTATCTTTATATGTGCTTAGGTATCAGTGCCATGCTTAATGCTATGGGAATTGGCCTGCGGTTGTGTGTGTGTTCAGGAGAGTCATTACCTGCTCGGACATGCCTGAAGGCTGGCAGGCAAAAAGAAGAAAATATCTCGCTATCCTTCACTGATGCAGCACATTAATTTTACCCTGCTGAAAATCTGATGTATTTTTTTTTTATAGAAGACGTGTCTTGCATTAAACACATGGACGGCTGCCTGTATTTTTCTATAACGGAGACGATAATGCCACAGAAGTTAATTACGATGTCTTAGCTAGCATTGCTTGTATTTTAAGGAAGGCCTTATGTGCTACTTTGAAGTTAGTTAACTGTAACAATAGTTTAGTAGTAATATAAAAACATGTTATTTGTTCTGTTCTCTCCATTTCCTAATTTTTTTTATGATATTGATGTTTTTGATTTTGTTAGTAACTTAAAAAAAAATAAACTTTGTATGCATACAGACTGTAGCATATCATTAGCTAAACATTTTTTAAAAGCCTCAAACTCTAGCAGAACATGTTGCAATGATTACAGACCAACACACACAGCTCTTCTCCAAATCCAATTGTGGGTAATGTGTTGGAATGCCTAACCCTCTTGTAAATGAAAATCTTGAATCGATTTCTCTTTTTGTTTTTTCCCTGTGCACTCAACAGTGCAGGAGCTGAGAGTCCTGTGAACATCACAAGTTCTGGGTTAAAAAAATAATGAATAGTAGCTATTTTTGTTATCAGTGATGCGCTTGAGTATGTGGAAATAAATCAGCTGAATGAATGGACCGAAGGCTTAACTTTATCAGCGTTATATCTGGCTGAATCCCGTTATTTTCAAAGGGAGAAAGTGATGGGGGTGGAGGTCACTGGAGTTTTTTTGTTGTATTCCCTCCAAAATGTCAGGGAACAGACTGATCAGCTATATTTACTCCACCCACATACCCCCCCCCCATTCCTTCCACCTTGGCAGTCATTATCAGGACTATATTTATATTTATAACAATAAAATAAATAATCTGAAGGAATGACACTGTAAAGTCATATCTTAAATCTTCGAGCTGAAAATCAGCCTCTTGCTTGAAATTGTGAGTTATCATTTAGACACGAACAGTAAATGTATATCTTGGATGAGTAAGAACAAATGAAACTTGTGTCATGCATGTACATCAGCGTCACTGTTACGTATTGCAAAAACGAGTGGCTACTTCTGAGTCCAGCCCCACAACACGCCAGCGAACTTTCCTGCGATTCGCTGCGGCTGCACTCCTGCGATTTCTTTTCCTCTTACCAATGCAATTTAGGAAAATTACTTTCTTGTGTGGCGAAAATGCAGCTCATTTTTTTTTATTGCATAATCTACGTCAGCATTGGGCTGGAGCATCCTCATTAAGAGCCTGTATTACTCTTGGGAAATGTGAGCCAAGGGAAATCTAGTGAAGGATCTTCATCCTTTCCTCCTCTCCAAGTCCCCCTGGCATCCAACAGGTTTTCAGCACAGAGCGGCCCTTGGCCGCATTCGGCCCGGCCCGGCTGCCACAAGGGCCCGGGCTTAGAGCTGGAATCTTCAGCAGACCACGAAGAGTCCATCTGTGGGCGCGTTTCTCCCAGGATGGAAAGCAGCCGCCTTGGCCGTGCTGCTCTTAGAGGGAGGAACGCGAGGAAGAAAGGGCCCCTCTGTCCCTACAGTTTACAGAGCTGCTTGCGGCGATATGGATCCCGCTTGAATCCCACCCAGATTCCTCTTCCAGCTATAATTTTTCTCTTTCAAAGCTCCTTTGAGAATAAGTGAAAGTTAAGAGTGCGGCACTCCTGGGCAGCGTACCATGTGAGCTGATAGCATGGTGCTCGCTGCTGTCACAGCAACAGACTTCCCGTGTTGGTCGCTCCCTCTCTGCGTATCACTGGCTGGACGTCTTGGTGGAGTTTGGGATTTAGCGGCCGAGGCGTCTGTTGAAGCGAAATATGTAATTTGTCTTTTGTGACGTGTGGGGAGCCTCAGATGCACTCATGTGGTAGGGAAGATGCTCAGTAAGCTTTCTTTTTGGGACTGTTTAGTCATGCGGGATGTGATTTTCTCAGCATATATGCATTATATACATGTTTTTCAGCATCTCACAGATGTATTTCTGGATCTGTGTGATGAGTTTTGTGTGTTTTCTTTGATACAAACTGTATTAAAATGAATCCCATGTACTTCTATATCAGAAAAGGTTTCGTTACCATGTAACCCTACCTTTTGTAATGGATGCCATTCTTAATGGTTTTTTTGTTCAAGAGAAAATCTATAGTGCAGCTACATATGTTCAGTTGTAAATATATAGCTGTGTAATGTTATGTGTTACTTTCTTGCATCTCCATTATGAACTGTCAGATCTATGTATTCATGAAGATTAGCTTGCTGTGATGGACAATTTCGACATGCCTTGATTATTCTTCAAACGGATATTAATTGCAGAAACATGTTCGGCTCTTTTAAAAACTGCTTTTGTTGCAAATATGCCAAAGCAACAGATTAGATTACATCTACAGTTCTATAGATTACAGAATCATCATAAATCATTAATGATAATTACTGTTGTTGCCTAAGGACATACACCAAATGGAGTCTCAATATATAAGATGTATTTGATGTTATTATCATCATCATCATCATTATTATTAATAATAATAATAACAATAATAACAATCATATTCAGGCCAATGTGTATAGCTTTTTATCAGTAAATAAAATGATTTATAATTTCTTCATTCTCTCTCCTTTCAGTTGACGCAGTTCATGATGGTGATGATGATGATGGTGATGATTATTATTTATTCATTGGTTATCAATGTGTTTGTCAGGGGATGTCCTCCGCTTACAAAACAGCCCTTTGAATATTTCCCTAACCCACTGCCAGCATGGGCCCCATTGAGGGAGATATGAATGGTGACAGTTGAAGGGCCCAAGCGGACCGAGCCCGGCGCTCCAGTCTGCCAGCACTCCCCGCCGTTCCATTGTATCGCTCCTCCAGCACATGGATATTTTGGGTTGAGCGGGGATACCAAATCATGTGCTTATATTCTTTCTTGGAATGCATGAGGGGAGGTGTTGTGGAGTGAACTGGAGGGGGTGGGGGTGGGCTGCCCCTCATGGGAATTTTCTTTTCTTTTTTAGAGGAACTTGAGAGCATTGTCATGGGTTAAAAAAAAATGTATGAATGAACTTCATTTGCATGGGCTAAATAAATGAGTAAAACGCACACTTTAATTGGTGGTATTCAAGTCAGCCTAAGTCCTGTGTTCGGCTATACAAAGAAAGTAGGACAGGGAGGTGTAGAAATGCCCCCCCACCCAGACCCGAGCCTCCCAGTCTCCCAGCACCA
>JABFEB020000002.1:1243491-1254653 GCA_019775895.2 Stomatorhinus ivindoensis | reverse complement strand
ATGCCCCCACACCCCTGAGTATTGCCCCCCCCCACTCCCCAATTTTTTGGCCATGTGTTGTGCTAGAAATGGAGGAATTCATAAACTGCCGTAAAGCTTGACTGTGAAGTTAATCAGGGCTTACTTGCAGGGTGAGCGGGCATTTAATTGCAATAATTATGGAATATAGGCAAGTTTTTTCAGGTCACTTATATAATTTAAATAATTATGATTCTAGCTCCTATGAACACATAACTGCTGTCAAGTGCAGACTCAGAATTTTGAAAGAGTAAATGGTTCACATATGCTATCGCTGATACTGCCAAGTCTGTCTCTGTGGTAACCCAAGAGAATGGAAATATTTCAATGCCATGCATTTAATAGTTATAGTGATGTTAAGTAAGTATCCATTAATAGAAGCCTTACAAGCAGCACCTGGTTAAACAAACAGGAATGCATTTTCATCTCAGCATTTTTTTGAGCTGTATAGCAATCGGTTACATGAGCATTTTCATTCCAAAGGGAGTGCTCGCGAACTTTCAAGTTTTTTTGCAGAATCGACGCATGTCACGCAAAGTCGTTTTTCACCAAAACGAAATTCCTAAGGCGGATATCACGGAAACACATTTCTCACTCTGGGTGACAGAAGAAAATCTGTTAAGCATCGAGAACGGCGGGGAAAGTCAGGGGTGTGTGTACATCTGTGTCGAGTGGGCGTATTGGGGTAGTCAGGGTATGTGTGTGCGTGTATATGCTCGTCGGATGAAGGCTAGCAAGGTGACCTCTTTTGGTTTTTGACACTTGCAGCAGCACCTGCTGATCTTCCATAACCAAAGGCAAAAATGATCAAAAGGTGGTAAAACTTGGGCTACGTGACGCACCTGAGACGTAGAAATGCAGAAAGCAGGAAAAATTTAGAAAGATGTAGCATGGGAATGGTTGGTTCATATTTTCTCTGTATTTTGAACATTATCATTAAAGATTACTACAGATTTAATTGTGTTCTGTAACGGAAATCAAAATATTTTCTGTGGCAAGACTATTGCAGGTATATAGGTTTTAAATATAATATAGGGTGTAAACTTATTCAAAGTTCTGTAATTTCAGTACGATTTCCCATTCTGGGCAATGTGGAGCAACTGCACTGCAGACAGTAGTGCAGGAAGTAGAGGTGCAGGGGTCGCCCAGCGCCCCCTTGTCTGTTTCGTCAATGAACAACGTCATTTATCTTGCGATGGCTCGCAGACAACTTCATGATTATTTCTCCAAAAAAGACTACCGCCATTAGCCGTCGATAGCTCTCAATGATAAAAAAGAGCTTCGGTTAAGTATTAGTCGGTCTAGTTTTCAGTGAGCTGAACTCAAAAGGTCGTCCCGCAGCTATGACTGCAGGTGTGCCTTAAAGAGACTGACCACTTTGCCAGGGCTATAAGTGTGTATATTGTCAGTTCCATGTAGGATCTTTTCATCTCAAATGCAGAAGTCGGAACTAAAAGGAAGTGTGTTTTATGCATGTCACTGTGTGCGCATTTTTGAAGAATCTGATTTCAGCTCAAAGTCCCAAATCTCAGATACATATTGCAATATTGGCTTTTATGCAGGGAAGCTGCTAAGGGCAAAACTGTTTACACTGATACTGAGAACACCCATTTTACAATTAACTGCAGCTGTTCTACAGTTCCTGCACCATAAGGCATGGGGTCTTTTGGGAATAGAGTAGTACGCTCTAAGTAGTCCAACCCGGCTATCCGGATCAGAATATACCAGGGATACAGTTTCCTGATGGAGGCTTTAACAAGGAAGTGATTGCTAATTGCTTCCCTGTTGCTTGGTGCTGGCGAGCTCACATCTGTGACAAAACTTTGTGCCAAAAACTCATTATTGGGAAACACTTCACAAAGACTTGTGGAAGGATGACCAATCAATTAATTAAAGCAAGACAGCTTTAAAAATGTTTTACACACAAAATAATAATGTATAATGAAAAGTTATTGTATGCTTCAAAAGTAGTTCTCATATCCAATGTTAAAAGTCAGGATTTCAGCAAGACCCTTATTTTGGTGTTTAGCTGAGTAACAGTGCTTTAATAAAGAAGAAACGTTTGTGCCAAAAAAATATTATTGGGAAACACTCCACAAAGACTTTGGGAAGAATGACCAGTCAATTAATTAAATCAAGACCGCTCAGGGGGAAAAAAAACAAACAAAGGAAGTCTGTTAAATGTTATAAGAATAAGAAGATAAAATGTTAAAAGTAAGGATTTGAGCAATACCTTTATTTTAATGTCAATAAAGGAAAAATAGCTGTCAAATTATTAATAAAAGTGATTTATAAAGGATTATAGGGTGTCTGCTGTTTTGAGGGGATATGGTTTGGAAAAACGTTGTTAGTTGTAATCACCGCACAGCATAAACACCAATCAGATGGAAAAATAGGAATCGATTTTGTATAAAGGCCGTAAACTGCTGATCCTACCTCGTTGAACAGATCAGCAGGTTTCACTGGGTGCATTTTAATGGGTCACTTTACTATACATTGGTGTAATTAATAATAAAAACATCCATGTTGCAAAATAAGCATTAAATTCTAATGCATCAATTTTTTCCCCATCGGTGTAGTTTCCATCTCAAAACATTATTTATAATGAAACATGAATTCAAAGGAGACAATCATGATATTGGATGAAACGTGCAGGGCTGCATGAAAGAAAAAAAAACAGATGAGAGGGAGAGAGAGAAAGGAGAGGTAGAAGGAGGATCAACTGCAAAGCCCAGTGTTCCCATGGTAACTTGTTTATGTTTCACACTGGTGCATCTTGTAAATCCAATTGGAGGGAGAATGGGGCCCTGTCCACTGTGAGGCCTGAATGGACCGGCAAGCGAACGCTAGGCCTTAAGTGAATGCTCGGCTGGTTTGGAGGCCCACGTAAGTGAAGAGGTGGGAACAAAGGACGTCGCGTTCGCTTTTATCTCTGAAAGTTTATTAATGGGCCCCTTAACCCTAGACATTTGAGAGATCCTCGCTTTAAGGTTTCAGTATTAACCCATATTGCGGTGTTGCATATCCCCCGTACTTTACATTAATTCCTTTTTAAGTTGCTACTTCCTACTTACGAC
This sequence comes from Stomatorhinus ivindoensis, assembly GCA_019775895.2. Lineage (NCBI taxonomy): Eukaryota > Metazoa > Chordata > Actinopteri > Osteoglossiformes > Mormyridae > Stomatorhinus > Stomatorhinus ivindoensis. The sequence continues at coordinate 1,251,558 of JABFEB020000002.1, read as the reverse complement.
TGTCAATACCGTAACTATTTATCTGTAACATTTATATGTCTTCTAAGTCTTACTGAATATAATCTGAAAAATGTTACACTATGTAAAAGTCCTATTTCATTTAAATAGCACATCTGTGAAATAAAACTGAGAAATGTGACAGCAGTACAAGGTGAACCCATAAAAATTTCGATGCGTGTAACATGTATATGTAATGAAACAAGGCCGTTTCCTGGGCATTTGTGTAAGCTAAAACTATATCAAGCACATCTGATATGTTGAATATGGGCCAAAGATAAGATTTAGTGCATTGTTATGACAAGCACTATCCAAAGGCGTGTGATAGCATCGAACAAGATGAGCTTTGACGCTATTAAATACATATTTCAAAAGTCACTTTTCATTTTGCTGTATGTTTGTCCTTCTTTGAAATTTGGGTCTGCCTCCAAAGTGCCTAAATGCTGTTAGATACCCTCTTTTATTCACAGTTGTGCAAGGCAAATAATTATATAATTGTCTTTTAATCACCAGAAAACTATGAAAGACTATAGTCATTCAGCTGCAATGGATTACTGCAAGGGTTTTTCTGGTTGCACCATATTGTATGGGACATTTCATCTGAGGACAAAAAAAAAATCAGTTAGGCATTGAGAATGTTGAGGAATTTCAGAGGTACGTCTCAGGATATGTTCAATGTCAGTCCATGTTTGGCAGAACATGGCAAAATATATATCCTTCCAGATTACACTTGGATGAAAGCTTACAGACTGCCGTTGATGCGTCTGAGACCCTCATAGCAGCTGTAATTGTTAAAGCATATATTGCTTCTTACAGCTGCTTACAGCTGTATAAGCAGCAATACTGACTCTATTGGTACCTGATTTTGACAAGTTTATAGGATGTTGGCATGGAAAGGAGCTGGTAGAGCTTCCATTGCTGAGGAAAATGTAAAAATTCATCCGCCTAATTATAACTGATCTTCAGTTGTACTCGAGCCTTTTAATTTAGATACAACTTTCGTTTGTGGTTGTGCATTGTGGACTGACTACATTACAGGAGTGCACCGAGTAGGTTTAGTAGGCTGGTTTGCGACATGTATTTGCATTTATATCAACAGTTCAGTTAGATTTAGTTAGATTCTGTTAGCTGGTCCCTCCCTCAGAAAACAGTCGCACCATTGTTTAAAACCTCCATGACTGGCAAGTGATGTAACGTTATTTTACACAAAACCCAGTTGTTTGGGATGCAACGTACTGGATCCTTATCCAAAGCGTCCATCATTGGTGAGGTTCTTATCTGAAAAAAGTATTACTTACAGACACCAAGAGGAATGCTATGTGACTATTGTATGCTGTATACATTTTTTAATGTCTACTATGACAGTTTGAATGATTGCAATGTATCTCTCAACACAAACATTTATTTTTGTTTAAGGATCTTGTCGTGCCACACAAACTGTAGTAGCATTAGCATTTTATGCGATGTTTGAATAGACGTTCTCCCCTTGTTCTTCATTTCCCCACTCCGGTGTGACACAAAGTGGCTGTTTGCAAAGGGCGGAAAGCAGAGCCGGGACATTTGCCAGCTTAAAAGAAAATGTTTTCGGTCGCCCTTCTCACCTTCCACCTTCCAATCAAAAAACACCCACGGAGACGACAATGAAACTAAACGCCGTCACCTGATAGCGCTCTTAAGGAATGGCTTAGCAAACCAAACAGGTCCAGGAGGCCAAACACAGGAGTCTGTGTTATCCAGACAAAGTGAAACCACACCATGCCTTAGGCGAAACAGAGTTCAGTTTCTTTTTCTCTAATCGTGAAAGCCCCCCCACCCCCCGCGCTTCTTAAAGTAAACCTCAAGAAGACGGCGTTGTCTCCTTGATGGGCCTTCGGTGAAAGACCCATCGCAGCGGAGAATCTGATTTCACTTACAGGAGCGGACTCTCTTAGAAAGTTCAAAATCAATACCAGCTACCAGAATCTGAAGGCCCCATATCAATAGATACATGGTAATGCACAAAAAGGAGTTAGGGTTAGCATATCTGCTTTCTCAGGTTACTGTTGCCTCCATCCAGTCCATTACGAAAATGCTTTAGCGCTCTGCAGCCGTCTCTCAATCTCCTTTGCGTCCCGTATGTCATGAATTCTTTTTTTTCTTTCTTCTTCTCTCTAGATGTTGTGTTTTCTACGTAGCCTTTTTTTGCCTTTACCGACATTCTAGGCAAGGATGATGAAATCTGAGAACCACTTTATTTCTAATTACGTACCACACATATTCTGTTTTGAATCAGCGTTAAGCAGAGACCCTATTACATACATAGTAAAATACATTCGGTAGCTATTGGAAATCTTAATACTATAGTACTTCGATTTTATGCTGTTCTGTGAAGTGACCTTTAACACAACCTTCTACATGGAACAGTGATCTAGGGATAGGGAGATAAATGCAAACAGCGATATATTAATTATGGCCCTGAATCATAGACAGCATAATGTTTTTTTTATATATATATGTCGATATAAATAAAAGGATATTTTTAAAATTATGTAGGACAGTTCGGAAAAACGCATAAGAAATTAATTTAACTTCTTGTAAGAGGTATAGTAACTCAAATATCAGACACAACTTAGGAAAATACAAGGAACTTCTTTACAGGATCCACAAAAAGTTACTTGTATTTTCCATTGTTTCTTTCAAATGGCTTAAGCTATAAAACAGCGCAGGCTAACTGCGATACGATACTTTTATCATTATACATAAAATACAGGAAGCATCCTCACAAACTGAACTATTTCACACATGGAACTAAATTAATTCAGCATATAGTTTGCTTGTGTTCACATCAGCATGCTGGTCAAACGGGGAGCCAAGTGTGATTAGAAGCAGATAGTTGGTAAGGGAATCCTTTTAAACAGTCAATTAAAAAAATATTGATTTCTACCCCTTAGACTAGTCTTTTAAGCTGGAGTTTAGAGGAAATAACATCTAATAAAAAGAGTAGTATTAATAATGTTAAAAATCTGTCAACAGCAGTATGTCTCAATGGAAGCTTGGGGATTTCAGACAAAGTAATTGCAGGTTTTTAGTTTCCAAGTGTGGCTACGTCATTGTGATCTGGTCCCTTGGGTTTTTTTTTGCGGGGCAGAGGGAACACGTGGGGCAATAATGTATGCTGTAAAAGGGAATATTGAGATATATGGCATTGCTGTACGTAGTTCCTGTCTCAGAATTAAGTCTGAGTGATGCCGAAACGAGGGAACATTCTACTTAAACGCACATTGATGCCTGTGCTGTGAGTTTTTCTCTTTGAATTCCAAATCACAGTATTGGTGTTCATTGGCTGCTGCATCTGGGAGTATTTTGATTATACTCTTTGTTGCACATGTTAAATGACCTTAGTGTAGGTCATAGATTTGTATCTCTTAAATTACAATGCTTGTGATACAGTGTTGTACTTTGAGTATCCATAAATTTCAGTGTAAACATTTTCAGTTTAAACATAATTGCATGGATATGAAACGTTAAAGTACATCGAGTGAAAGAAAATGTTGTATAACTATATATATAATGGAAAATAGTGTCACCAACGTCTGATTTAATATTTACGTGCCTTATTTTTAAGTTAGAGTTAAATTTGAAATTAAAGAAAATTAAAATCTTGTCCAATGCTGATTTCTATAAAAGGATGTTAGGAAAAGTGCAAACTGCAACAGCATTATTTACTTGTTAAAAGTTTATGCAACAATAATGAGACGATGTGTTTGTGTCATCTGTCGTATTTTTATTAGATAAATCACAAATAAATTCAGATATTTTCAGTGGACCTGTTTCCTTATGTCATCTGTATGTGACACCCATTGGAATTGTGATTTGTTTTTAATAAATCATCATAAAATTTTATTTTATAATCCATTAGACTCAAAGAATTAAGAGTTATATAAGAAATGAGTGTTATGAAGTTCAGTGCTTTATTTATAGAGCTGTGACTTTACATATTTTCCTTAATAAATGTCAGAAGGTTGAATCATCACAGTTCATAGTATTGCTTTTCATGTTGTATCCTATACCTAAGGGTACTAAGTTTTGTCTGACATGCTAGCTAAGGTATTTTATGCTTGAAACTCCCTTTTTTTACAATAACTATACTATAATCCAGTTTACATTTTAGTGAAAAATTCTCCTGCAGTCTCTATATATTTATATGAAACTATCTATATGAAATGTAAGTATCTAATTGTTATTCTAGTACAATGAAGTACTGTAGTTTTCAAAAGAACCATTTTATGTAATTACATAGGTTATACAAAACAGCATATCCATTGATGTGCATGTAAACATTAATATAGTTTTTTTTTGCCTAACAAAGTAGCCTGTCTTTATGGCAAGGCTGTCTTTAAAGTGGAGGGAAAATTAGCATTTCCCATGCTTATAATGCTGCATATTGTGTTTACACAAAGATCAAAGGAATTGATATTGATATTTCTGTCCAGCATAATTAGCACTAGCACATACTTGCTGGCCATTGTTTCATCTTATTGAGTGTGATTCCAATTTACGCGTAAGATAAAGAATGAATCGACTGCAGAGCAGAAAGACATTTCGCGGAATTGAGTAAAAAAAAAAAGTTTTATAGGAACTAGCAGAAGGGAGGCTGTCTTGAATCCAACAAGAAATGGGATAAGCTACATGCAGAAGGCTATCGAAAAAAAAGTGTGAAATGTGTCGATATGAAGAGGAGGTGGTAAATTACATGTTGAAGATGCAGTGATGGAGCATAGAGCAGTGCTACAGGCAAGGTGACGCTAAAAAGTGAGCTACCTAAGGCAAGGGGAACAGAGGGGCCCACGGATCTCGGTATTAACACAGGCCTGTGATCATGCATCGGGACCGAGGCGTCCCTTTGGCGTGAGCGGTGAGGGGTGTAGCAGTGGCACTCTTTTCGAAATTCTCGGGGAGTGAGGTGGTCGTGATTGCGGGGCTGTAGGACATCACTCACCAAACCCTCACACTTTCCTGGCTTCGGTGTCGCAATTCCGCTGCGCCGACCTCATCCTTTCGGGAGAACTCCTATTTCAAGCCGTTTCCCCTCAAGGCGGGAATCAAAAATAAGGGGTGGGAAGGTCTCAACAGCCACTAGCTCCTGGCAATGTGAAGTCGCAATTAAACTCACCATGTTATATGCATTCTGCATATCTTTTATAGTTACATTAGTGTTTATTTATATTATAGATGTCACTCAAGACCTCAGGCTTCTGTTGGAGCAAAATGATCATATTCATGCAATTAATAGAAAAAAGAAATTTATTGATATGTCTTGAAATTCAGAAATGCTTAGAAAAATTGCATCCCAGGATGGGGTATTGCATAACTTCGTGGCTAAATGTTCTTATTTCCTGAAATGCCCATTCACCTGGTGAAAAGTACAATTTGATAAAAGCTCCTCAGAATTGTTTACAGACTGTAGAGTAGCATGAAGATAGTACACAGCGGTATGAAGGGTAGCTGAAGTGTACCGTATTTGTCCTTCGCCTTTCGACTACCGTGACAGCAGCATCACGTGACTGTTCGTGCTAGCAGCATGCATTGGAGGTATATCTTTGAACCAGACTGACAGATGAGATCAGCATATGACTTAAGCAGAATTTAAAGCAGCTGTGGGGACAGCAAAATATGCACATTTAATAAATTATGTGAAGAGAAATCCTTATACCCTATAACAGGATTAGATGACATTTATGAAAATATCCACCTTTGAAGTAGCAGCCTAAAGCAATTATCAAAATATTCTACACGAACGCACGTATCATACATCGCACAGATTTAACAGTCAGCCTGGAGTGAAGCTACAGAGATTTGATATTGGTTTAATTTGTTTGATGCTTCTGTGTTATTCTTAACTGCTGGCTTTTATTTCCAGGTTTCAGCCAGGGAAAGGCTTGGTGATTTATCCTGAGATTGGGGACAAGCTGGACATTATCTGTCCGAAGGCAGATGCTGGAAGGTCGTACGAATACTACAAGTTGTACCTGGTGAAGAAGGAACAGGCGGATTCCTGCAGCACAGTCATGGACCCCAACGTGCTGGTGAACTGTAACAAGCCGGAGAAGGACATCAAATTCACCATCAAGTTCCAGGAGTTCAGTCCAAACTACATGGGCCTTGAATTCAAAAGGAATATCAACTACTACATCACATGTAAGCAGTGCAATTAAATCTCCTTCTCATTTTCCTAAAGAGGGGTTTGATAAATGTTGTATTCCCTGATGCATCTCGGATCGAAATAGCCCTGGACACTTCTCTTGTGGCCTGGTTAGAAATTATTAAATCCAGCGTAATCCTTGCTGATGGCTAGAGAGGATTATCCAGTTTGAGTTTGGTGACTTCAAGGACCTTTCCTTCCACTAGCACCTAAAGCTAGAACCTCATTTTAAAATCAGACATTTATTTTACACGCAAGGTTTTCTATATAATAATGCATGTTTTTCGGTTAGCTCGATTCAGACATGCAGTATCTAAATTGGCCTTTCTGCATGACGTCATGTCTTTTTTGTTTTACAAAGAGCCTGAAAGCCTGGAATGCTGATTTGTTTCATTTAAAAGGCATAAATAGCTACCCAAAGGCAGATAATTTGAAACCACAGCAGAAGAGGGGAAAAAAAATGAAAAAGTTGCCCCCACCCTATAGGGAAAAAGTGGGCTGTTTTTGACCCTGAATGTTTGAGAAATGTGATAAACAGGATTAGTTGGCTGCTCTGGCAATACCTCACTCACTGGCTATGTTTTTCCTTCTCACTCTGACTTGATAACCTGTGTTAACGGACTAACTCGCTTAATGGGGAGTCTACTTGAGTGGGGCAGGTCTTGTTAATTACTTTTGACATGGCCGACCTGTTGGCATGTAGCCTGTGACATCACCTGACTTCACAAACTTTGACCCAGGCTCCAAGTCCGCCGAACCTTGCACCGTGGAGGGTTTTGGTTCTCGCCGGCGTGCATGACAGGATCTTTGGCGTGTGCCGCATCGTGGGTCTCGCCGTGTCCTGGCTCACTTCTGACATGTCGGAGGCAGCATTGCCTCTAATGGAATACAACTCAAAACAAAACTGACTCGGCAGATAGATAAATGCCAAACCATATGTTAACCAATGTTGTATCCCATCTCTTTTTTAGAAAAAAAAAACAAATGAATTCCGCACTGTTGTTAAGGCATTACAAGTGAAAAATCTGTAAATTTGCCCCATAATTTAGCTTATTTACTTTCCTTCTTTTTTCCCTCCAAATTTCAGTCTCGTTGGGAATATTAAGTTCCAGTTCCCAAACAGTCGATTCCCCAGCCTGGTGTTGAAATAGGAATTCCATGATTCCATTTAGATTTTCTGGAGTGTGGCTCTTGGTGGGTAGTTGGCAGATTCTTTGTACCGTCATCTGCACCAGCCTTTAATTTTTCACAGCACAGAGGGTTTCATGGGAGCTTGAGGACAGAACTTGTAAATAGTCTAGCTGGGCTCCTGTTTTTCTCCTTAAAAATGCACAAAGTAAAATTGTTCATTAAAAAAAACTGTGCACATTGACTGAGAAAAAAAAAAAACAGAAATACACGCAACAGATGACGAGATACATATCTGATTAATACAATTTTTCACATTGCAGACATTCAGTTTTTTGGAGATTTTAAATATGAATCTGGGCTGAAGTGCTTTCTGATGACATCGCCTAGCCAAATGTTTAAGAAAAAAAAGTAAAGGACTAGTTTCTTTTAGATACATAGGAAAGCGTCTGGTAATGAACAAAATGAACTCTATGTTTTTTGGGTTTGAAGAAAAACAGCTGTTGTTTTTTAAAGGCAAGGCCAGATTTATGTGAGTTTTTTTTTTCTGGAGTCTGTGAAGCAAGTAGAAGGCTGGTACTGTACGCCTGTCTGTCCAGACAGGGATCCCTGAACTCGATCTCAGAATGAGTGAGAGTTGCCGAAAATCCCCCAAACACCAATACCAGAGAGGAAGCATAGAACTCCTGGTTGCTTAATATGAGGGGCAAATAACCTCCTTTTGCTGTGGTCCGCACAGTAAGTAGCTATGGGACCTTGGC
>JABFEB020000002.1:1223125-1236017 GCA_019775895.2 Stomatorhinus ivindoensis | reverse complement strand
ACCACCACCACACCCCAACATGATGTAATTTCCCCATAGAGCCGTGCAACAGAAGCCAAAGGAGATGTGTTTTTAAACAACTCTGAACCTCTAGACGAGAATAAATGCAAGCTTGTTATCAAGTTAAGACTTGTTATGCCAAAGCCACGGCAGTTTTCCCACACTGACAGCAAACACCGTTCCACCATTATATTTTGAAGTGCTGCTTCAGATACCTTCGGAGGCCAAGTGTAGATTAGATAAACTGTCCACCAAGAATGCATTAGGTCATCGCATGTTTCTCTCATTGACGCGACTGCAGATTTGGAGGCTTCTTGCCTGCAGAGTCTCACGACGCCGATCAGGGTTTGAATCTGGGACGTGTCGTCATTGACCCCGATGCGGAAGGCATAAGGTGGCGTTAGTTCTCCGAAAAAAGAGGCAAAAAAAGTCGTCATAGTTTATCAGCTGGTTGCCTGTGTTAATGGCTACCAATGACAGGGCTGTAAACAATGTATTTACAGTACATTACTAAATGAAGTGTTATATTTATGCACATATACTTTGTAAAAGTATATTGACACAAAGCTGATATGGCTTCAAACATCTTTAAAAACAGATCAGACTTTGTGTCATGTGACATTTTGCATAGCAGTTTTAGAGATGCTGTCTTCACAATGTGAACTTCCTCTAAAAGTGGACACTAGTGAGTCCTTGGGCTGTTACACACCCCCCCACCAAAATGCAGTATAAGGGTACTCTCTGGGGCTGTTGCAGAGAGGCGGTGATTTGTCTACTGAAATGACTGGAGTCCATTAGTTCATTGAACCTCCTGCTGGGATCAAGCCTTTTCTGTGCCACTTTCATGTTTTTGCCGTCCAAGTAATTTAGCCCCAATTAAAATATCAAATTACAAATGCTCCGCACAGTAGCTCCGAGGTCACAGAAATATCCGGCGTCCCCACGCTAGTACACTGTATGCAGTTATATCTCAGTCTCCATCAGCCCTTTAAATGGATCGTACTTTTACTGCTATGTGTCATTTCGTACAAACTTAATACAGCCCTGTTTATTTAAAGGTCTGGCTTTTAATGAGAATCCGTTGCCCGTCGATTTGAAATGTCGTACTTGTCCTTAATGACGTCTCATCTCTTTTGGGACTATTACAGGACAAAATGACCACAGTGCACCACGTTTTGACTCCTCGATGCATTAAGCCCAGATTTTGAAAGACAGAAACAGAATGCTGAGTGAGAGTTCTAATGAAGGACGTCTTGTTTTTGGATTAGATTTTCCTTTTTGTTTTTGTTTTTATGCTTCAGCTGGAAATTGTATATATTTGTCTTTTAAGTCTGTTGTTTTGAATCACTTATTTAACATTAAAGTCTAAAGTACTATTCTCCTGTCAGTACATCAAGGGAAAGATTAGTCTTTAATTCATACGGTTGTTTTCATGTCAACAATACATTTGCTTTGTGTATTTATTACTTGATGAGAGTAGAAAGCACAGGCAAAGTACTGTTATATGTTCCTCAGGTCCCCCTAAACTAACCCTCACTTAACCTCTCAGATTTGTAATTGTTTTTGATTAATGTCATAATATAATTTAAAGGTGTCCTTAGTCTCTTTGAATAAAAGCTCAAATGGCAACCATACTGGGAGGTAAATGCACCAGTTTTCTTGACCATGCTATTAAATATTTTATTTCTCCATTCTCCAGTCATTAGATGGAACACAAACTGTGGAGTATATCCAATAAAACAAATGTTTATACTGTGGAAACTGTAAATTCAGTCAAAGGCCATCATTATAACTTGGTTGATTTGTGTGGATATGCCTGACTGTATTCTTCTAGCTGCAGTTTTTTCATCTTGCAGACAGCACTTAAAATTCCAAAGAAGCAATTATTTTAAAGGATTTGCCTTTTGTTTGATACTTAAAGTAGAAGTATACTCAATCATTATTTTGACTGAGCGAATGCTTAATTCGGTCTAAGTTCTCTTTCATGGAATGCAGAATGGTCAGCTTTTTTGTAAAAAAAAAATACCATACACCAATTTAATAGAAAAAATCTTTAAAGTGCCTCATTTCACTTTGCCTTCACTACCCATAAAGGACAAATTTAATGCCAAACTAACTGTGAATCATTGCAATTTATATTCAGAAGTTTTAATTGAAAGTAGTTCCCGACGGCTCGCTGATTAAACTGGACTCTGTGTTCTTTATTGATAATGCTAACAATTACAGCAGTACAGAAGGGCACATCTTACTAGGTGTCATTCAAGTGTGAAAAGCTGAAGTCTGATTTTTTAACGGCTTTTATCATCAGTTTACAGAAATGAAAATTAAACCGTGAGTATAGCCCAAAGAAACAACTTTTTAGGCATTCAGAAAGGGCAAGAGAGTTTCAGTTAGCTTCTTAAATGACCACACCTAACTGTGACTGAAACAACAAAATTATACTCTATAGCATAAATATTGGTAGAGGGTGTGGCCTGCAGCAGGGGGCGTGGCCTACCGCAGGGAAAAATGCTGTCGCGATGAATTCCAACATAAAGTCATAAACAGCCGCATGTATTTTAATGGTGATTCAGCTTAAATTGCCCTTCTGCTGTAAGAACATTGTAACTGCACGGATGTTGGAATGAAATTGACGCACTGACAAAACATTTTCTGTCCGGGCTTGTTGTGTTTGGCAACAGAGTGTGTGGCGTGGCTCTCGTTTTCTTGTTTATTGTCCACAAAGCTTTCACAAAGAGAAATGAAATGCTCTGTATAAAAAGGAAAATTATAGCCAAGCAGCATAGAGAAAAGTATCTGACCTCTTTTTTTGCTGTATAATTGGTTCTAGTTCCAGAAACAATAGTGGCAAGTCAGGGACACTGAAAGTACTTCGCATTTTTAGGTCATGTGTACCCCAGTTATCAGTATTCTATATTTATATATACTTTTCAAAGTCAATTTATATTTAATTACTCTTTAATTCAATATTCAGTTGCGAAAGCAATGGGCATTGTACATAATTTTTGTCAGTGTCAGTTTGTTTTATGACAAGATAAGAAAGAAAACCATAGCAAAAATTGGATTTAATTGATTGGCAGTTTCCCTTGAGAAGGGTCAGTGTGCAAAATTAGCTAGTTTGAAGTGAGCAGAGATAGATCAGTTTTGTCTCGTATTCGTTTTTGCCCATTTGTGAAATTTCAAAATGGGATAGTAGAGGACCTGCAAGATATTGATATCTTATGACATCCTAAGAAGTGTGCAGTGTTGGAACAATTAGCATGGATTCAAGAGGTCTCTCAGAACCTCCACATATTTTTTCCTTTTGGGAAGTTGGAGGATTATAGACAACATGTTTAAAAGGAAGGTTTTAGGTTAAAAAGGAACTCGGTTAAAATTAAATGCACGTTAAATCTGTACACAGTGTCGGGGAAGAGAATAAAAAAATATATTTTGTACTTGACAGATTGTTTGTGTTACAGGCAAATTATTCATTTGCTTGCCTTTACAGTAGATCACGCTCGAAGGCACTGTTGATGAGGACACAGGCCGCTTCTTCTGGAAAGTTAAAAGCTGTCCTCATAGATTTCCATCATCCTGCCCGCACAGCGTTGCGCTGTAAGAGTGCGGACCCTCCCCCCCACCTTCCCGAGGCTCCAGCCGGTTGCTGCATAAGCTTCATTTCCCCTTTCTGTCTCTCTAAGATGCCGAGACGTAATTGGGTATGGGCGGCGCCCCCCCACCCCCTTCCACCACTTCGGAGGTGGTACAGCTGGCTCTCTCCAGATTTAAAGGTCGCACCTAATATCATTGCTGGAGCTCAAGCCGGCTGTAATCTTACAAGAGAACCGAAATCTCTGCAGCCCCTTGGCTTAATTCGGCAGCAGGGCAGACAACTGTTTCTGATCTGATAGGGCAGCCAAGGGCCTGTCTCTGCCCTCACCGTCTTTCATGCCAAACAGGCGAAATAATCAAGAAAGAACACACGCATAAATACAGGCCGTATAGCCTTATACTAAGGAACCACAGTTTAAATGGTTCTTCATATTAGTCAGAGGGTGGTGCCCTGATAACATATACAAAGAATTTAGGGCAGAAGCTTTATTTACAAAGAGCATGTTTATTTATTCAAATTAGAGCGAACAGCTTGATAGCTAGGGAGAGCAGAGGTAAAATTGTTACTGTGCAGAGATGAAATTGGAGGGGCGGGGGAAAGAAAAAAAACTATGGAGATCCCCTACCCAGAATGTTTGAGAAGAAAAAATCATCGCAATATCGAGAACGTCCATGTGCTTTTGCTCCCGGCAAAGATTTTTAAAAAGACAGTCGCCACCCATGCAGGGAGGTGATGTTGTGCTGTGAGCATTATTTCTTTGGGGGGGGTGGGGGGCACATTTTCAGTTGCAGGAGAGAATCCAGGATTCTGCTTTCCATCATAACACACAGACCCATCCCTCAGCTTCCCGAGCTCTGAGACCAATAGGGACAGACTGGGAAAAAAATCTGTTTTGACCTTGGTGGGCACTTGAATGCGACGCTGTAGCAGATGTCTCATGAAGTATAGTGTTTGTTTGTTTTGTCGTTTGTTGCGAACTGTGGCGAACACTCGAGCCATGCGAAGGTTCAGGTGGGAACTCCACCTTCCTCTGTGGAACAGGCGACAGAACCAGGCCATCAGCACTGTTTTCGTTTTTTAAGTGAGATGGATTTCCACAGAGTAAATGTCGCTTTTGTCTTGGATCACAAAAGCACACATGCTAATTGAAACAGACAAATCCATGTTGGGTTTGTCCCTAGGAAAATCCTTGTTTCCAAGTCTGAAACTAGCTAACTTGCTATTTGGACTGTTAGAGTTTCGTTTGCAACTCTTAAACTTGCTGTTAGTTTTTTAAAACATATATTAATACATATTTTTTACAAACAGTAGCTGAGTTAAGAAAGTAACTTGCTGTTAGTTTTTTTAAAACATATATTAATACATATTTTTTACAAACAGTAGCTGAGTTAAGAAAGTTCGCCTTACGGACAACTCCTATATATACAACGGTTAGTAATAATGAACTTACCCAGTTCTTTGTGACTAATGAAAACACTGTGTGGATTCAGTGGCTCGCCGGCTTGAGGTGTAGTACAGGACTGTATGTAGCTACTTTTATGATTACTTTTGTAATTGTCATTATTACTATGTACATTATATTTCCAATTAACCTACAAATTTGACTTATATACAGACTTAGGGAATGGATCCTGTTCATAACCTGGAGACTACCTGTATTTAGTAGTCCCACTGATGGACAAGAGTTTTCCCAAGGGGGGATGGTGTTTTAGTAGTTTCGTACCAAAGTTCTGCTAGATGGTTACAGTTTATACTCATTTTCCATCCTAGGGGTAGTTTATTGCAAGGCTGTTTACCAATTTGCCAATTGCTTGTTTTTATGCTAAAGAGAAAACAAATATACCAGGCGTGAGGTATATGGATGGCTATGCATGAGCATCTCTTAGCCTTCACCAGCCAGGTAGGTTTTTTTTTTCTCCGAGAACCACGGAACATGATTTAAATAAAAGATTCATGCTGAATGATTTTTTTTTGTGTGGCTGTTTTGAGTCCGGCGTTGGCAAAAGGAAATCCTCAAGTGACAGATATAAATGCATAGATATATTTCCATTCCCAGGACAAACCGTAAGAAATGGCATTATCTAAGAGCAAGGCTCCTTTTCAGTAGCCAGGATTTATTCTGTCTGTATATCCTCACCAAAATGGTTGGTTTGTTTTCACGTTTTCCCCGCTTGAGGAACAGAGTCCTTGTTTTTAATTTTAACCTCCCCTCCCCCACCATGGCTTTGCGACGCGGCACTGAGAACATAGACTGCAAGATCATGTCTGTCACATGTGGGCCTTGTCTGCCCTGAGAAGAGAGAAAAAGAAAAGATCTCCAGAGGTAATATTCTTTNNNNCCCCCCCCCCCCCCCCCCCCCCCCCCCCCCCCCCATAGCACATTCGTTTCTGAATGACCTATTAATCCGTGCGCGTGTTACAATTAAGCATTCCATGCGTTATTAATGGAGAAGTGATGTCTCACAAAAGCTCCTTTTTTCCCCCAAAGCGAGAACTGCAGATGGCCCTACTAATTTTAGACAGGAGGGAAAAAAATGTTTTTTTAGTCGACTTGTCAAAATTCCTGTTCTCACCAACATACTTTGTGGTATTTTTTTGTCCACCACACTTCCTGCATTGTGTATTCATATATGTCTTTCTTTGCAAGCACACTAGTGCATATTTGTATGTTGCGCAAATACCTGCTTTATTTGCTGCAGTGCAGGCTGGAGTGGTTTGGCGCCCCCTTGCTCACTGAGCCTGTTGATGTCATTGTGTTGTATAGCTACAGACACAGCTGCGTAATTCAGATCCAGAGGGTAAAAGTCCAGACCGGGATTTTGTCTCAACCAACCAGTTGAGTATCTGTGACTGTGACTCTTTATGCTCAACTGGTTGGTTGAAACAAAATCCCAGTCTGGACTATCACTCTCTGGATCTGAATTGGAGGTCACACCCGGAATTTGGCACCATGGGGTAAATACATGTGTTTTCACCATAGCATAGGTCATCACTCAAGCACTCATCATTAACTTACAGTAAAACGTACAAGGTACACATACGCTGTTTTCATTTTGTATTCTGAGCCCTATTAATACCTGGGAGGGGCTACGTGGATTTAAGCCCCTGGTCGTCCCCCTCCTGAGGTACCGTAATACCTTCCCAGCTGACATTTCCTCCCGTGCAGTCAAACTCCTCCACCTCAGCCAGAATGGGGATGCTGTTCTGGCTCGCAACCTGGATGAGTGTGTCACCGGCTCTCACTGACAGTTAAGCGACTTTAGCACAGCTTGTCAGAGCTGTATAGATCTTCGCTCGTTTGCTTTTCACCTCTTCAGACTGCACCCCTGTCCCTCCTCCCAGAACTATATTTTCCCCCGTCCCAGCAGCACTGCCAAGTACTGCTAGAAACAAAATCCCCGTTTTCCTCGACCCCGTTTGTTCCTCTGACATCGCCTCTTCTTGTCAGCAGGGCCAGACAGCTATGGCACTCGGTGACTGTTAACATACTTATGCATTTATGCAAACGACAAGGATATTTCTTCTCGTTGCTATAGCTATCGCTCCTACTTTAACATCTTCCCGGGCATGATGATTAGCGAAATATGTAAGCAGGAGCACTGAGAGCTGAAGTTCTCAGTAAAATTATTTCAGCCACAAAAAAAAAAAACATTTCTTTCTTTTCCTTTCCCTTATAACTTTGAAAATTGATTGTTCTTTCTCGAAGGCGCAGTTGCAGATTTTACTCATAGAACCCTGCTGTGAGTGTCGCACTCAAACTCAATTTCCTGGTTTTTTAATGCTTGCTCATAAAAGACAATAAAAACAATGCTGACATTTTTTTTTTTCCTGGGTGGGGAGGTTGCCCACTGACGCGCACACATGTTGCAGAGAGGCCTAATTGGAGAGGACTGTTCTCACATCTGCTCCTCAGCCCTTAGACGCTCAGAGACATTAATAGGTGCACTGGCTGAGGGGGTCTTTCACAAGTGTGTAACAGCCAAAACAATTTGCCGATCCCAGGGCCCAGGTCCCGGGGTCTCTGATGCGTTGCTGCTTGTTCAGTACGCCTTGGCCCCCGTGTCCCCAGGCACCGAAAGGTGAACAAAAGAGCCCAGTGTTTTGGAGGGCCGAGACGGACAGCAAGACGCGGAATTTTTGCCCTTTTTTTCAGCGTTTGAAACAGAAGCTGCCTTTTCTTCCTCCTTTTCCTCCCTTTTTCACATGCGCAGTCAGCGGCAGCAGGGATCCAACCCTGCTGACTCTCTCCTTAGGACCTGTTTCATATCCTGCAAATGAAATGCCAGCCAGTTCAAAGGTGCCTTTGTAGGGGACAGGGGCGGTACGTCTGAACTTGCAGAAATATGCGTACGCGATGGACCGTCAACCCGAAAAGGACTTATGACACGCTACATTTTTCCAACCCACAGCCCTTGGCTTCCGTCTATCCTTTGTTTTAACATTTTTGGCCATTACCTTTCAAGCGGACCGATAAATGGGAACAGAATTAAACTCTTCCTCCAGCCTCTAGTGCTAGGCCAGGCATAGCATGGGGCCAGATTAAATAGAGTCATCTTCAGTCTTCCTGTTGCTTTGCTACTACTGTGGCCCTCCTACTTTTTTGTGTGTATATCCGTGTGTGTGTGTGCGTGTGTGTGTGTGACAGCTTGGCCAGATCCTGGCACCGTTCCCAGATCCATGCATCTTAATAGTGGTGACATCATTCAGACGCCAAACCCAAACCACTCAATGCCCGTCTGTCCGCTAATAGACCTTTAAAGATCCATTTGGAAGACTAAAACACGATTTGTCTTCTGCATAATTGCTGTTAGCTATCGATTACGTTGATCCCCCCCCTCCCCCCCACTTTTCATTTCTCATGTTCTATGAAATAATAGTAATGAGAAAAATCCACACGTTTTTTTTTTTCGTTCTCTTTTTTTCTGTTTGCTGATTAAGCGGTGATGAAATGGTTGATGATAACCTAGGAAGACGAACAGGACTATTGCTGGATATGAGCAATGGTGTTTTTTTCTTCTTCCTGTGTTGATGAGCAAGGCTGGAGGGATGTACAAGACCCAATGGCGGCAGTAATCATAAGTGACTAATGTATTTAGTCCAAAGGTTTGGTTCTCCTGCTCCGTGAAACCAGTTAAGGTTACCATGTCACTTCTGTTTTAACCTAACATTAGCTGGGCTTGTTTCTCCATATTATGCTGAAAGACTCAATCAAGGCGGAGGGGGGCAAAAAAATATTAATAAACCACCAACTGTGCACGAAATAGAAAATAGGCTGTGGAAAATGTGGCGGAGATGCCGCGATGTGAAGCTAGGAAAGGTTGTTATGTACGTTTCTGTTCATCATGAGTCACAGTTATTTACTGTGAGTTCATTCGGCTCTGCATGAAAAAAAAGCACCATGAACCTTATGGGGGTTTGGATTGGGACTTTTTTCATCAAGACTTTGAGCATTTTAAGAGTTTGTGTCTGCAGAGAGGACGTTGCTCTTAGCCGTTTGTAGTCCCTCTGTACCCGTATTTCCATCGCCGCCACAGTGTCCTTGGAGCACGCTGATATTTCCGTTTGGTGTGTTGCCGCGGTTCACTGTTTTGTACTCCCTGCTGCAATTCCAAGATGTTCCCTCTGCATTCTGCTTCTGAAACATGACATAGGAATTCCCAACAGTGGCTCCCTGTAGCTCCAGATGCATCGAAAGGGGAAAAAAAAAGAGGGAAAAAGCACACACACGCATTTTCAGAATGATAAGCAACTTTCAAATGACTTTAGTTAACCCAAAAGTTGATATGGCAGTAGCAGTACATAAACCATAGTTTTTCTTTTTACTTTGCAAAGTCTCCAGAGGTTATCTTGTCTTTTGCCGTTTTTGGCAGATGCTGATGCCAAAATAAACTGTAGCGGCTCGAAAGTCATTTTTAATGATACTTTTTGATCTCAGTGATATCATAATTTATTTACATAGGATTACACACTAGAATTCGAAAGGCATCGTTACCAGATCTCCTTTTTTGTGTGTGATGAATGTTTTTGTCTGATTTAGTGTAGTGCAAAGTCTCTGCGGTTGTTTTAAAGTCGGTGCTTTTGGGCTACGTGCGATCGTGACTACCGCGTGGATTGCTCAATAAGAAAATCGAAATTATCAGCGGCGGATGGACGTGTCGATGGCACCTACCTTTGGATGCAGAAATGGGTTTTGTAATGTGGAAACGCGGCACTGCTATTGTGCATGACGCATCTCCCATTAGCGGGAATATGACAGAGCTCGCTGAAAATGTACTTGATCTTCAAAGGGCCCATTTGTTATAATCCTGCTCCTTTCACTAAATAAAAGGCCTGGAGTGAAGGATGCTGGGAGTTGGTCGAGAGGGGGTGGGGGGGGGAGAAGAAAAATGAAACATAAGGTTAACAAGCGTCCTATTCTGCGGGCTCAGAGGTGGAGATTGAAGGGCCTTGTCTGTTGTGATACCTCTGACCAAGCCGGGCCCTGTTCTCACCGTCCCTGACCATTGTGCAATGGCTGCAGAGAGAGAGGGCTTTGATTCTCCTGGAGTAGGATCTAATTAGTTGACCACTTTCCTAAATGGGTACTCAGTCACGACATCTTAGTGTGAGTGGAATCTGGACAAGTTAATAAGGCAGACGGTCCTTGAATGTCTGAGCGAGGTTTGGTGTGAGGGGATGTGGGGGCTGGAGTGGGTGTGAATAGAAGGGAGGTGGAGAGAAAGGGGGGGGGGGGGAATCAAGAAAGAGAAAGGCTCAGAAAACTAAGAGGTTGGAGGTGAAAATGCCCATGGAGCTGGAGCAACAATAATGAAGCAGGGCCAGCCTTGGCTTACCCTGGTGTGGAAACGCCCCTCGTGTCCGGCCTCGGTGCATTATTGAATGCCCACCGTGGATTCCCTCCAGTCATTTTTCCTGCACAGAATAGACTGCCGGTGGTGCCACATTGTCCATGGTTTGAGCTCTCGTGGGGGGGGGGGGGGGGAAGCTGACAGTGCCGAAACAGCCCCCTGCCCCCCATCGCCTCCTTGACAGAGTCCGATTCGAAGACAAGCTTCCCAAGATAAGGGTTTTAGCCTACTGTGCCACCCAGTCACTAATTACAGGCCATGCAGAAAAGGAAAGCTAAGCCTTCGGCATTTGCAGCTTGCAGTAATTGTTCCTGGCATAACTTCCCTTGCCAAATACTTGGTGCATTCCTTCAGGGGGAGGGGAAGAAAACTCGTTTATGTGAGGTGAAGGGAGACGGAAAAAAGGGGGAGGTGATTGCCACACATGCGAAAAAAAAAGACGACGTCGTGCAGCTTCTGCTTCTCCGTCTCACAGTCTTTTGCTTTCACAGCACCTTGAAAAACCTCTATGTTCCCATGGGACGCGATAACAATAACAGGAAATGTCGCTGCGAGATAGGAGAATCCCTGATAAGACGCTCGCATCATCAGCAATTGTTTTCAGAGCCCACTGTAAATGTGTGTAGGTGTAAAACTTCCACCAAATTTTAAAGAGCCTTTTTACATCCATACATCTGTTTGACGGCCTGATCGAGTTCGGCTTGAGGAAGCCTACCCGCAGCGCACAATAAGCAACGTTAGGTGATTGCATACGCACTTCATAAGAAGATTCAGCTACCAGTCAGTTCCGCAGAATGTACCCAGTCGTGGATTTGCACCAGCAGTGCATTTCGGTACAAGAGGATCGTGATCCTGGCTGGGTTTGTCGATCACTACTGTCTTCCTATTTTTATTCCGGTAGTGTACATAGCTACACATGCACGGCTACAAATTCACATTATTTCTGAATGCATCTCCTAACTCCTGACTGCATTTCTTCCTTCTTTTTTTGTCTTTTTCTGACAACAGCTACTTCCAATGGGACCCTGGAAGGACTTGAGAATAGAGAAGGTGGAGTTTGCAGCACCCGTTTCATGAAGATCATTATGAAAGTTGGACAGGGTAAGGCTGCAATTCCACACACCACAAAACCAAAAAGAATGAACTTCTTGTAAGTCTAAGCTCTGCAACCTATGGTTATGCCCTAAACAGTTTATAGGAAAAAGGGAGTGGTGATCTGAAATTGTTCCCAGTTTGTTTACTTCAATAACTTGGATTCTTCAAATACAGGTGTTCATCTTACAAATGCAACAGGCTCTGCAGTGATTTTTACTGGAGATTAAACGGAGAATGGCAGGCATGGTATACCATGAATAGTGCCTGTTTACAATTATTTCCAAATCACATGCTAAAGACTTCATTTAAAGACAAAATAACACAGGATATGCTGAGGGCTCTGTGTTATACTAGATGAGGGCAGGATATAAAAATGGCTCAGCGATAATGAAAGCGTTGTGCTCTAACAACCGTGACTTCGGTGTAAGGAGAGCATTTCACAAGCTATTGTTCATAAACTCCGATCGCCCCTGGCTCTGGAATTTACAGTGGATACTTCATTCAGATGTTTTCACAGTATGGAAAATAGCCTGCTGACTGAATTTCTCATAAAGTGTGGATTTCAGACATTACCTTTTACTCTATTTATAACCTCTTGGGAGAAAAAAAAGAAACGTATTTATTTTACTTTAATTACTGTATAATTTGAATTCAGTGTGTAACTTTACTCTTCAGCGTCGCTGTGTGAACTTCTTTCCTCTAGAGGTAATAAATCGAGAAAGAAACCTCGCATTCTAAATTATGACTCAGAGTTTTTTATTTTATTTTTATTTTTGTTGTTGTTTGTTTGCATTGGCCAGGGCCAGACGAGCCTTTTTAATCATGCCAGATGTTTAAACCAGGCAGCCGAAATACTCCAGGCCGTGCATGCTAATGGCCAGCGGGAAACACGGCTTTAAACGAACACTGACACTGTTATTCGAGGACCTGTTCAATTTTTGATGATCCAGCAGTTCCACGGTTGCTTGGCTCAGATGTGAGCACACAGAGATAAGTGGGTCAGACTACGATATAGGCGGTATAGAGTGCTGCCGGTGGCAGTATGCAGCGTACTCCCTTAGCATAAGATACTGTTGGTTAGCCTCGTTGTTTTTTTATTTTAGCTAACACCAACTAGCACATTTATCTCTTTCGGTTACAGACCTCGAGAAAAGGGAAAAAAAAAACGTAGTAGAGTTTACTGTTGTCTCGCAGCAACAGCCCAGCAATTATTGCGAGAGAAAAGAAATAAATAAATGTTAGTCCGGGCGACCTGACGGGATGCTGGAAAAATAGACACCTCCCAAATGCACCATCGCTCCAGGTGCCCTTGTGCTCTCCTTAAGCCCTGCCAACATCTCAGCAAGCAAGCACT
>JABFEB020000002.1:1198578-1211025 GCA_019775895.2 Stomatorhinus ivindoensis | reverse complement strand
ACACTCCCCCCCCCCCCCCCGCCCCAAAGCATTTGGTTTAGCCTGGTTATTGCTTTATTTTTTCTTTTTCTGCCGGGGAGTAATGAGTCCCCTGCATACCATTATTGCACTGCTCCATGAGCCCAAAGCTGAACAAACCATCTCTGTGGAATACCACAATATTATCACAATATTATCCATGCACTCTGTGTAATAAACACCAGCCACCGCAGGGAAGTCCCTCTGATATCAGCAGAAATAATCACCGTTCCGGCCAGTGCAGCCCAGATTGTTTACCGCGTCGCAAAACAACGATGTGAAAGAAACTTCCATCGATAACTAAATAGTATCTAATTTTCACCTTTTTCCGCCAGCATGGAGCTGCTGGGAAGAAACGTTTTTATTTTTTATTATTATTATTATTGTTCTTATAATTATTATTTTTATTAATTTAAATTCCCAGTTGATCCGCCATGCTGTAAGACTGGTTGCTCACTTTCCCTGGCTTCGGTAACAGTTTTCTGTTAAAGATACAGTTCTAAGTACATGTACTCAATCCCTGTGAATTGATGTTTTTCGTATCGCTCAACAGATGTCTCACTGTTCGTTTGTTTCGTTCGAATTTGCAGCTTTTACTCAAAATAACCAGTTACAATGGAATTTGAATTCCATGTGCCAAGCCAACCTGATATTGCATATTGATAAATAAATTTTTCCTATGGAAGTCAGTGTTGAGTGATCTTAATTTGTCCTTGTTTTTAATTATGGGGCGGGGCTGATGTGGACTCGCTGATCCTGTACATCGTGTTTCTGGCAACATACCTTGTACTTATTGGTATAGGCTACACTGGACAAGTGCTCCGGGGAGAGACCGACATGCAGTAACCTTGGGTTAATGTTGAAAAGACAGACCCCTTATTAGTATATACACGTTATATAGGCAAAGAGTAACGAGTAATGAAAGGAGGTTTGCAGCAGAGAGCCGCGAGGCAGCGTTTCCGGGGCAGTGGAGCAGGTGCAATCTCGATGATCAAAAGCAGACAATAGCTACGGAGCGCCGCCCTGCCTGAAAGGCTGAAAAACTCGTTTGGAGTAAAATGTATTTCTAAATTACACAAGCAATTAAAATGGCTAAGAAAAGATGGGGGGGGGGGGTTGGTAGGCCATCAGCCATACAGTCATTTTCATCAGGTGCATGAAGAACTATACAGTCAAATATTAATGCATTTCTCATAAACTGGGGACGCTAGACTACCCCCACTGGCCTCAGACAATTAAATGGACAAAATTATTTACAGAACTTAAGTAATTAGCATGGGTATAAAGCCGTTTTCTTGGATCTGAATGGCAATTGAAGGTCTTATCAATTTAATTAAATTGAAGGTTGATAGAAATGCAAATATTACTGAAGTCACAGAGGCAACAGTTTTCAGACCTGTTTCCACCAAGTTCTGGTAAAGCAAAATTATTAGCAGCCACAGTTTCATGTGATTGCTACTGCAGTGCTGCAAAGGAACATTAAATGCTGCTGTTAGTGGCAAGCCATCATACATCAACTCAGTGATTTATTTACAAAAATGAATCTGTATTAATATTGAAATAAGTTAACTCAGTGTGTGAATGTTTCAATGTTAAATATCAATGAAAAAAACATTGAAAACAGTTTTCGATATTATTGATTGCTATTTGAATGTTAACAAGTCGAACACTGATTAACAGTGCAGACATATGGCATTTGGCAGAGAAAAAAAATTGCAGAACATTCCCTTCTTCCTTCCTTCCCTCCTTCCTTCATTCATTCATTCATTCATTCATTCATTGATTAGCCATTCATATCAAGACAAATATCTTCTGATGACATCAGCAAATGATTTTTTTTTTCTAAAGCAAAGCCCTGGTTTTCTATTTAAAGTACATGTAGGATGACTTTATTTTTATTAGTAGAACATGATCTGGTGTTAAACGAAATTAGCTTGCTGCCATTTTTAGGTGAATTTCCCCTTTAATGTTCTGCCGGAACTATTCTGTGGTTATAAGGTAATGCATAATTCAGACAGCATAGCATTTCTGACCTTATACATTTTCCCTTCAAGTCATATAGTTTGCTGAAGGACAAATTCTACATTTACAAAGAGTTTGCTGATTTTAAATGAAAGTAGGTTGATTGGACTTTGGAGTTTGATGAGTAGGTCTAGAATAAATATGCCATAATTTCCATGACTCCCTTTAATTGATAAAGTATTTGAAATATTACTCATGACAGCCAGAGATTACTAAATACTCCAGGGAATATTGGGATTTGGTTTTTAGGTCATTTCATTTTTGAAAACAATGCTATTTTTCACTCTGACATAGTTTGTGATTTTTGGTTTTGAACCATAAAGAGAAGTTATTGTTATTAATTGAAAAACAAATTCAATAACTACGTAGCTGGAGGTATCTGATTTGTCTACCTTCAGGTAGGTCATTCTGTAATATTTTGCTAATTCCTACGCAACACATACTTTGGATATTTTATGTGCAATTATTATAATCATTATTATATCCATTATTATTATTCTTTGTAGTAATAAAAATATTGTTATTGTTTTGGCAAGGAAATCCAAAGGCCACTCTTGTTGGAAATTCACATCCCATTGGTAATGGTCAATAAGCAATGACTCTCTCCCTTAACGTTCCAAATGGAAAGCATTAAGGACAAAGTATTCTTTTCAACTTCTAGACTGACATTTGGTCTTGTATGTCAAGCAGCTGCTGAGGAACATGTTGTGCCAGACCGATAAGGAGGTCTGAAAATATTGGCCACTGGCAGCCTTGTCGGATTTGGGATCCAGCAAAGAGATTATTCGATGAAAGCTGAGAGCAAAGCAATTGACCCTAAGATGTGATATAATTAACCTCTTAGTCCTTCTGTCCATCTTGCAGCCCATATATGACATTAATCATTAAATGGTACTTTATGATGGCTTTGCTTTTGAAATTTTGATGAATGGGTTTTTTGTATGTGCTTTGTATAAAAATCAATATATTTTAATATTTTTATTAATATAGATAGGTATAAATTACATACAGAAATAAATTATTGCTATATATTTTCTTGGAATGCATTGATTTTCATTAAAACCATCACTTATTTTACCAAAACTGTATAATGCATGAAGATTCAGCAAATGCTGACAGTTACTTGCTCATTTATGAAAGAAGCTTGCCTGGGCAGGCAATAGGTTTACAGGTATTTTTTTGCAAAAAGTCCATAGGTTTACAGGCATTTCTGCATATAGTCCATAGGTTTACAGGTATTTCTGCATATAGTCCATAGGTTTACAGGTATCTCTGCATATAGTCCATAGGTTTACAGGTATCTCTGCATATAGTCCATAGGTTTACAGGCATTTCTGCATATAGTCCATAGGTTTACAGGTATTTGTCTCATGTGATACAATCCTTGTCTGTGACACTAACCAGTTGGCGCCTCAGAACTATGTCTTTTCAGCAAAGACAAGCCCCAATTGTGTGTTCTTGTACCAAATCTATAGAGATGGTTTGCCCTCAGAAATGTGAGGCCTTTTTGTTAAAATGTTCCACGGAGGGGAAAAAAGAACAAAGGATACCTTTTTTCCGATCAGCAAACAATACATTAACCTGCTGAGGCTGTTAAATGTTTAATACTTCTTGACCGATGCATATTTCAATAGCAATGTTCCTCAGGCACAAAGGCCTAATTGCATTACTTTTGTGTCTGTTCCCATGTGGAAATAAGCGAACCATAAAGCTGTTAACAAGCAAACCGAACCAGTGCCTTGGTTTAGAAATGAATAAAGAAAATCTTCAGACTAAAACTATCAGAAACATACTCTCTAACATTACAACTTGCAAAATAAAAATTATTTTGTTTGTTACGAAGTTATTTGTAACGTTAAAAACTAGGTGGTGTTGGTAGGTAGGTATACGTAGGTAGGTATTGCCTGTAAATTATATTTAGTTCTATGCAAAATATGGGATTTAATGTAATGGGGTTTTTTATTGGACATATGACAATTCTGTCTCTTGTCCAATTGACTGTGTGACATGCAAAAGATCACAAAGCATAGTGGACAAACACTCAAAGGCCATTCTATTTGGTTTAGCTGCTCATTAACACAAACACCCTGACCCTCCACAAAGTGAATCACAATCACTGCAACTGAATATATAGATCACATGGCATCAAGAGGATCAGTTTAAACATGGAGCAAGACGTGCTGGTTCCAACATCTTAGAAACAGCACCTTCCTGGAATTTTTCACATATTACAGTGTCTGGAGTTTAAAGAGAATGGTGTGATGAAGGAAAAACAACCGGTTACGGGAATTTCTGTGGGTGAAACCTCCTTGTTAATGAGAGAGGTCACAGGAGAACGGCCAGACTCGTTAAAGTTAACTGGAAGGTCAGAAGTGTAAAAATAACAGCTCAGAAAGGCATCACCAGATGCAACTCATCAACCTTTGAAGTGATTTTGGAGAAAAAAAGGTGTGGGGGGGGGGGTTCCTACCTGACCATACAATGTGGTACCTAATAAAGTGGCCACTGTGTATATCTAGTGATCAGTGATCAACATTGAAACCATTTGCTTAATATTGTGTAGGTCTCACAAAACAGCTCTGCATCATACTGCTGAAAGTAACCACTACCATCAGAGAATATCGTTGCCAAGAGGGGAAGTACTTGGTCTGCAATATTCTTTAAGTCAGAATACATGCTGGAATATCACCCACATGGCTTCCGGGACCCAAGGTTTCCCAGCCCAGAGCTTCACACTCTTTCTGCTGGCTTGTCTTCTTCCCACAGTGTATCTTATTGTCATGATCCACATGCACCCACCATCTACTGGAGACAGCAGAAAATGTTACTCGCCACCCCAGGACAGCTTCGTCCGTAGCTCCATGGTCGAGTTCTGATCGTCACGTGCCCATCGGAGCCACTTTCCGCAGGGGACAGGGGTCAGCATGGACACTCTGGCCAGTCTGAGACTATGCAACCTCACCTCTTACGCAGCAGGCAGTCATTCACTGTGCGGTCCGACACCTTTCTATCATAGCTTTTCATAAATTCATGCTACAGTAACTGTCCCGTGGGATCCGACCAGACAGGCCAGCCTTCGCTCCTCTCGCACATCAATGAGCCTTGGGCACTCATGACCACATCACTGGTTCACCAGATGGCCTTCCTTGGATTGCTCTTGGTAGGTACTGACCAGTTCATACTGGGAACACCCCGTAAGACCTGCCGTCTTGGCAATACTCTGGCCCAGTCATCCAGCCAAGTTGCTCAGATCCTTATGCTTGCATCAACCTTCAAGAACTGACTGATTAATACTTGACAGGCACCACTGTAATGGGATAATCAGTGTCATTTATTTAATCTGCCAGTGGTTTTAATGTTATGGCTCATCAGTGCATATAGGTCATAATAAATGAGTAGCATTAAAACACTGTATCCCTGTATTAGATAAGCAGTTATAAGATGCATGGATGGAGGGATGGATGGATGGATGGCTGGACGGACGGATGGATGGATGGATGGACGGATGGATGGATGGCCCATTTTCTGTGCTTTGGACTAAATACTGATTTGCCAGTTTACCGGTGAAAGTTATTGCTGAACTCATCAACAGTGGCCAGCAAAGTGGTTTGACAGAAGCATATTATTAAGAAATATAAGTATATAATATATCACAGAAATCACCATTGCAGGGTAGGTGGAATATAAATGTGCTTAGTTAACATTTAACAATGACAAAAGTGACATTATTTCAGATAGTCGGAAAACCTAACTCTGAGCAATAGGGCAGAGTCAGCAAGATACTGTAGTTCATACTGAATTTAACTCACACCAAATACCTTTAGGCATAAACCTAGGCAAAGATATATAGTTACTATTATTATTTAGATGTTAGTATATACATATATTCATGTTAATAATATATAATTATAAGCTTAATGATGTTACAAGTAATAATAATTAGCATATTTTGTTCTAGAAAATGAAAATGTAGCGGCTGTGACAAAAATGTTAGCTAATTTATTTTATACATCTGTTACATACATACTGTGCCTGCAGTGGCCATAAAATCAGTTCACAGTTTCTGGGACATGCCATTAAATAACTGGCTAAATTCTGAGCGTAATTGTGGAGAGCATCTGATTCTTTATGGAGCAAATGGAGGTGGCCGAGTTTCTCTTCAGTGCATAATAGGATATCTGATCTCCCCCATGTCTGCAAAATTACTATGCATATCACACATGTTTGCACTGTACCTCAGATTAAAAATACCCCCACCCCTGCTGTAAGTGCTAAATAAAAAGGACATTGTAGGAATCCCTCCTGGCCATCCTTTTGACACTGCCATGTCATTTGCTATATATGCTATGGTTTTAGCAATACTGATCTTGCATTACTCAGAGTAAATATGTGAAGAGTAGTACCACTGGAATAAAGGCTTTCTAGGTTATAATCTCATATACCTATTCATGATGCCTCCTTTGCAGTTTCATTCAGTTTCATTCAATTATACATACATAGCATGGTGTGGAACTGAAGGTTTACCTGGCTGCACAGGGCACAAGGTAATCAAACAGCATGCATGGGAAGTCAGACTCCTGTAGGACACATACTTCCCATGGGCAATGTAGGGACAGCAGTTTGCCTAGAAAGGTGTTTTTTGGACTGCAAGAGGAAACCTTGACACACTCACACATACACGCACACACAGAAATATTGGCTATCTATATGTTTGTGGGGACTCTCCATTCATTTTTATGGACATAAACCTAACCCCAATTATGAGAAACATAATATCTACCCAGCAATTTACCTCAAGCAAAGTACCCAAAACGAAATACCAGACTTTTACTTTTTAGTTTTTGATTGCATTCACAAGTGCAGCTCCCTCTTGTGTGAACCAAAAAAAAATCCCTATAAGGTCAAAATAACACGTTTTTATCACATTGTGGAGAGACTTGGGCCTCACAGTGTAATATATACATGCCCCCCACCCCACAGTCAGAAGCCAGCGTCAAATTCCAAACCCTGGTGATGCAAGTATGCAGTGCTAACCATTAAGCTACCATGTTACCCTGAAACTGACGAAAAATGATCATCGTGAAACATTGTGCTGTAGGATAACAGGCCTATTGACAGGGTCATCAGATGCGCGGCTTACATTCTGAATGCTAGTCCCGGCCTCCAATCCTAAATGGAGCTGCTCTCTTTTGTTAGCGTAGCATCTGGGTATGATTATATTTCTGTGGCCTACCTAGGGACTTGTGTGACACATGGAATTGGCCTTCACTTGATCTTAAGTAAGTGGTAATTACATCAGTACATTACAGCCCAAAATAACCTTTTTCACAATATAGTGTCCATTATTTTCTCTGAATCATCTTTGAGAGGCAGTTGGCTCAGTTCTTTTATCAAAAACACACAGCCCTTGATCGCTGCTGTTACTGTTGTGCTAAGATGTGGCACTAAATCTTCTATGGAGAGAGGTGATGCTTCATATTTATAATAATAGTTCACAGAATGAACAAAAAAAATCCATTGGTTCCAATCAAAACTGCATGCAAAGAGTAACTTGACAAGAATAACACCTAATGGACCATCTGCATTCAGCTTAAAACTTTCATTCTTCCTGAATGACACACCTGATACTTAATACCGCCTATAAAACAGAAATATGCATTTTCTGCGACATTCCCCATGCATAAAGAAGGCATGGTGTCCCCACCATTTTTTTTATGCATGCATCATTTTGTTTGCGCTGCAATTTAAACAAATAATATCCGTTTTAACAAAGTAACATTAGGGAACAATCAAACTGATGAAACAGAAAAATCAAAGCGTTATCCTTAAAAATAGATGTGTTCATTATGTGCGCTCTATTGTTTACAAATGAATTCAACGTTCTGGCAGAGGAGAAACTGTATTTTACACTCAGAGGGGCTGATTTACTAAGATGGAACAAAAGGGCAGAGAACACATGTTTCATTGCATAAGCAACAGATATACCATGGTGTTAGAGGGTGATTTACTAAAGGTAATTATGTAAATGACACCAGCTGCAAAAGCCTTAATTAACATATGGGCTTATCTATATTATACCGCTTTCTGGAATTGCTTGACTGGACAATTCCCAGTACCAGGCAGTAGTGGCTCTGTTACTCTCTGAACTCTGCCTCCAAAGCATCTATTTACACTTTGTTTCTGTCTGGTATACTATGTTGAGATGAAACTGTGCATGAGTCACGCGATTATTAAAAGTTTATTTTAGAACAAGACCTCAAAAAGACCTTCAGACACGGATTACGGCTTCTACCGACAAAAGCGTACAGTAGTTGCGTCACATATTCTACAACGGGGGACTTAAAACTCATGACTTTGAAGCGCTCCCTACGCAACTAGTCAAAACTCATCCAACCTGTTTCATAAACAATCCGGCGAAAACCTTCAGAGGCCCGTGTAAGCCACCCGCAGCCCCCCAGCTACACTCCATCTCTATCATGTCCAGATGGGGGATCAACAGCCTACCTCACTGAATGGGTATAATTCCTTCTGTGAATTCTCAGCCATAAACGCACCAAGCACTCACAAGAGCTATTACTCATCTAAATAATGTTAACGTACTTGGTCTGCAGTTATTTATACTCATCCTTATGTTGCAGTTATATACCTTTTTTTTTTTAGATGTATTTGGCTCTATTTACTTAATACAGTGGGGGGGGGGGGGGGTCAATGATGGAAGTCTGTTTTGCAGCCCACCACAAACACACATACACAAACAGACAGACAGACTCACGCACGCACACACAACTGTGGTATCACAATAAAAAGTGAACCATAAATTAACTGAGCGCTGAAAAATCTGGGGAAGCACCAGGGATGTCAAACGCTAGCTGAGTATTTCTCTGTAATGTCTCTGTAGTTATAGCTGACAACAGGTTGCATCAGTTTTGAGTAACACTTCCACTTGGCATTGAAGAATCATTTAAAGGTGAACCATTTTTAATTTTAATTGAATTGTTGGTCAAACATTTTTTCTGTGCATTATACTCTTGCGACTATTGAAATATTGTTTACGGGACAAAATTACCTCCTGCTTTGACTGCTTGTAAAATATACTGCGTCTTGCACTTGTAAATCACCTTGATTAATCACAGTGCGACGTTCAATACATATATTTACATACGTGCCTTCCAATATTTTGTGGACTCTCCTGGGATGTTCTCGATTTGCATATTCATTAATGGAAACCCCGCTAACACCAAGGTGCCCACACATT
This sequence comes from Stomatorhinus ivindoensis, assembly GCA_019775895.2. Taxonomy (NCBI): domain Eukaryota; kingdom Metazoa; phylum Chordata; class Actinopteri; order Osteoglossiformes; family Mormyridae; genus Stomatorhinus; species Stomatorhinus ivindoensis. The sequence continues at coordinate 1,201,730 of JABFEB020000002.1, read as the reverse complement.
TTGCATATCCAAATGACATCCGTGGCCTCTTACAGAACGCCGGCTATGTTGCTTTACATCTGTAAATAAATTATCCCTGTTAAAGATAAATAGGTTTTACTTCATAGGACAGATATTAATTTGACAGATAATATACTTATTTCTTTATTTACACAAATTTCTTTTTAAAGAGACTGTAAAGGAAGCAGCTGTTTGGACTTTAACAAGGAATCTTTTCTGCATTTTTAATGTGAAACATCCATGTCATGAGTAGCTAATTCTGGTTTTAACCGATTAATCACAGTTTTCTACTGCAGCAGAAGTCTTCGTACAGATGAACTATCAATGACTATGAATTCATTAAAAACAAGCATGGTAAATCATGTTATATGCAAAAGTAGAGTAAGCAGTAGCAGTCAGCAGTAGCAGTTAGCAGTAGCAGTCAGCAGTAGCAGTTAGCAGTAGCAGTCAGCATTAGCAGTCAGCAGTAGCAGTTAGCAGTACTTGTATTTGTATCACTAAATACGCTACTACTAAGTAACGGCAGGCCTTTCCTGTCGGGGAGTCTGGATACTGACATGTGCATGCTGCTTTCTAACATCTGCTCACTCATGCTGTACTTCGGGCCTGAATCCCCGTCACAGATCATTACCTATGTTATCTCCTGTTATTCCCTTCTATCCCTGGATTTCAGAAAAAAAAAGAAAAAAATACTCCTTATGGTGTATTGACTTAGAAAAGGGGAACGGCCCAAACTCTGTCCAAAATCTCAAGCTAACAACAGAACTGCAAAAGGCCTGCTCCTATTATTTTAATTAAGTTTTAAGTGGTATCTGCCTAACAAAGACAGGATGTGTTGTTTTAATCAAAGAAATCAATGCATGTTTGAAAACAGCTTTGATTTAAGCCCAGGTCCTAGCGGCTTGTCCTAAATTACCCTGTGCAGTCAAAGGACTATTCAAAATACACTTTCGTGATGCATTTTTGAGTGTGGAATCCCACAAGTACTTAATGGAACATGAAAGCGACCTAGACACAAATGTTTGGACACAGTTGTATGACATCTGGATGATGTACTTGTATTTGTATATCAACAAAGCGTAATTCTTGGAAGTATCTAGCTAGCTGCTTTGTAAAGATATGTAGGTTAGATGTGTTAACAAGTAAAAATTCCGTTTAATTTGGAAGTAGCATAAACTATCAGTTACAATGTCTTCTACATTTTGTTAACAATAAGGACTACCGATAATCTGAACACTGCGTTCCTGCTCATTTTCCTCCATATACAACATACAAACAAAAAAGAATTTATTTATGTCTTCAACACAGAGTTATACATTTATAAAGCCCATTATATACTGCATATCCATTAAAGGGGCTGTGTTTGCCGTATTTTTAACGGACATGTCATATTGCTTGTTAAGCTATCTTAAAGGTAATGCTCACTAATGGCAAGCATTCTTAAAGGTCACCATCCTAGGCTTTGCACCTCCCAGAAATGCCTTTGGAAGAGGATATGGGAATGAATGACTGATGTGAGTGAGACCGAATGGGTCAGCAAAATGGTCTGGCTTTTTGCAGTGTTATCTTCAATATCTGTTCTAATAATATGACTTGGATTTCAGAAGCGATTTTAGCGGACTAGGTTTTGAAAAGATTCATTTGTATAACACTATTATTGCAACTCACAATACACATCTTATCAGCAGGCCTAATGAAAATGAGTAAGAGTCTTAACAGAAGATAGATTTTAAAATACAGGCAACAAATTATATCCAAACCCATCTGGTATTTAAAAAATGGAAACGTTTGTCAGATTTGGAGGCTGCTACTCTTTGGACAGTCTGATGCTAATGTTGACTACTACAACAGATTTTTTGTTTTACAGAAAGGATATCATTAAGTCTAAATTCATTGACATAATACATAGCATTCTAAGGCTGCGCATATTAGATATATGAGTTAATAGTCCCAGAAAGACTTGATGTTCTTCTTTTCCCTATAGAGTCTTAGGATGTTCCTCTCAACAACAATGCTGTTGTTTTCACAAGCTATTTTCTTTTTCTAGACAATGAATGCACTAAATGTAAAATCAAATAATTAACATTGAATATTAAATTCAATCCTTTTTTGAAGGAAAATTTAGCATATTAACTAAGGGTTAAGCCATCGAAAGCCACGTAAGAATAATCAGTGGCGACATTCTCAATATTATCGTGCTCAAGTCCCTGGCACACCTGCTTTTTATGTTATGTTGATTATTTCTGAGCAGTTACTGTTCAACTGTCAAACTTCAAAGGGAATCCACCACAATGTTGAATATTAATATGGAAATATTTTCATTCATTTTTAAACACAATTTATCCCACATTTACCTGTAATGCAGACTATATTCACTTCAAAACAAATCACGGTAAAGTTCGTATTACTTAATAGTATGAGTTTATAGCTATTCTATCTGTATGTTGTTAATAAATCCATCAACGGTTTCGTAACAGCAATTACTAGATCATTAAATTGTGCTCTAGTAGCATTATATCCGTCAAAAACATGAAGGGTTACTGTGATATATTTATTTGTTGATGTTTAAACTCCTGAATCACTTAGACATTCTAGCTTCCTAGATGCAGTGGCGTTTGCATCATCAAAAGCTTTTATGTCACCATGAACCTGCTTGTGGTGGTTGTCGGGGGGGCGGGCTGGTCTTTGAAGCCCTACACTGCGATGAACAGGCAAACTGCAGTGCCTGAACTCCTGTAAAATGTCACCCTTTGTGAATCTTCCTCGGAAGCCCAAGCTGTTGGGGTTATCGCCCGTCTGGTCCGAATCGCAGGCGGCATCTGAAGAGACGAGGTTGATGACTTAAGATGTTCCCAGCGCTGTTGTGGCTGACCCACATGGCGCGGACTGAACTGACAGAGACCGAAATCCAAAGCTGTGTGTGCACAGTTCACACAGGAGCAGTCACGCCCATGGCAGAAGACAACAGAAGGGTGGTCTTCCATAATAAGAGGCGACACGCTCACTCGCTTCCCTTATTACTTCATAGCGCCCAAATTTCTCTTCTTGGCTTTGCCTTGGTAACGGCTGCCCTTTTGTCAATCACATTCATGTAATATATGATTACTTTTTTTCGGCCTGGTAAAGAATAAGCAGCTTAGCTTTTCTGAATT
>JABFEB020000002.1:1157040-1198570 GCA_019775895.2 Stomatorhinus ivindoensis | reverse complement strand
TGGACGGAAATGGAAATTAATGCTCTTTAAAAAGAAAAAAAAAAGAAAAAATTTCATGCGTGCGCTGTGGTGTGGCAAATGATACTCGCTCTGCCTCGCCTGGTGTAACCGGCGCGCGCCCTTAAACTTTTTTTTTCTTTCTTTTTTACTACCGCTCGACTATTTTAGGTTAAATGCTTCGCCATAGCAACGGGGTCCGGAGAGGGACGTGACTCGCTATCGCTCAGCCTGCAGCCGAATGCAGAGGGTGCTCTAAAAACGGACGCACGGGGAAAGGAGGGGGGAGAAATACCCAGCTTGAAAAAGCATCCTCGCGATCTTGACTTAAAGCACATGCATCACGGTCTGTTAATGTCATTCAGACTTAGATCTGTTATGATGAACTTGAAATGAAGACAGACAGTCGCCAGAAAATAGGCTAACAAAGCAGAGAAACAGCCCTATTCTAAGAAAAAATAATCCCCTGCATCAAATGTATGTTTATATACTGATCAAAGGAGAGTGTGCTCCCGCTAAATGCATGAATCGAGATAAAAAGTAAAACGATGTCAGCAATAATTTCATGTGCAAAAGGGTAATTACAACTCTGCGCCGTATGTTTAATTCTTTGGGTCACTTGGAATACAATCAGTCAATTTAACGACACAGGAGTAGAGATATTGCTTCAGGAATTACCGAGTAAAAAAGAAGGTGCTGTTTAAAAGAGAATTTTAAAAGAAGAGTGATGTCTGAAAGCACTCAGTAGGCAATATTGATGCTCAATAACTGCTCTGCATTCTATGCTTCTTTCCTGGTTTCACATAAACAGTCACAGATAATAGTCATCTCTCGGGGGAACGATTCCATTTCCATTAATGTATGTTCTCAAAATTGCACTTACTGCAAGAGTTTAATTGTCTTTATTAGTATACGTTTTCCAGCAAGATGTGAAGTTTTCATGGATAATGAGTCTCGAATATAAACAAATTCCTGGGAAAAAAATTGCAGACTGTGTTTTCCTCTCTGATTTTGCTTGGCTTTTACTTCATCCAATTCAATAAGAACCATATACAACTATTTAATTTTCTGTGTGGACCTTGCACAAACATTTAAAGCACAACCAAAAAAGCTATGTTGTCATTCTGTATTATATTTTATATATTTCATTTTTGTTTGCAAATATTTGCATTTTTGTCTTCTATTCAGTTTTACTATGCATATCCACACCAATGAGCCAAAACTTTATGACAATATACCCACATGATGCAAATGTGATTGACTGTCTAGTATAAATGGTTTGTGTCAGACAGCCTTCCTTTTCACCTCGCAAAGAAAAAGTTTTGGTTGGCCAACACCCTATTGGTTGATCCTGGTTTCCCCCCTTCCAGCTGCTGACAGTAGGAAACAGTGGCGGCTGGTTTAAGATATTTTAGGTGGGGCTGTTTGCATCACTCAGTCTCAGTAACCACCCAATACAATTTAACACAAACTGCAGAAAACCGGTGCTCCGAAAAATAGTCAGTAATTACTTCGTTAGCATTAAAAATCAACAGATTGATAAATAATGAAAATTATCATTACGGGACTCGCGAAATCTTGCTAAATCTTCAAAATCCAACCTGTAAACATATCCTAAATTCTTATTCTTTCAAGTTAGACAAACCAACCACTCTGTATGACAGAGGCAACGTTAACTGGGCCCCAGCAGTGAGCCTGAGACACAGGAGACCAAATCATCAAATTACCTTTAGTCGCTTTCATTTGCTTCAGTGTTATCCAGGATGTTTGAAATACCATATAATTAACCATATTCTCATAACGGACAGCGGGCATCTCACAACCATTTTGCTTTCAATGTGCGTGGGTCACGTCCAGTAATATGCGCTCTGTCTTTTTATTGTTTTAAATTTTTTTGCTTTTACACAAAGTTATTTCGCGTCACAGTATGTAGTATACACTGACTATGGTTGCACCAAGATGGCGGCCAAAGGCGACTGTGCAGTACTATTGCAGCCCTCCTAATGTGCCCTTGTTACGTTTGCTGAGCCTCGTGCCAGCCTAGTACTCTGCTTGAGACGATGAATTAAACACCCTTTACATACCGACTTGAGGACGTCGGTTGGCTAATTTTATGTTGTTATGTGAATTTGGTATATCAGTAATTTGCTAGGCTGCTGCGCGGAATGACCATTTTCACTATCGCCCAAGAAGAGATACTTGAATAAGACTGAGTAAGAAGGGGCCCCAAGCATCATAAGTAACTGTTGTTTATATAAAATATATATATATAAGAAACAAAAAATCAAAAATCGATTTTTAATCAGGGAGGGTGGAGTCCTAGTGCCTTTTATTGACCAGCCACCACTAATAGAAACTCACCACGGCTGATCATGAGCACTCCATAAGCTTTGCTGTTTCAAAGATGTTCTGATCCAGCTCTATGGCCATAATGATTTGTCCCTTGTCGCAGTCACTCAGATCCATTGTCCATTTCTTCTGCATTCAACATGTCAACTATGAGTACTGAAAGTAAGCTAATCATCTACTATTATCCCAAACTGTGACATATACAATTTTTAACAGATAGTCAGTGTTGTTCGCTTCAGTTAGGGTTGGTAATAATGTTTTGGCTCGTTAGTGTATACATCTGCAGAAATTTGTAGAAGGTACAGGGTTGGACAAAAGAACAAATACACCACATAAAAAGTGCTATAACACTGAACAAATCACAATTACAAGCACAGCTACAAAGCTGAGTCATTTTAGACTGACTCAGCAGTGTCAGTAATGAAAGAGGTTACAAAATGAGCACTTTGATAAGTGAGTTTTCAAAGAAGCATGTGGTCCTCGTTTTGTAGGTGCATTGGTTGCACAAACTGCAGAAGTATTTAACGTATTATTTAACATACTTAATTAACCGTATTAAAAATCCTAAAATATATGCCAGACATGGATGAAACACACTGGCAAAGATAAGCCCAAATTTATGGCTACCATTTAGAAATGGCTTGTATGCAAGTTCAATTTGTCAAGAGGCATGAGGAGCAGACCTCTGAACAAAGGAAAAAAGTAGGCTGGTTTGATGAGTCATCTTTCACCCATTTTCCTACATTGTGTGTTGGTATGGGCAGCCATCTCACGGGAGTCATTAGATATGATGATTGCTTTATGCTTTAAATGGTCATGTAGACCCAGGGGATATGAGGCCATTTTACAGGATCTGATGCACCCTGTGGTACAAACACTGTTTCCTTATGATGTCCCTGTTTCCAAGGTGGTACTACCTGCACACACCCAAAACAAATCCAAGAGTGAAACACCTTCTACGGCTTCCCCAACCACCAGGGCTAAATATTATTGAACCATTTTGAGATGTATTGGAGAGCAGAATGCAAAGTGGATTTCCACTTTTGTCATTCATCAATGAAGTGGCCTTTATTGAAGAATGGTCCAATGTTCCATTACAGCATTTTAAGAAGGATTTAAGCTGTTCAGAAGGCATTGGGTGGCTGAATTAATTATTACGACTGTAATATTAATATATTGTTAGCTTTTTCCATTATTTTGCTCACCTTCTGTATATATTCTATATCATTAGAATGATAACACCACTTTGTAACATTATTTCTAAATCCATCAGCCTCATTTATACAAATATTGAGGTATAAAGACACCAACAAAGTACTACTGAGCTTCAGAGCAGAAGCTGTTCACTTTGGAAGATAAGACTAGTATCAGAGCGAAGCTTTTACTTGCCCTTTAAATAGAAGTCCATTCATAATCATCTCTGTCTTATACTGTAAGTGTTAGCACTAAAGCTGCTAAAAGCATTATGCTCAACTGTTTGTAATACAGCATACCCCGAAATAAAGGATTGATTACCTGTCATGCATTAACTTGAACAAAGCATGACAATTGAGTACCACCATCAGCACTGAGAGAAGAGAGATTAAAGCTTGCTGGACCATTGAGTTCATAATAAGAAGAGGGTTTGCTGAGTCTTCCTCCCCTCTGAAATTCATTATAAGGAGGATTATGTGCCCCAGAGTGAATGATGAACATCATTATTATGCTACATTAAAGCCCTGTTCATTGCTTAGAATATCTCTTTATTATCGCCGTGACCCTTGCGTACAGTATGTAATTATATGTGCGATGCAAAAGTAAGATAAGTATTTTTAGTGGGAGATCTAAAGAATGAAAGCACGTGCTGCTATACTTGATTATGCTCTGCATTTTTACTGATTGAAGAACCATTGCTGTCAAATTTTTAAGTCGTGCATTTTTATTCTGGAAGTTATTGTTTCACCCAAGCATTTTGGTGTTCTGAGACAGTTAAACGCCAATGTGGATTGGATCCAGGGTGTGATAATCACTATCAGTGATGAAGCTGCTATAAAACTTAATTTAGCCACATAAACCCAGATGTGTGAAATTATTTTTTGCATGTTTTCTAGTATAAATGGATCAGTAGGTAAGATGTTGGTCAGTACAGTATGACAGAGTGGACAGCCAGGAGAAGATGCTGGCAAGGGGAAGACACTGGATTAACCTGCTTCCATTGCAATTTATCACCAGTCTCCTAATTGACATAGGCTTCAGTAATGAAAACCCAGCTGACCCTACTTAAGCTGATGTGCTCCTACGGATTTAAATTCTTTCGCGGTAACTGCTTGCACGTCGTTTGCTACAGCAGCAAGGAGAGCCCATGCGACTTAAGACGTCTATGTTTTGCTGATGTTTTTTTTTTTTTTGTTTGTTTTTCGTTTCTCGCTGGTTTGTATTGTTATTTAAAGGTATCCGTTTTTTGGTTTTATTTAACTTTGTTTGCTTAAGCCCTGCTGTGTGTTATTTCTGTCCCGTCCTTGTCTCACAAACCTCTACCCCACAATCTGCCACACAAGGCCATGCTAAATTTGGGGGGGGGTCTGAAACAGACTTTGCAGTTTAAATTATGACTGACCTTGTCTTTAAAATCCCAAATGTCCTCATAAGGTTGGTATGAAATCTGGTGATTTGTACCCTTACGGCATCACTTTTTAAATGATTACTGACCCTTTCCGTACGTTCCCAAGTGCCCTAATAAGGTTAGTATGTATTCTGGCAATTTGTCCTCCTAGCCTCATATGCACTCCCTCAGAGTCTGTTTCTCCTCTATGCCCTGGGACTTTTCATTGACTTTTCTTTTTAAGAATTTTTTGCAAAGTGGCATTGTTAGTTTCTCAGCAATACTCTTAAAAAATGATCACCCTCTCCTGGGTAAAACACTACCGGTCCCCAGCAGGTCGATTTAAAAAAAAAAGATTTTAGAGAGCACTACATTATGCTCCAGCAGCAGTTGAAAACCTGAAACCGCACCCCCACCCTCGTACATGGGCACATGGAGTAGTTCAGAGTAGTAGCACCAGCCCATGCTGGCCACAATCTTGACAGATGTTAATCAAGAGTCCGGATCGCGTTACGTTCACGTTAGCAGGAAAAATACAGCGGTGACCCTGAGGGAGGGCTGCTGGCCAGAGCTATGTTCTGTCAGAGCGAAATGACATAAATTTGTTCACAACGTCATTTTTTTTCTCTGCTCTCAAGCATAGGTCTTCGCAGTTAATAAATAAATTAATTTAAGCTAAATAATGTAACCAAAATATACATTTTAAGCTAACATATACCCAATTTGTGCAGGCCCGGTCGCACTGTTCGAAACATTTTTTACAATCTGACCTCATGATGAAATGTGACTTGTGGAATTTGTTTAATGCAGAGTTAAACGCACATTGTATACATTTCTCATGCTGTATGAGGCGATCAGCGTGGAACATATGGATGTTTCACAGCAATAAACGCCTCTGGAGGGTTCTGGCATTGACTCAATTATTATGTTACTATTACTATATAAACTACTATAAATTTCTCTTTTATAAGTTTATCTAAAGTTTATTTCTGGTTGAAAACAAATCAGGCGTGTTTTCAAGTGCTAGAAAAGCAAAAGCAGTTTATAACTGAATTATGTGGCAAGTGGCTTTGGTATTATTTTCAGAAGATAGATATGTGTAATAATTTAAAAGTCATGAACACACCCAACTAACATCTTCATACTGTATAAGAAGGATGTCGTCATCTCAATAAAAGAAATGTTCACAGCTCAAGATAGTAAATCGTGACCACGCACTCACCAAAGAGTCCAGAGGGTGCAGATTATACCGTCCTCATACAACAGAACGAGCCAGGTAAGTATTATTCTGGAAGTAACCCCACAAGCCTTTGCAGTACTGTGTCAGCTGTTCACAGCATCCTACTTCCATTTTATCTACAGCTGTATTTTCCTGTTTGTGATGTCCGACATGGGGGATTAAGGAGTTTGTCCAGACAGCCAGGTGCAAGGGCTCTAGAAAGTTTACTTTAACTCATTTTTGTACCAGACAGTTCTGCAAAAACATAAAAAAACACATACACAATAACCATCATACATACACACACACACACATATATATATTTTGCTAGTTTTGCAAAAGCTGCAGATGACACATGAAGGCCAGCAGATGACACACAAATTTAGTAACTCATAAGCGCTTAAAATATGTGTACAGAGCTGGTTTGGGACATGCTAAGAGTGTTTACGGCGGCCTCTCACATGATCCCGTAGTGATCTTGCAGGGATCTCTGTATCTTGTGTTCCCCGGATCTGTTCATTTTGCTTTGCTCCACTCGCATGTTTTCTTCACTTGGCAAAGGGATCAGAATATTTCAAGTTTTTCCGAAAACGCAAGGGGCCTGCGCCCCTAACCCCTGTGATGTAGAAGGGCTGACTGTATATTTATATAGCAACTGTTTTCAAAAGGACAGGGTGTCTTTCTGTCTCTGTGTTGCCGAGTGACCCCTAAGGGTAAAATATTTTATGGAAAAAAACTAAACAAAACAACCAAGTTTGCTGATTCCTTCAAATCACAGAATATAATATATCATAAATGCGCCCTTGGCGGCAATTACTGACACAGGACTATTTAGGTAACTCTCTAATAAGCCGTCGCAGTATCTCATTGCAGTTTATTTCCGTTTTTCTGGACAGATTAAGATCTCTCGGGTTTCCTGAATGCAGTGGTTTTTACTGCAAGAAAAATACTTAAGAGACACATTTAAAGGATTTATACTAAAAGTAGGCCACAATTTTTTATATATTCTTAAGTCACTCCAGTATGACTTTACTCTTTGAGTCCCGTGCTTTGGATCATCATCCAACTGTGAGATGAATTTTCAGCACAGTCTTAAGTCTTAAGCTGAACGGAAACATTGGATGGCCCCACTTGAGTGTCGTTATGGCGTCTGGTTGATTTATTTTTTGTTTTGGTTTCTGACTCAGTCATCCTCCAAGATATGTGGCATCAAGGCAAACTGCTTCAGTTTAGTCTGGGGTTTACTCGTATTTTTAGTCTACTAAGTTCTGTTAAAAATTCCAAATATGGATGAATAATTTTCTCCCATGTCAGCAGTAGTAACGCTCTCAGAGATGTTGTTGGTCCTTACCAGCTTTTCCTCCTTGTGCAGCTGCTCTGTTTAGGGCCCGGGTGATACAGCTACCATCGGGGTGGAACAATTCCATGTTTTGATGACCGAGCACACTGTGCTCACAGGGGAATTCTGGGACTGCTACTTTATTAGGGTTTTTCTAATCTTTATGGGTTTTTTTCCACTCTAATGTCTTTATGAAGGAACTTCACAGGAAAATGCTGTTATTCCGAAATCCCGAGAACACTCGGATAAGTGTGTGGCCCATCAGGTAAATTTTTTGACTCTAAATTAATTGGGACTGAATGTTTTGCGTTTTTTTCTCATTTTTATTTAATGTTTATTACCCATTTTCATTTTTTCAATCTTATTACCGATTTGAGCTTTGTGGCTAGATTTGTTTGAATAGCAATTGCCATTGCTGCATCAGAGCATTATAACTTCAAAAATTATTTTTCACTTCACTGACAGGACTTGCTCAAAAATATTTTTGGTATTTAATAGTCATATAGCATGTGTTCTGTTTGATACTAAAATTAATTAGTTCTATCTACATATACAGATGTATATTTTATCTTTAAATACATGTATTTTGGGTCAATGTTGGCATATTAAATCTATCACTGCTGATGTAGTAACATCATCACGACTTTAATTAACTGCTCTTTAACATCTACTCCAGGCTGGGGGTTTATTTATGTGTTACGTTATCTTTGATGGGAATTCATATTTCAAAAGCTTCCTGCTGTTCTGAAAATACCGCATGAGGTAACGGGGTCGGCCTTTAAAGGTAAGGGAACGGGGGCATCTGGAATGCTCTGTAAACGACACATCAAAACACTCCCGCGTCTGTCTAAACAAGGACAGCCGCCCCACAGAGATGCGAAACGCCTGAGATCAGATCTTCCTCCAACTGTGCAGCCAAAAGCAGAAAGGAACGCACTCACGGTAACATTTGTACAAACATCGTTGAAAAAAAAAAAAACAAAGAAGGTGTCTGGCCATTGATTTATTTGATACTTTTAATTAGACAATGTACTGCATACTGGGGAGCACTAGTGCGTCCCTGCTGACTTCATGTGTGTGGAGACAGGCATACCAAAGGGCAGCTGCAAGTCATTGGGCTGCCCACCTATCAACTGCTGTTTATATATAAAATAAGTTATTATTATTAATATAAAAAATAATACGTTTTTCATAGCCGCTAATCCAACGTATTGTGGCATCAAGCCTGAAGTTCAATCCCAAGAATCACAGCTTGAGACAGGGGACACGTTGGAAGGGATGCCAGCCCATAACAGGACAAACTAACACACACACAGTGGGGGACTTTGAGACCCCCGGATGATCACCTCACTGGATTGTGGGGGAAAACCAGAGCACCCACAGGAATCCTTCACGAGTGCTACGAGTGCAAATACCCACTCTGAGGTTGGCTGCGACTGAGGCCGTTGGTTTGGACATATCAGGTAATAGTGCAAACCAAGTATCTGGGCTGGTCTCCAAATCAGCTACACCAGAAGCAACAATACGAAGAAAATAAGGGCAGCGTCGTTTACCTTTCACTTCTAATGTTGGGCGTTTGAATCTCACGCCAGCTCTGTGTTTGGGGTTTTTTGCACGCTCTCCTCATGTTATGCAGTCCAAAGACTGCCATTATGGGAAACGCTGCCCCTATTACCTGTACCGGTGCGTGGGAGTGTGGCTGTATTTGCCCAGAGACGGCCAGGTATCCTCTGCCTAGTGAGCTCTAGCTTTGTGTCTGGGCAAGAATCCAGACTCCTAACCATGACCCTGCGTTGGATTGGAGCTGGAAGGTGCATTGATAGAATATAATACCTTTAACCAAAAGTATTCATGAACATAAAAGGGAAGTATTTACAATTTATTAATCATCTGTGAAATCTGTTGTATTTTTGTATATCAATTTAGACTAAATACAGCATCATAAACCTGTGGTAATACACATTGTTCTAGACCGAGCGAGATTTTTTTTTGTTTGTTTATTTACTTGCAGCTTAATATAATTAACCTTTAAATTGGCACCACAGACTAACTTGTCAAACCTAATTTTACGATGAACCATTCATTTGAATAGCTGATCACCTTCACCACCTCTTGTTTTAAAATTGCTTGAGTGGGTGCCCACTTTAATTAGCATATGTTATGAGTTTTTGAACAATTTGGCTCTTGCAGAAACCTCAGATGTCAATTTCGTACAGATGTCGCTCTTCTGAAGTCATGTGCACGGACGAGTGTTGACTGCGAATTGCTCTTCATAATGCTGATCCCAATAATGGGAATTTCTTTGCACAATAAAAGCCTTGGGTTAAAGATATTATTTGAATGGTAGAAATATTTACATGAGAACAATATATGATATAGAAGTCATTATTAGAGGAATTTCTATGCATATCTCTTTCATCTCAAATATTACACGTTATATTATCATCCAAATTCAAGACACATCTAGGTCATTATTATGTTATCATGCCATTTTTACACACCCATTGATGTTTGTTTCTACATTACTTGTGACACATATTGTAGGCATAAACCACAAGTCAAGTGACCAAAAAGGTTTGTTAATAACAAAACAATCAAACAAACAAAAATTAACATACGACTGACATCTTAACGTTAGTCTAGGTAGCCTCCTCAAGAATTCGGAAGAAAAAAAATCAACATCAATACTGCATAGTGCTTTATTAAAAATATATGTGTTCTATATTAAATTCTTGGTATTTATTTGAGTAGGCCAGAATTCAAATTGCAGGGCCTGCTATTCATTGCAGTGCATTTCCAGTTAACGGTGCAGCTTGTCATGTTAACATTGAATCTTGAGCATACCTAATTACATATGAACATCTTCTCCTAAGAGGAAAGAAGCAGCCAAGCTCTGGCAAGCTAGTAATCTACCTTTAATAAACATTTAGCTGCAGTTAAAGCACTACACAGACACACGAAAGTGGGAAGCGTTTTATCAAAAGTGGACTTCCGCCAATTTCATTAAGTCTCCCCCATCCCCCTTGCATTTGCAGATTTGGAATAATGCTGCATGTTGTATCAGGTGTCCTCCGAGGAAGTGTCCCTGACGGAGTCAAGCTGAGCCACTCTTTATCCCGTTAAATGGCGAATGACAGTGTGCTGTGCGATGGCTGGCTATCTGAGTGCAGCAAAACAGGCGTCGGGGCTGGAGCTCAGTGGAGGTGAACCTGAGCGACTTGTGCTGAGCTTTTGACCGCTGGTCGCCCCCGTGCGCCTGCCAACCCCACCCACCCACCACCCCACAGGGGTGCACACAATCTGAAGCTACTGCTGGGACTTACAGCAATGCAACACTGCACAATCGTCAAGGGCTAAACGTGTGGCGACATCTATTTTAAAATCACATCCCCGCAAAGGATGCGATCGACTGGTATCCGGCCCGGGGGTGTCCCTGGCCTCACGCCTTGCCTTTCCTGGGGTGGGCGCTAGGATTGCCATGACCCTGCACTGGATGAGTGGTATGGAAAATTTATGGATGAATCACTACAAAGACTGCGACGGACTGGCATCCCGTCCGGGGCACCTCCTGCCTTGTGCGCCATGATTCCTGGGACAGACTCCAGTGCTGCTAAAACCGTATAATGGATAAGCAGTATATAAGATGGATGGATGGATTACAAAGAGGGAATACTCATATTTAAACAAAAAATGTAAATAGAGAAAGCTTTCAGCGCATTCACTGCTTCAAAACTACGGCTGTAATACAAAACAAAGCAGCGCTTATGTTGTCCCCAAAACCACTTACGGCATGTTTTACTTACACAGACAGAAGTGGACTTGAAACAAACGCAGTTAGTTTCTCAGGGGTGAAGAAAAACAAAGATTTGCCAGGCATATAACAGGAATCCCAGCTGCAACAACACAGAGGAATAACAAATAAAATCCCCCCCCCCCCCCACACAAAAAAAGGCTTGTGCATGTCACAGACAGTGCACTGGTGTTAAAGCTAACCATACTTTCTGCTCACAGAGAAGAGGACGGGCGACAGAGTTGCACTGGCGATTGGTGAATCGTAATGAGAGCTAAAAGTAAAAAAAAAATAAACACATGGTGACCTCCTTCTTATTCCCTGTACGATGAAACTGTCTGTTTTCTCTGTGATGGAAAGAATGAGAGCGATGATAATATGGAATAGTGCATTTCAATAGGGAAAAAAAGCTCCTCGTCATTTAATTCAGATATCCCACACTGTGAAATACTGCTCCTTTGACACTCCACTTACAGTGTACAGAAACTCCAGGTACAGACCAGTGAATACAGATTTGGCGAGACTAATGTTCAACTGGAAAAACAATAACAGTCTTTAAGTGAACTTTTGATTAATGGAATGTCTTTAACATCAGGTTTCTTTCTTTTTTGGTAATAAAACCTCGACACTCAACGGTTGTTTCATAGCTTGCATTTTTGCATGGTAATTGAATTATTGCCATGCCTATGCCTTGCATTTAACATGTTTAATATATATTTTTTTCAATCCCAGATGCAACATACTTTAATGTAACCTAACCCATATTCAGAGAGGCTGTTCTTGCTCTAGGCCTCTTATTTCCCTGTTGCTACTGAAACTTTTACAGTAAAAGCCTTAGAGAAAACCAGGGTGCTAAACTTTGGCTAGCTTAGTTTATCCATGTAATAAAAATCACATTGCATGGTTTACTTTTGTGGCAAATGGCGTAAGAAACAGGAAAAAAAAATAGACAACAATAAATTACTTAAAGATACATTTAACATGCTTCCATGCTTAGTGTTCAATCACCAGTACAGCTGCAAAACTACATAAGTTTTCTTTATCGTATAAATCGAGATAACACAAGTCATTATTTTGACATTTTCATTGATATTATTAGATCTAGATACGTACATTAGAAACTGCTACACTGTGGTTTGTTCACGTGACAGCAAGCAGAAAGAGTTAACAAACAAGGCTACTTTTACTGTTTAAGCTTCTTCTTGCCAACTCCTTTGAAGATCATGTAATGTAACTGGATCACTGTCAATATGTTGACATATATGGGATGAAAACTGGAAGATTTTTCCATGCATCTTGGCTTTAATTGAACCGTTTCTGAGAGAAAAAACACACAGTAGAGAATAGTTGTCACCATAAGGAAATAGGCTCAAAAATTCCATAGGAAGATATAAATAAAGATAAAAATGTGAATTTAAACAATGGTGGTGTGATACATGGTATAACTAGGCAATTTGCTGCAGGAATATACTGGTTTGGAACTTAACAAATAGAGCAAACGAAAACATCTTTTTTGGCAGAGCAGTTTTATTCGCTTTAGACTTCCCCTTCCAAATGTCATCAAAGCACCATGAGGAATATTCCCCTGAGAGGCCTTTGTGTGACCGACCTTTAAAACCAGAGTCTCTGGAGTACTTGTGACTCTGACACTGGGCCAAACTGCTAAGACCTCCATCACGAAATGTAAAGGAGCATTAAAAAATAAGTAAACATGTGGCTGTGATTATGTGATACGCATAACCTTGGCTTTGAACATAATTAGTTAATTTTCTTGATTTTTTCCATACAAAGGAAATAGTGACTGAAGGTACTAACTGCATAATTGGCCAAAATGTTTTTTTTGTTGTTGCTCAGGACACCATGCTAAATGGTCTATGAAATATATAAGAGGAATATTATTTAACTGATTAAGAGTTGTTTTATATGCCAGACCTGCTTATTTGTCCATCCATCCATGCATCCATGATTTCAGGCTTTCTCACGAAATGCAATTTATTAATCTTGGTGCAATTATAGCTAAGAATGTACCAAGACATATTTGTGAAGTACTTAATTTGTACTCAAATATATTTACTTATTGTTTGTTAATCATGAATAAAGTATAAAGCAGAACAAACAAAATAATATATTTGAGGTATTGTGAATCATAGCATTGCAGGTAGTAGAAGAAAAAAAAAAGGAATTTAAACGTTTGCCCTGTCAAACCCTCACTATATAAATGTTTAGTCATAACTTATTCTCCTGTAGTCTTCAATTATTTTTATCCACAAATCACAGATATCCTTCATTGGCAATGCACTTAAAATGTTTATTAATTGTAAGAGTACAGTCATGGCCCACCAGCTAGTGATAAATAACTTTAGTGACCTTAAACCTTTTCGTCACAGACCATGAAATTACTTGCACACAGAAGTAACCTGTGTTCTTGCTTCTCTGGTTAATGTTTCCACAATTTAGTTTTATAATTTACAGTACCCTCTCAAAAGGCTAGTATAATATTTAAACTGCCAAATACAGTAAGTCAACAACACAAAGTGTTTTTAGATTTCTAATGGAAGTGAAAGTGACCGAAAAGAGGAAGTCATGCATTGACATTATTACATTTTTAATATTCTAAAGACCTTTATTAATTAAAAACAACACCATTAGTTTTTAAGTAGCGACTTTAAACTGAGCTAAAGCAGATATGAAAAGCTCACAGTTTCATGACGAACATATGCCGTGAGTTAAAGGGAGCTAAAGCTTTAACCAGAATCTCTGGACACAAGACAGGAACAAAAACCAATAGGAACCCTCCCACCAGCAGGACATGGTAAGAACCTGGTGTACTTAGCCAAAATGAACCAGATGAAGGACAACAAACATAAAAACACGCCCAGGGAACAAAGGCAAGGATAAAAACCAGGCTGTACCACGGCGTAAAAAATGTTTGCTAATGAACTTTTTTTTAAGGGATCCCGAGTTGAAAGGCATCTAGCAAAAAACAACCTTGTCAAGTATTTCATGCCCCAGAAGACAGACATGTGGAACTCATCAGAAGGAGTGGAGAAGATCTGTCAGAGGAGACGATGGGCCAGAGGAAGCGTGGGTTTTACGGCTAGGAAAAAATAAAGGAAGGACTCAGAAGTGTGTGCAGATCATTTACCGGCAGCAGCATATACCGCTGGAGTGGCCGCATGCATGCGACTTAAATGGTTATCCCATCTGCGAATGAAATGCTTCAAAACCTGCGGTGACAAAATACTTTCCTAACAGCCAACAGAGAAAACGAACACAGACTGACTGTAATGCATGCAGATTAAAGTTTCCAAAATGAAAAGACTTTTTTCTTTTTTTTGGATTTAGCAATGGTACCCTGATTTAACGAAGAAGATTAATGTTGAACTAAAATGAACAAGCAACACGACGCAATTGATTGACTGAAGGAAATTAGGCACAGACTATAAAATTTCACATGAAACACACATGTAAAATTTCTGTTACTATTTGCACAAAGATCTAATTTGTTTTAAACTATAAAATTAACCTGTTATTACCTCTTACTTTTCAGCAAAAAGTATTGCTCTAAAAGAGGTGCAAAACATTTCCAGAGCTAGCTTTTAGAAGTCGTTAGAATTCTGAAGGGCTGGGTAATACGGTGTTCAAACGTTCTGGAAAAGCAATTATGTCATCAAGTTACTTCCTTTTGCATCCGAGACAGAAAATTCTGCAGTTTACATCTATTGTTCTCAGATGAAATCATGCTCTTTTTCTTTCCCGGGGACTGGATATACAGAAGGTCAGATGAATATCAGCCGAATTCTGCTAATTAATTGCGCAGATGATTATCCATTTCATTCACAATTGAGTTTGTAATGTATAAATTACCCAAGAACATCTGAATAACAGGAATGCTGTGGAATGAGCTCATTCACACATAAATTAGGTCAACTCTAATGTTTTGTCTATTGCTGAAATACTAATGCTTAAGCTAAAAAAAAGTCAAAATTCTGCTATATCGGAAGGGTTAATATTAAAATCTGTAGACAACAGCAGAAAGTCTAACATGTTTCAGGGTAACGGTGTCTAAACAATATTCATGGTTCAAGATTATCATCATATTATCATGCAGAAATGAGCTGTACTATAATTTTAAGCCATTTGATTCCAGGATTTATAAATACAATACAGTAGTTTTTACTGCCCATCTCTCACTTCGGATCATGGTGTGCTGATGAATCCACAGAGACGAGGCAGATTTGGAAACTCACATTCACCATTCGGCCATTCTAGTGATAAACGGTAATGAATTTATGAAGTATGCATTTAATGTTTTGTTGACTTAAACCATCTGCAGAAATCTTATTTGTTAAAGATTAATCATAAAGAATAGAGACAGGAAATTAACTCCGTTATATCGCACACCACATCACAGCCACAAATTCTCTGCAAGTATACATTTCATAATAAAATATACTTAATATACGTAGGACTGCTTTTACTTTCTGTTTAGTTAAGTGCACATATTTCACTAGAAAATACAGCAGGATTACATCAACAGAGGAGAGTAAATGCTGTCATACCTCTTGGCGTGGATGCTTTTCTTTCAGGAGAAGAAACCAAATAAAATATTATAAAACAGTTGTATAATACTAAATAGACCCTAGACTGTAATCTGTCACACGGAAACACGTTTTCTGGCTTTCTGGATATAGGAAGCTTATTTTGGACACAAGAGTAGAAGTGAAAATCCCTGAAGATATCATGGTGGTCGACAGGATATTTTTTTAGCATAACATATGTAAATTTACATTTTTGGAATTTTTTGTGTGAGCAAACTGGGCTTGACCGATACATGACAATAGAAGAAAAGCAAGCCAAGATGTGACTAAGCGGAATTTATGTTTAGGAATACGGCCGGCAATTATCACATGTTCAGCTTTAAACTAAAATTAAATAGGGTCATCACAGGTATCACGGTCACCTTAGTGACTCATACGCTACATCTTTTCACAAAAAAACAAATTTGTTCCTTGCAACATGCTTCTCACAGCAATCATGATTCACAGGAAGTGTTACCATTGCTGGCAATTATCAGAAATGATACTGAACGTTATATGTGTAATGCACTTTGAAACAGGGCTGTATTATTGCTCAGTTGTTGTGTTTTGGGTGTGAAGCCCATCCCTGCTTGCTTTCCTCCCGTCGTGATTGTTTTTTTTTTTATTTACCGGGCAGGACGACCCAATTCTCACTCTGTGATAAGGGCCTCTTCAATTATAGGTGAACATTGCTCAGCTCCATCTTGCTTGGCATTGCTCACGCACTTTTTATTAGATGCCATCTGTCAGTCAGACCAGTGCCAAGTTAGTCGGGGGGGCTGAAATAGCTTTTTATTCTTTGAGGCGGCAAGGTAGAACCTGAAACATGCCTATCCAATTCTTTGCCTCTGGCACACGCTGTTTCGTGGCAGCCTTCCGAGGGAGACTTGGCTCACAGAGCGCCCGTGTGAGTAGGTGGCTTCAGTATTTGACATTTAAATGCGTCCCGTTCCTTTTCATCTCTCGGTTTAGCTCCACCGATGCGATTTTTGCCTCAACATCTCCCGCAACTTCGCCGACAATATTGAACGGATCTGCTGTTTTTTGACACTAAAAGAAAATAATAATAATAATAATAGTACAATGATAACATAAAAAGCACACATTTTCATTTTGGCTCATTCAGATTAGTATTTTTTTTTTTCACCTATTAATCGCCTCAAATAGAAAGATGCAATACAAAACCTGAAATGATGTATTGCTGAAATTATACATGATTGTGTGCCGGAGTGAATAGCAGAAAGAGTTGTATGGAAAACTCTTCCCAGAAGTAACATATGCCTTATTAGGGGTGTAATATGGGGCACGGGAGGCAGAATAAAGCTTTAAAAATAGCTTATCCACACATACGAGGATGGTGACGTTCAAGCCAAGTAATGGTGAAATTAAAGAGAAAATGGCGCAGTGGTATTCCGGGTTTCTGTACGGTACTGACTGCAGCTTTCCACCTCGATGGTCATGAAAAATGGAGGGTTTTATAAGGTGCACATTAGAGTTTATAGTTAAAGAAATATTTTGGAATATTGCTGGGAAATATTTTTCCAGGGGTCCGCTGCGCAGTGGGTCGCAGCAAAGGGTGTGAGCCCAGAGGGGCCACGCTGCACCCTTTGTGTAAGTCACTGGTGCCATTCACCTTTCTCTTCGGGGACGTGGTGGCGCTGACCCGGCCATCAAGCAGTGCTTATGCTCTATCTAACGCCACATCTGCTCTGCCCAATTTCAGCAGAAAATGGCCTTGTGAGGCTCCCCGCCTTTTTCTTTGGCGACAAAATGCCTGTATAGCTCAACTCCAAAACGAATCGAAAATATCTGTCAGAAAGAAAACGTCTTGAAATATGAACAGGCATCACTTAATGGGCTAAATAAATCACTCAAACTGTCTTTTACTTACTCTATGACTTGTACTCAGGGACAGAAGTAGTTAAAATGGTGACGTTTCTATTTACACAAAATGAATCCACCATACGCGGTAAATAAGTTCACATTTACTTACATACTTTCCACACAGCAGTGCGCAGTGGCACATTTGTTTAAATTAGTGTCCTTGTCAGGAATATGTGGCTTTTTTAAGAAGCCTGTTGTATGTCAGTGTCTTTTTTCGCCATACTGTCCGTAAGTGGGTGTCTGTCTAATTGTGCATAACCAGATTGTTAGCGCTTATCACACTGTGAATTGAGATAAGTTTGTAAAGAATCCCAAAGCAGTTAAAAGTAGACATTGCAGTAAAATTTCTGCTCTAGCTATCGCAACACAACACACAGGGTTATAAATAATTATGTATTACTGTGACCCCATACAGGATGTCCTATGCCTCATTCCGTATTCTCCTTATGACCCCATACTGAATAAGTGGTATGGAAAATTGAAGTATGAATGGGTGTATGGTGTCAATTACCTTGATTTGTTAAATAAAACATTATACTGTCTTTGTCTGGCTACAAACTAGGAGGAAAGATCAAGTAAATGATCGAGTCGAGCTGATCCCCAGATACCTGCAGGTCGCATGGAGGTCAGAGCAGCCAAATGGCAAAAGCCCAACGAGCAGAGCCTTCGATTGTTTCGTGTGATCAGGGGCTTCTGGTCCTCTCTCACGTACCTTCCGAGCTCCCATGACCCACACTAGGGACCCGGCCCTCATACAGAGGTAATGGAATCCCCTCCAGGGGGGGGACGTGACTCACACACATGTTCTCCATTGTCCCCCCCACACGTGCTCCGCCATAATCATGATGTCATCGCATCAACTCAAAGCAACGATTACAGTCACTATCAATATGTAGCTTCTACTGTAGACTTTTGGTATTAGTATTAGTATTGTTTTAAATGTTTATGCGACTTCAGAGCATTATGTTTCATATGTTAGATGTGTTTGACCAGGCCTGGAACAACCATTTAATAACAGATCAGATTTATTACAAGTAATATTGCATTTGGACATCTCAGAATTATTCAGGATTTTCTGTGTCCTTCTAATTCTACTTTATCTTTGGAAATATTACATTTAAATATTATTGCAGATGAGATATGGCATAGTTTTATTGCCGCATAATGGTTATCGCGTTACATACTAATATTTTCATTGGCATTGTGCTTGGTGAAGAGACAAATCGGAGTTCTTGTTTGATTATCCAATCACATCCGGACTATTCCAAAAGAAAAGCGACCACCGCAGTTTTCATTGCAATATTCCCTCATTAAAATTAATTTACTGCTCATTTTAAATGGAACAATCTTTCAGTTACACAAATATTTTTTTATTCATTTTCATGAAACAATATGGAAATAAACTGGACAGTACAATACATTGAGATTTCAGTCTCTGGAAGCAAAAGTAATTGTAGTTGCAGGGGTTGCTCATCCAGTCCTCTATATATGGTAGGTTAGGTTACGCTGGGTCCCTTATATAAATCTTGAGCCCTGTGAAGATCAGCAGGTACCCCTACTCCTGTTTTTTGTATCATTTCAATGGAAGTGGGGAATAATATTGAAAATGGCTTCTCCAGCTGTACTGTGGAAAGAGCACAGGGCACCTCAGCACAGGAATGCCCCTGACAATAGTTTCACTGCTGATCCAAGGTGAACACGCTGACCTTTGCCCTGAGCTGTGTACGTGCCACAGGCTTGTAGGGTCAATGATCATTCTGCAGTCTGTTAAATTCTCTAAACCAAATTTAGAATAAATATTTCACTACACAGAAAAGTTCATCCGACAATTTTTTCAGACATCCGCGGAATTTCAAATGAGCACAAAGCTACTCAAAATCTATTGCACATATGGTTTTATGACCTGTCCATCTATTTATCCATAAATGCTTATCCACCGCACGTCTGTGGTGAGTCTGGCGCCTGTCCTGGGAAACTCAGGGCATGAGGCTGGGCACATTTTGTACCGGATGCTATCCATCATAGTGCAGACACTTATGGGGAATTTAAAGGTAAACTGCATGTCTTTAGACTGTGGGGGTAAAGCAGAGTTCCTGAATAAGATGCACATTGAAGCTGACAGAAGATGCAAACTCTATACAGAGAGACTGGACTGTCAGGCAAACCCGCAACTCACAGAGGGCTATGCATTGAGATAGCAGGCCAAGCATGTTTATTATAACAATGGCAAAAAATATAATTGCTGGAAAGTCTTAGGTGCTTTTATTAGGAATAACTGAAACATCAATGCTGAATTAGTATACATTCATCATTCTACAGCAGTTACAGACTGAGTACCAGGGCCAGAAGTCTCTCCATGAATACAAAGAGATTTATATAAACATCTGATGTTCATTTACTTATGGATATCCATTTAGTAACATTTCGTAGGATTTTTTAAATTAATGCTTGCCATTTAAAAGTGCATCTGTGAGTAACAATAAATATCCATTTGTTTCAGATACATGATCCATCCGTCTTCCATAACTGATCATCCTGGGCAAGGTTACAGTGACTATCACGTTATAAACGTACTTACTTTCACACTTGTATGCACTCGTGCTGAAACAAAACACGGTGGTAAATATAAGACAGGGGAATTATATGCAAGCTAATCTTGAATGAGATTTATTACTTTTAGATATTTAGTACCTGGGAATTAGGAGGACAGGTAGAAATGGAATGGGTTTATGAGAGATGAAATGTATGAGTAGTCATACCAGCATCTTACAAAAGACGGAAAGGTGAAATTTCACTCTTTGCCGTGATCCCTGGGAATACAGCATGAAGAATAGAAGAGAATAGCCCTCAGTCAAGGTAGCTAGCAGACCTTTAGAGATAAATTTAGCTCTCTAGCTTCTGGGAGACTTGTGGATCCTGGAGGGACACCCCCATGGATTTGAAAAAGCAAAATCTGGCCCGAGGTTTTCGTCACAGAATCGTCCTCATTAAGACACTCAGCTCACTCGGGCTGGATTTCCTGGTGCCACGAGACAGGAATAAATAAGAAAAAAAAAATCAAATAATGTCATAAAAAACCCTGTCATGCAAGAGAGCTGTAATAAATGGCATTTAATTGCATGCCTTATGTAACTTTGTGCCGCAGTTTCACTGGCAGTGTTTGAGTGAAAAGTATCATTTCATGTCCAATTGTTTTCTTATGAAAGTTGAATCCTCATGGTCTGGCATTATTATTATTATTATTAACAACAACAACAACAACAATAATAATAATAATAACGGAATCATCATCATCATCATCATCATCATCATCATCATCACTATTGTTATAGCAGCAGAGTGGCTCCATCGGTATCCTCAAAGCTCTGTGTACTGCTGTTGGGGTCTCGAGTCACCCCCGCTCTGTGTGTGTGGGGTTTGCTTGTGCGCCCCGCCCTGCGTGGGCTTCCTCCAGGCACTCTGGTCTTCTCCTGCAGTTTGGAAACAAGCCGGCCGGTGAATTGCGGAAATTGCCCGTTGTATGTGTGCGTGGGCACCCTGCTGGGGGTCTTCCCCTGCCTTGTGCCCTCTGTTGCCCGGGATACGCCTGTGACCCTGTACTGCACGAGAAACTGGAATATGGATGGATTCTTATCGCACCCAGGAAACATGAAAACTTTAATATTGATAAAATGCAGAACCCAGGGTAATTATTCTTGATTAATTTTAACCCATTATTAAAATATTCCAGATTTTATACTGCCTGTATGCACTATTTAGCTGTTAAAGGTCACAACTTTCAGTATGGGTAATTAATTAAACTAGTGGAATGACTGTGATTAAGTACTTACTCATCTAATGGAGTATTTTTTTCCTTAAAGCTATTAGGACCAGTATTCCTTTTGTAAGCAATTCACAATAATCGGACATCTTATCTATCTTAAAAACAAAAATATTCACCTGTCTCAAGCTCTACTGCGACTGGATAATTGTTCAGTGACCCCCCCCCCCACCGCCAGCACCAATCCTGCTAATACCAAAATAATTTTAGTGAGTATCATACTGTTCAATATAAATTGCTTTGTTATGGTTCAAAACTTATACAGAATTTTAGCATAACCACACTGTATTTCACTCCATATTTGCTGCATATATATTTCATTATATAACTGTTTCATCATACTTACAGTTGCCTGTAATATATTCAGTAGATATATTTTTCAGTCAGCCCAAGTATTTTGTCCTAACAGGTAAAATCTCAACCTTTTGTCTATGTGATTCAACAGGATTCCATTTTGCCCACAAGAGTGTCCAGTGTATGGCAAAGGCCAAACTTTGATGCCAGGAGGACATACTCAGTAAAGGGAAGGAAACACACACACACACACACACATGTTCCTCATTAAATTTAGGTGTGCAATACTAAAGGGCTTCATTATTCTGCACGAGCTGAGAGAGAACAGATCGATATTACTGTTATCAAAATATAAAAAGCATTACTTTGCCTTCTAATAAACCTGCACATTGGAGTCACTTTCATATTCATTAATCATTTTTGAACGTCTTATAATAGCTGCCTTCCTGCAGCGCACCTGTAAACAGCTGTGCCTGGCATTTATAAATAACATTTTTCTGACTGAGGAACTTTGGTATTCAGATCTGCATCACGTTTACTCCATACTTCTTTTAACCTTCAGATCTGGGCACTTGCAGAAAAAAAGCAGGTACACATGCAAGTATTTTAGAGCTGGAACAAAATTTCAAAGAAGCTGCAAATTGCAGGTTTTTCATATTTTATCCAAAAAGAAAAGATGGCAGCTTTCCTCAAAATGTACTGGCAAGACAGCTGGACAACTATGTTTTTATCATAACTGAAGCCACAGGCAGTATGAAAAATGGCAGCCATTAAGTGTACAGTGGGCTATGTGAAGATTATTCATTATGAAGCCCGAGATAAGCAGGAATAAATGGAGTAAATGGGTAATGAGGCTAGTGTCTTACTTTTGTTTTAAATAACGGTAGGCAATTTCAGCATGGTTCAGCTGTCGGGGGGCTTGGATTTCATGAAAGGGTGACTTCTGTCTACAGAGTGATGACAGGTATGATGGAGTGATATTGCAATGAATAAGATTCATAGAACGGTCCTGCGGCAGGCCGGAAAAAAAGACACATTTTTCTCCCTGAAGTAGTTTTGTCTGCAAATTTTGCATTCCATTCCAAATGTGCATTGATTACAAAGTTACACTATATGAGTGAATCCTTAACCAATTTGGTAATAACAATGGAAAATGATTCTACATGCAAATAATACACATTATGTTGATTATATATTAAAATACAATATCAAATACAAGGGGAAATTCTTATATGGTAGTGTCATTTAAAGAACTAGACACTATAACCTCCTGAGACCCAAGGGAAAAACGTGTCCTTCAATTGTAGGTTATTTGTCTTTGGAGGAAATAAGACATCTTACAATTTAGATTTTTTCAAATTTATTTTTATAATTAATTTCACAGCATGCCCACATTAGTGTACAACAGGAAAAAATATGCTTCCTTACATCAATGAAAAGATAGATGCAAAAACAAAATGTCCACTGCAATGGGCATAAATGAATGGGTGTGGTCTCAGGGGGATATTGCTGAGAAACAGTGCTGGACTTGCTAATGCTCTCCATTGTGTGAATGAAATCATCTGAGTGAGTAATTCAGGGGTATTTAATTAACACTGGGACAGTTATCTTAGGCATAATCCAGCCCCATCATATCCGAGAGGTGAGCTTTGCTGCCAGATTTCAGGGTGTTGCTGGGTTAGGCTTAAACGTGGAACTGAGATGCTCCAAAGCATTGCTCACCTAGGTCAAATGATTTCGGACAGATGGCCACCCCTACTATGATCGGGGACTCCAATCCAGTCTGAAACAGGGCAAACCACAGACAGGAATTGTCTTGCTGTTTCTCGTCGTAACACTTTACAACAGGCTGTAAATCCACGTTCTTGGCTATGGAATGACAAACATCCTTCTTGAATTACATTGGCTACCACTCCAGATTTTTTTGAAATTTTTTTTTTCCACATATTATGTTACCCATTACTAAAATCTGTCTGTCATTAATAGTCTTGGCATTATTAAATAGACTTCCAAAATGAAGAAACTGAAAATAACTGAAAAAAACACGTTTTTTTAACAGAATAAATCGTGCATGACTTTATTCACTAAGTTTTGCTCAATTTATTTTCACATATTTCCATTATGGGCATTCAAAAACTGGCATAAATTAAAGCTGAACTAACATACTGTTGCCACAAGCATTGAACAAAGGTATCAAGGTATATATTGTTTTATGGACCTTCATATTTCAACCGTTACTAACATATTTATGTGTCATAGTATTTATCTTGGAATCAGTTACTTTCCCTGAGCTTCTACATTCTCAGACTGACTCCTTTTGCTCTGGTGGATGATTGCCACAGTCAACACTGAAATATTCATAACAGCGTGTTGGGTCTAAACATGGCCGAGATTTCATTACTTTCCGTGGACCGAGCTGTTAAAACAAACTAAGACTGACAATATCTTTTAATCAGCCGGGGCATTACCTTCCCACTTCCAGTCTGCCCTTGACCCCGCAGTACCTCCATTAAGCTTTTCTAGGGACAGTTGAGAGTTCTCAAGAACCTTTGGCTTGTTCCTCTGTCAGGATGTGTCCACCTCCTCTGTAGCAGACCTTCTGTGGAATGAGAGGAATTCAAACAGGACGTGTTCTGATGGAGGCTTTGGGGTCACACTGACTGGCTGAATAAACACATTTTACATTCTAAATAGACGTAAGACTTGGCTGCTGTTTGGTTAGCTCATTGCTAGGTTTTAATAAATAAAACACTTCTTCTGTTCAGGCAGCCTTTGCCTTGGGTGTTCTTGCCTCTTGGTGGCTTCTGGATAAATATTTTACTATGAAATAAAAACAGGTCATATAATTTCCACCCTGCTCTACAAAAGGACTGTGTGTGTAGGTATCATATTTTGGAATACAGTTATGGAATCCGCCACCTGGAGATCTTTCACACTTTTGACTATGAAGATGTTGATCACAATCACATGTGGACCATTTAACCAACTTACAGCCCACGTCAGCTGCTGATTGCTGGCCTACATTAACATAATAACATGACTGGCTGAGGAATGGCCTGCATTTGACCCCTGTCATCTCCCCTTGCCTAAAAGTGAGGTGTAACAACTGAAGAGGACCCTACTTTGATTCCTTAACTGGCTCCTCCTCTGAGTCTTTCTCCCCAGACGTGCCAGTACATATGCAACTGACCCACATGTGCTCTTTGCAAAAAATAATTGATGCTGGTACTGTAGTATTCTCAGCTTTGTAGTCTCTTTTAAGTCCATGTCTGTATAATAATTCATGTGCTTGTAGTTTTCATGCAATGTAGATTCTGTGACATCAAAGATGATCACATTTGGCTAACCTGAATTTAAACACTCAGATCAAAATAATATATTACTGATGACATATTATGGGCAGAAATAACACCACCAACACCAACATTAACAACACCAACAACAACACCAACATTAACAACACCAACAACAACACCAACATTAACAACACCAACAACCACACCAGCATTAACAACACCACCATCACCAACAACATCAACACCACCAACAACAATAATAATAATGGGAGGATATAGTAGTTAGCATCATATTTCTGGATTAAATCATATCCCACCATCACTCTGTGTGTGGAGTTTAGATATCCCTAGGGTACTCTAGTTTCCTCTGGCAATCCAAGGACATGCAGTTAGGCTAACTGGCATCATTAGATTACCCATAGTATGGGTGCTAGTGTGTAACTTTCATCCCGTCTTCTCTCCCTGCCTATCCTCTGACCTTGACCAGGATAAGTGTTTAGAACAGTGTATCCCAATCTGGTCCTCAGGGACCCACAGGCAGTCGGCGTTTTTTGCTCCCTCCCAGCTCAGAGGGAACAAAAATAGGGACCAACTGTAGATCCCTGAGGACCGGATTGGGAAACATTGGTTTGGAAGATGGATGGATGTGCAATCATAATGAAAACAAAAACACTTCTTTTATTCCTAGTTGGAACTTGTAGTTGGTGTATCTATAACATTAGGATTTTTGACCTACCTTATTAGTGATATATCAGACAATATGTCTTTCATACTACCGAGCAGTTATGACCTTTTTCTTAAATCATTATCCACAAATCAGAACCGATAGAAAATGCTAAATGTCAACATTTTATGTGCTTTGTACATAGCTAGATTTGTACTCTGGGTGAATATCAATGATATGTTCCAATGGCAAAATCTTAAAGTTAAGGCATGATCCAATACGTGGCTGCCTGGAGCAGAACCTTAAGGAGGCCTTCTCTAATATTTTGGTTAGCTGAAGCTGGAGAGGCCTGATGAGGTGTGTGGAACATCTAGACAGGAAATGCAATAGTCTAGGTGAGAGACAGCTATGGCTTGAACTGGCCAATGGGTCAACAGTATGGTGAGGCATGACTGGATCCTTACAAAAATAATAACCTTGCTGTTGCTAATACCAAGGCTTTTGACAACACAGTCAAAATGTTACAAGTGCTGACAGATTCGTCATGGGGTGACGCACGGGCCAGAATGCACTATTTCTGGCTCCGAGAAACCCAGTTACAAGATGATGATTGACTGTATAAGCAGAGATACATTGTGTTACAATGTAAGTAAGCGTCACCCCCTTCCCCATCTGGTAGAATCAGTTTATCATGCAAACATGTCCTCTCCATTCCCCCTGGACTTTCCCTCTGGTCCCACTCGTATTATTTATAGAAAACGTGTGTTTCACCAGTAAGGTGGAGGAAAGATAAAATTGTGCCATGTCAGCGTAACAGCGCTATGGAATTTTTTTTTAGAGGGGATGACGTAGGAGAGACATCTAATGTGCAGGGAAGGAATTTAAGATCCTCACATATAACAAGGGCAACATTTAGTTTGAGGGCCTCCTCTGGTTTCTGCACAACTTGTGCCACAGGACAACAGCTCAGTGTGGGCACTATACACAAAAAAGTGGTCTTCCCTGAACTATTCGAAGCATTTGTTTGAATGTATCCAGAGTGCAAAAGGTAGGCAACAGTATGCAATAATTTTCACATCAAAAGGACTCTAAAAGTGGCTCGGGGGGGTATCCACATGCGAGGGGTGTGTTTGTCCTACCCAATATAGAAGTTCATAAATCAAAGACCAAAGACACGTATCGCAGTTTGGTGGGCGGCTGAGGAGAGGTTTTACAGAGTGTGACAGTGGAACGGAGTGGATATATTTCAGGGAACAGCAGGGTGATGGTGGTTCGGGCCAGGTGCTGGAGGTCTGGAGCGGGGGGGGCACATTCTCAAAACGAACCCCACTGTGACATAGCCATTATCCTCGGCTGGGAGGGGGAACGGCCGTCAAGGTTCTGCAGAACTCACAGGGAACCGCAAGAAAGAAGCAGTCTTGTAGTGCTGGTATCAGTTAACCGTTTAAAGGTTTCAAATCTTTTGCCGTGGTTCAAACGGTTTGAATTTCATGCAGTTTAAGATGGGCAACAAGCAGGAGAAAAAAATTATACCATGAGAAATGTTTTGCTGACCCTGAACGCTAGGTAGACATTAGGAAAGGTATTTGGCAATAAAATGAAACATTTAAATCATATAAACAAAATGAACTTCAGAGGCCAAGAAAGACAGACTGATAAAAAGACCAGAGTTTTTTTCTTCACAGGTTGGTTTTGGGAGAGAAAAGTTTCCTGGTTATGTAATGCGTGATACATTTTTGTGAATTTTCATAATGGGTGCTGCAGGATTGAGGCTGCTTGTGATAGATCAGCTTTTGTCAGCTGATTCATACGCAGTTCCAGCAGCTTGCCCAGGAATAAATGCCCTTAAACAAACTTGGTTGCTGTTAAGTCAAGTGTGTCAGGACTTTGCCCCCCCCATGTTAAAGGCATAATGGAGCCTTGCAGAAAAGGGCAATAAAAATGTGAACAGAAGGCACAGAGACAGGAGATGGAAACTGAATCCTTAAGACAGATAAATCCAAGTAATATCCCCATATATCACATTCCAGCTTTATTTTCAGCTCTTTTTCAAATCCATCTATAAGTTCCTGAAGAAAAGAGACCACGGTCCTTCCAAATTTGCCTTTCTTCATCCGTCCCCCAACGCACTGGTGAAGCACCGACCATGTCAATGTACGATCCTAGTCCCGCAATTTCGATTTTCGAGTCAGGTAGCCGCAGCATTTAAATCGGCAAAGACGAAACATCAAACTCAGCTAATGCTGCTGGCTAACCTGCTCTGATATTGCTCAGTATCTGTCGTACACAGAACAAAGCCGCCACAGTCAGCATATGGAAAATGCTCCCATTCTTACCCCCCCCCCACCCCCAGTCCAGATGGCTATTGTCGATTAGGTTAGTTAAACTAACTTTATGTAACACATACATTGTGCTACTCGATGACACATGGCAAAAGAAAGCAAATAAATCACAAAGTTGCAAGCACCGTTTATTTTTATCACAATTCAGACTGTTTGACTTTTAAAGTAATGGGCTCATTTATGCATATAATGTTTAAAATAATGGAACTGGTGATGTCGTGTGTACAATGGGTCCTCACATACCGTAGGTGCACAGCACACATAAAGACAACAAACACCGAATGCTGGGGGGCAAACGGGAGAAAATGCAACTCCTACGGCTAAAATAAGCTTCCGGATGGGCAATTACCTCTCACAACGTGAAGACCGGCAGCTCAACGCTACCAGCACCGATTACCTGCTCCTGCTGGTTTTGACGAGGACCGCTATGAGAAGTCAGCCTGATAGAGTGTAAGGAAAGGGACACTAGAGTCATTCACCCTTTTCATTAGACTGACTGCTTGTCTTACTAGGACTGCCAGGTGAGCAGTTTTCCAGCCAAATAGTCATACTTTCTGAGCAACGGCATGACTTTTTTGTGTAACACTATATGCATATTGCCCTTGGGCTGGAAATAATAGCCTGACCTGGGAAGTGATTGTGTACAGACTGCCTTGATGTTTCACAGTCACTTTACACTCTTGACTCAGAGAATGGCGTGTTCTGTGACGGCTTATATTGCGCGTGTTATAAATACAGAAGGCTGAACGTTTGGAGAATAGGGTGATCATTTCCTAACAATAACCTGTCCTCTTAGGCCTTTCTGAATGCACAATATCTTATCCCATCCACACGTTCCCCCACTGAAAAAACACCCCGACAGCAATAGGATACACAGCTTAATGGGACTTATTGATCTTATTATCCAGATGAATTGTTACTACACTTGGAAAGGCAAAATCAAAGGCACGAGAATTGCCCATTATTTACCTTTTTACATGCCGTAATAGAAAATTGCCCACTGGAAAGAGATACTCCAGTTCTCTCCTCCAGCTATCTTTTGCATTACTTTTTTCTCTTTATTGCATTATATCCATTAATCATTCATTTACTTTTGGTATGAATGTATTTTTAATAATGATTATTGATACTTTACTGATCCCAGTGGGGAAATGACCTTTATTCCCCCCCACCCCCTGACCAACCCCCCTATATCGAAGACATAGGCACAAAGCTGGGTTTCATCCTGAATTCAGTGCTACTTTATTTCACATACACGCAGACATAATCATGCTATACATTTAGAGATACCCGTTAGCCCAAGTGCATGTCTTTGGAGTTGAGTAGGTAACTGGAGTTGGAAACCCACATGACACATTGCTAGCGATTGAGCCACTCGCAGCCCCAACCACGCTTTTGTTCCTTCAAAAGAACTGTCAGAATTTAGCTATCATAATCTATCAATGCATTATGAACAGATGTGCCAATCCTGAACACTTCTCATCTGCCCTTAATGATGCAAATAGCTTTTGCTGTGAGGTGCACAAAGGCATTGAATGAGTAGGCTGAGTTTATATATATAAACTCATATATAGTAGCAATGGCGACGTCAATCTATTCAACTTTCAATACTGTACACCTGCAGTAGGGTCATGGTGAGACTGAAACGCAGGCAGCAACTTTAATCACATCAATGAACGCCAAAGCTTCTTAACCGGGTATAGAGGATCGGTAAAAGTCAAATGCTTCTTTATGTAAAGCCGATTATCAGGGCTGTGTCAAGTCTGAGTGTGATCAGGTGTGGAGTCACTTCAATGCTTTTAATTCACCTATTCAACAGCCTTTGCATTCCACTTTAAGAGTTTATATGAGAGAACCCTACTTTGTTCTCAGGGAAAGTATTTTTTTTCTCTAATTATTAATAGCATTGTTGAAACATTGAGTTTTTTTAAGTACTTTAAGTGTGAAGCCTAATTACTTTTAAAGTGTTACAGATACACTGTATTTAAAACATAGTAACCATTTTTTAAAAACGCATTTATTATAGCATGAGAACAGTGCCTAATATGTATTATATGCATGTTTTATAGAACAAAAGAGTATGCTAATTTTTGCCTCATGAGAGTTTCTTATGGATGCTCAAGGTAATACTCAGACACTAAAGGCAGCTAAGTTTCCTTTTCACCTTTGAGCTATGAGAAAAAGCCAGGCTATCAGATGGAAAGCCATATGAACAGACGGGAATTTTTAACACGGGCCAGTGATGCTCTAATAACTCAGAATCAAACCCACAAGTTCATTGCTGGAATGCGATAATGCTCTCCACCCCGTCTTGTCCCCCCGTATCTTACTAATGTCGTGTATGGACATGAATGACATGGTTAATAGTTAGACAAAATGCTTTACAATGCAGCAAATTAAAATACTTTTAGAATGTTTGTTATCAGGCTTTAATCTGATTGAACTTGCCAACACATGAATTTCCTACATTATCCAATTTACTTAACCAATTTCCCATACGAGCTTATTTTCCATGATTGCCTGCGTATGCGATGAAGTTAGATTACGATTGTTTGAATTGGACAGCCGATAGCATAATACAGTAGTGCATTTTTATACGTGTAGGGTTGCATGTGGAAATGGGGATCAGTGACCCTAGTCTTACCCTGTGCTTAATGTCTTGGAGATTTGTGAGTAACTGATTTGTATCTAGAAAAGGCCACACACAATTCTTATTGCCCCACCACTGGGAATTTGCGTGCCTAGCCATATTAAAGCAGTGAAGTATGATTTTTAAAGCACGGGAGTTCTTAAAATATTCATGAAACAGCCCCATGTTAAATTATGTGCATAAAATAGCGAATTAAATGCCAAAGTCCAGTTGGTGTGGAACTTGGTCCATTTCAAGTTGGTGTGGTCCATTTCAATAGAAATTTTTTTTTATTTTCCAGTATTGGGAAACAGTTGCATTTTTCCGCATTTTATTTAGGCCCTGAATAACAGTTGTCAAACAGCCGTCGCAAAAATAGAATTGACCACTGTTGTTGTATACAGATTGCTGCCGAGTATATAATTAAAATGAAAATGTCTCAGTTCTTAGATTTGACCATTGCAGTTGAGTATGAGTTTTATGTGTCGTCCTATGGGGTGCAGTTTGTTCTTTCCAGGAAGCACACGGGCAAGCTGGCCTTCATTTAGCTGCGACGAGACGTGTGACACCCCTGGGCTATATGAGCAGACCTATGAATAATAACCCCTGCTTCTTCCGGCTCTTGAGGAGTGAAAGATTTTTCTAATATATTTTCCATAAAACACATTAAACCGTGCCCCTTCAGTTCACCTGGAATTTGATAACTGCACAATTTTTTGATCAAAAAGAGCAGGGGAGACGTCTGCAATATGGAAATGCTTAATTCCATGCTTTTCTATACAGTAAATATGCTGAGTTTGGTTTATAAGCATACTGCATGGCTGTGTATCAAACACTAGGGCAAATAGCTCTGAGCTTGGACATAGTTGTGACATTTCTGAATACCTGTTAATGAGAGTATGTATTACTGTATTAAATGCTTCATACTAACGTATACAGCCAGGAATATCCAAGTAATTACTCCGCTGAATAACGAATGTGTAATCTGAAACATACATCCATTCATCTTCCATATTTGCTTACTCAGCGCCATGTCACTGTGAAAGAAATCCCATGAGGCGCCGTGCACAGAGCAGAAGACACCCAGGGCTGGTTTCCAGGTCATCACACAGTCACACCTACAATCACACACTGTGGGCGAGTAGGAGCAGCAATTCACCTAACCCCACATGACACAGGTACAACATGCAAACTCTACATTCACACAGATGAGGGTGGGAACTGAACTCTGTGAGGTGTAAGGCCACAGTGCCAAAAATAGAATGTTTAATCCAACTCTGCTGTTCTCATAATAAAAAAAAAATGTTTTTCTCCAGGTCTCAGACTTATATTTTTTTTGTTTCAATAAAGTAGTGTTTACAAAATTGGCAAGATTAGTTTTTGGATTTATTTTAACTTTCTGAACACAAATGAAAGTTACCCTTTTGTCAAAATTGTGCCTTTCATGCACAAATGATTTGTATGTCTTCCCCAAATACAGTTTGGATATGATAGTTTTACCCTCTGTTCCTTGAGGTCATCCTTTCACTGCAAGTGTGTAAACATTTGTGGAGTATTGTAAGTAAAATTACATGTCAAATTTAAATTATTTTCCAAAACAGTAATGTGTTATGTGTTTCGAGTGTATGTTTTTGTGCACGTATGTGTGTGTGTGTGTGTGTGTGTGTGAAAACCTGTGTTTAATCTTTTAGTCTGCTCTGTCTATATTTTTGCTGTGAACAAATTTGAATAAATTTAATTTTCACACATTGTCAACAGTGTTTCAGTCGGTAATGCTAAATAGGAACATGTTTAATTACCAGAACTAGAGAAATAAGCAGGGAAGTATTTTGTCCTAACACCCCGCACTTGATTTAAAAAGGAAAACACCGCTTCTGTATGCTAGCTTTCGTCTCCAAACAATTTTTCTTTACAGAACAGGATAACATTGCATTTGATGTATCCATAATGGCTTACAAATATGACATTGTGTACTTTGCATATTTATGCATGCTTTCAAATGTCTTGTCTGCTTTACCTTAGGGTACATAAATGATGTCAGTGATGGATAATGGTTGAAAATGGATAAGAGCCAGCTAAATTAGTGAGGTGTGTGTGTTTGTGGGTGTGCATTTAGACTTCATTCCTCATAGCACAATTGTTCTAATTACCAACTCAATTGTTCAATATGGAATGTTAGTGACTCAGTGTTAGTTAAATAAAATGAATGTATATTAAGTACAATTTAATATTAATTCAGAACCTCTTGGCTATTTAATTCCTGGTTGATTCATTGTGAATTTGCTCTGTAATTTGTATGTAGTGAGGTAAATGTGTTATCTGACACGCTAGTCGGATAGGCGCCATCGGAACACTAGCAGGGCATGGGTCTGTCATCAGCAGCGCTGGACCATGAAGGCGTAATGGAATGCTAGCCTTAGTCAGTGGCCGAACTGGATCCTGCCCTACAATGGAAATCCAATACAATGACATTGGAGCTTTTTCGCCACATACATAGTTGACTTATCTGCGATCCCTTTTTTTCCCATCAACATTCTTCGAGGCAGTTGGAAGGCCCCTTTTGTTCCGTCTGCCATCACGAGGTCCGATACTGCCTCCTGTTGAGTTCTAGGATCCTTTCTCTTTCCTCACTGCTTCCTGAGCCTTCGTCGGAGTAAAGGGGGCATATGCTCTATACGCATTCTCATTTGTCATGTTATCAGATATTTTTGGTCCCAGAGTAAAGTCATTTTAATATTACATAACTGATGATAATGTAGTTTAAATAACAACCCAAATAAAAAATATTTCTTAAAATTAATTTGTCGTTTTTTATCATTATAGTGAACTCAAATCGATATCTGACTTATCACAGTTGAAAATATATGCTTTGCTCGCAAATAGACATATGTAAGTGTTATGACTGATACGAGTATGGGAATGTACAAGGTTTCAGTTTTGAAAAGAAAACACATTACTGAGGCAACTTCCCATCAATTATTATTTCTACAACTTTAATAGCTACATTTAAATGTAAGGTTTAAAAACAAATAAAAAAATACAATAGTATCAAATAAAATGTTATGCTTACAATGGCACTTTGCATGGAAGAATTAGGAGTCTGAACTTTTGTCTGGAAGGTCATTGGTTCAAATAATCAGCGGAATCATATCACTGTTGGATCCTTGAGGAAACGCCAATAAAAACTAATCAAAAGGCACCAGATAAATAGCTAACCCTGCTTGCTGGCTGCAAGCTCTGCAATAATGCCGTTGCATCATCCAGGTGTCTTTGGTTGAAGTGGCTCCCCATTGGTTCTGTAAAGTACCCTGGGTGTCTTGAGAAGTGCCACATGAATGTAACATTCATTTATATGTGTTTGTCTCTTAGAATCAGGAGCAGAATACTGTTTTATACCAGAGGAAACTGTGTGTAGTTGCTGAATAGTGCAGTCACACAAAGAACAAAAGTAGAAATACACAATATTACATACATCACTTCAATATAAAAATAAAAATGAAATAAATAACTGCATAAAGATGGTAATACATTAAGTTGGTGAATATAAAAATAGGTACAGCACTGTAGTGACAAATACAAATTTGCAGGTAATTTTTGCTCAAAGATAAATAGATAGGTATATATTTATAGAAAGAGGCAGTATTGCATATTCTCTGAGTGACTTATGTGGTTGTATAACCTGACGGCTTTTCGAAGGAATTTTATATGTGAACACTAAAGAATTCCTGAGCATCTGAGCTTCTATGAGTGGTGAATAAATGCATCAATATCTTTTTTAATTTAATACATTTTATCCAATAATTTAATAAAATGTAGCCAAATAAGACTCATAATCTACAGAGAGTTGTACACAACAGCCCTCTGCAGGCACATTACCAACTTTCACAGTAGTTTTATCCCCCACAAAGCCTGGTCTAAAGGTTAAGGAAGTATGCTTGTCATTAGAAGGTTGCTAGTTCAAGTCCCAGGCTAATAAGGTACCCTGAGCAAGGTGTTGTCCCCATGCACTGCTCCCCAGGAGCTAAAAAAAATAGCTGCCCACTGCTGTTGCGTATAGGTTAAACGCAGTGGTCTGTCAACAATGAAAACCATTTTTACTGGTGATGGGGTATGACCACCTGAACCAAGAACATATTCCAGACATGCAAAAGCACTCATCTACATTCAAGTATATAGAGTTAAAAATGTATAATGACTGGATTGGCAGTATGCAAATAGCCTCAATGTAAGGGACGGATCTTCACTGGGCATAACAGTACCTCATATTAAAACTTTGCTCTTATACAGTACCAATCAAAAGTTTGGACACACCAAGTTGTCTACAAGAGAGTGATGTATTACATCACATGACCTGACCACCTGACTAAACACAGCAGATACAGATTTGTTTGACCGGAGAGTGAAGGACA
This sequence comes from Stomatorhinus ivindoensis, assembly GCA_019775895.2. Taxonomy (NCBI): domain Eukaryota; kingdom Metazoa; phylum Chordata; class Actinopteri; order Osteoglossiformes; family Mormyridae; genus Stomatorhinus; species Stomatorhinus ivindoensis. The sequence continues at coordinate 1,163,377 of JABFEB020000002.1, read as the reverse complement.
GATGGCCAATACGTGTTCAGCTTACACATGGTACTGTCAGTTAAGAGCCGGATGGTGGGATCACTCTGCCAACCACGAAATTTGAACTGACAACCTCCTGAGTCCCATCCTAAAAAAATGCCTCCCCCACATTCCTTTTTTTTGGTTTGAACCTTTTTTCAGTGCATAATTCCATATATGTTATTTTATAGTGTTGATGTCTTTACAGTTATTCTAAAGTGTAGAGAACAATGTAAATATACCTTTCAATGGGTAGGTGTGTCCAAACTTTTCACTGGAACTGTATGTTATTTTAATCTGCCTTCAGGTGGATGCAAGCACTTATTAATTAGTAATGCCACAACAGAACTTCTAGGGGAAGTGTAAATAAAATATGTTGATACATTTCTGAAGGGATAATTTAGGTTTATTTTTCAATTTTTTTCATTTGTTTGTCTTGTTTGGCTTATTATCCTTTCTGAAGGATTTCCACAATTAAATATAAATGTAAAAAAGCAATTAACAAAGCTTTCTGCTATTTGACATAATTGGACAGTCCTTCAATGATTCTCTTTGAAATTATGTGTGTGTGTGTGTGATATTCAGGTCTTTGTAGGTTCCTGTAGTTATAAGCTATAGATCCTCTGATAAATCCGATATCTGATTGCTCATTTATATATTAATTACTGTTTTTTATATGTTAATTCCTGTTATTATTGTCTGTAATTTATGTTTAATTTGTTCTGCTCATTTTTATTTGCACATTTTAATATACTTGTATTTTACTTCATCTTCTTGCAAAGTGTATAGTTTAACTTTAAGTAAACATCTTAATAAAATATAAAGTTCCCTTTGATAATTATTCTCTTGGGGGACAATTTAAATACTCTCAAATACTTGGTACTGGCCCGTTAAACCCATTCACCCAGCTCCCAACCAGAGATGACTACCTAAATGAAATACAGAAATCCAATCCATATCTGATAGTAGATGTGATACTGCTCTGATACCAATAATCTACATGCTAAATACTGTATTCTGAAAGTTTTATCTTTCTAATATGTCCCAATAATTTTATAATATACATATTATTCTAAGTGTAACAATACAATCTATTCAGTTCAGTTTGCACTATTAAGATAAAAAAAAATCTGTAAAAGCCTTTTGAGCAAGTCGCGATGTTTATGTCAGGATCTGTCCCTCCTTGGTCCTGTTCTCTCTTGCTTGTCCCCATTGGACCAGCAGGTGTCACTGGCCATCCTGTTCCTACCCCAACCCTGTAACACCTTAGCGCCTAGTGAGTTTTCTTGCTCCTTGGGCTTCCATGTCACTTAAAGGGCTAAGCCATTAGCTATTGTTTCTGACTACTTTTTGCTTGCGGGCTCGAAGCTGGCCAGTGGCCTGTACCACAAAGTTGGTTTACTGGCTTATCAGCGTAACTTTGCAAGTGACTTGATGATGTGTGGTGTAACTTTGCGATGCTGCTATGGCGATTTACGCTAAGTATCATACCTGCTCCGAGCAGTTTTTGTTCTTGGTTTAGTCAAGGTTTCTGTGTTAGCCAGCCCTATATGAGCGCCACCCCTCCAACTACAAGTTTCCTAGAATGGATCTCCCCTTCCTTGGATCCACACCTCGCAGAGGAGGTCCAGATGAATTTGACCCGGCTGAGCAGCTGGGTTGCTGAGGATTTGATCCAGCAGGTAAGCACTAATTGTGGTTTTCTTCCTCCCTTGCTGTGTGAGCAACCGGACCTCGCATTGCCAGTTCACAGGAGAAGGAAGCAAAGAAAGAGATGAGAGGACGTGCTGGGCTCACCTACGGCGCCCGTCTGCCTGCTGCTTCGCCTGCGCACGACACCTGCCTGCCTCCTGCTTCACCTGCACCCAGAGCCTGTGCTGTTGCGCCTGCTCCTCCCCCTGTGGTTCCTGATGCCCTGGATCCTGTCACTGTACCCAAGGAGGTCTTGGGCAATCTGGGGGGAGGATCTTCAGTGGGACCCCTCGGGGATATCCCTGGTGACTGCCCCGGGGAGCCCCTCTGGTGGGTTGCCCCGACCACCACTCCAGTGTGGCAGATCTTGGCTGGGATCTCAGCTCTCCATGTCCAGAAGGGGGAGAGGACACCGGCGCAGGGGTCGGTTTCTGCTTGCCCTGCCCCCCGGCTCGTCTTCGGTACCCCGGTTCGGTGGTCGCCTGCATTCCCCTTGGCTTCAGTTTGGGGGTCGCCGTCAGTCCCGCCTCCGTCGCCTCATCAATTGCCCACGGGTTTCCCCGCTCCGCCTCGTCGGTTGTCTACGTCTTCAGCGGCTGTGGCGGTGCCTTTTCCTGTGGCAGCTTCTGCTCTGTCTTCCTCTCTCCCAGTCTTCCCTTCATCTCCCTTCTCGCCCCCTCCAGCGTTTCTTCTGGCTCCTCCCTCGCTCTCGCTGAGGGTCCCTCCGGCTCTGGCCTTGCGGTCGCACTTCTGCCTCTCACCCGTTGGGGTTCCCTCGGGCTCCCCGTTTCTCCCCGTCCTTTGCCTTCCTGCCTCCTCTGTCTGCTTCTCATTCCTCTGTTTCTCCTTTGTTCATGCCTGGTCCCTTTGTTCCTCCTGTCGGTGTTCCCCCTGTGTCTCCTTTCTTAATGCCCATGTGCCTGTTTGCTTCCCTGTGGTTTGTCAGTGGTTGTCCAGCTTGTTGTCATTGTGCTTGTTCTGTTTGTCAGTCCTGTTCCCGGTGCCCCATTAATGTTCTTGATTTTGATTTTGTTTCTCCAGTTTCTGTCCTGTGCTATCCCCGGTTCTGTTCCCTCCAGTCCCTTTAGGTGCACCCGGTGTGCGCGCCTTTGGGGGGGGGGGACGGTTGTGATATGACCTGCACGTCCGATCCTCTTGTGTACCACACTCCCTCATTTACCTCATGTGGACTCCCAGTGTTCTCAGCTGTGTCTAGTTGTTGTTAATCTAGTCTGGTATTTAATGCTTCCAAGTCTGTCTTACCCCTGTCCGGTCATTGACGTTCATACGCGTTTTGTCCAGCATTTTGGTGTTTCCCAAAATAAAACCCGCTTACGCTGCTCTTCCTATTCTTGCTCCTGCTTCCCAATTTCGGACCGTAACAGCCCCACTGTAACAATTTAATGCAAGAACCTTATCTTCAGGTAGTTTCTGATTACTCTGGAATAGAAAAAAGAGAATGGTTCCAATGAATACCATCCACAGTAAAAAGCACACTTACAAAGCTCAGCCTAGCAAAAACCTCCAAAGACAGTAGCACATTGTATTAAAATCCTTTTATATGTCCAAATCTGACCCTAACCTTTCAGCAGGCTTTTCAGATTTTGTATAAATTTCTAATAAATGGAGGCTGCTGTAAGGCCACTTGTGATTTTTTTTTCTGATAGATACCAAGCTCCTCTGCTAAATTAGCTCTCTGTTAGAGGGAACTGTCAATGCATTCAAAGAGATTTCAGTTTTAACATTAATATCCTGTTGTTCTCAGTGAAAGGTACCAAATGGGTTAAAGGAAAGGATGATGAGAACAGGAAGTAATGTGAGACCCATTTCAGAAAGATCCATTTAGGGATCCATTTCAGACTCTAGGTGTGGACACTGAATCATTTCTCATATCTGAACTGTAGTATATGATATAATGCATGATTTAAAACTTCAGAATGAAGGAAAAAACATTTACAGAAATCTTTACTTCCATTGCATTCCAGAATAATTTATAACACATCATCCTGTTTTCAGAGATGTATAATCTCAAGTGCAGAGATAAACACGGGCATTTAATTTAAGGGTGAACTGGTAAGGCATTTTACCTTTGTTTGAATTTAAATTTGCCAAATTAAAGGTAAGAAAAATGGGGGGCAACTTTAACCAGTATATTTCAAGTTGCTGGTTTTGTCTTGAAGACCAATAGCCCAGGTTACAACAGGGCCCTTCCTGCAGTATACATTGGTGCTATAATGATTAGCTACATTCTTATTCATTTTCAGTTAAATGTGACATTGCAGATTTACATTACTCCTTCCAGAAGATGGAACTCAAACTTATGAATAGGATTTAATATGTAAGTGAAACAAATATCTCCCTTTTAAAAGCCTCTTCAAATAATGGATGACTTTTGTAAAGAGTTCAAAGGATGCCATCACTGGGTCCTCTGTAAGTGTCATGATGAACTAATCTATTTCCCCCCCTGTGTGAACAATTTCTTACAGAAGTATAAAAGCAGTGCTACAGAACACGAGAAGAGAACTGTTCTAGGATAACCTCCATCACATTCATTTAAATTTGAAGAGATATTCTACTTTCCTGCATATTTATGTAGTGTCAGAATTGACTGACTGATTGCATGCGCCCCAGGTCCAAAATAAGACGCTCGTCTCTACAGAAATAACAATATATGCCCACACAGTTCTTTCTCAACAACTAGTGTAATGTGGCAGGCCAGATGTAAAGCTGACTTTGATGGGAAGACAATTACAAGGAGCTCAGTTCACAAAAAATAAAAACAGGGACAACCTCTATTTACAGCCCAAGGAGCTTTAATCAGTTCCTCTCCCATCTGGCTCAGCACAAGTGTTTTTACAGCCCCCGTGATTGAACACATGTACATTAAGTTGGATTTAATATGGTTTTACAAGCCAGTTGAGGGAACTGTTTTAGCATGAGTGTTGGATAATTCCCTATTACCTTTAAATATGTTCACCTTTACTGCCAATCATTTCTCATAAATAAGGATATTAAAGGAAACACATTCAATCTTATTGTTTTGTTGTATGCGTTTGTGTGCTGAAAGATTACTGCTATTAGCCAAGGCAGGAAATCAAATCATAAAGTACACTGTAAACGCTGGCAGAATGGTGGTTTGTCACTCAGTTCTCTGCAAGGGCTTAATTTTCTGCTTGGTCACAAACCGGGCTTGACAGACTTTTCACCTTAAAAAAAAGTGGAAGAATGTCCACAGCATTACACACTCACTGGCCATTTCATTAGGTATATCTTGTGAGTACTGGGTTGGACCCACTTTTGCCTTCAGAACAACCGTAATTCTCTGTAGCATAGAAGGTATGGTCCACGTTGACATGACAGCATTACACAGTTGCTGCAGATTCTTTGGTTGCACTTTCATGATGTGAATGTCTCATTCAACTACTTCCCATAGGTGCGGATGTTGGATCGAGATCTGGCGATCGCGGAGGCCATCTGAGAGAACTCTTTGGGGTCTCTTTTGACGAGCTAATGCAAAACATAAAGCACAAAGTGGAACTAACAGTTATAAAAAATATTATGTAAAATATAAAGTACAGTAGCACACCTTCTGAAGTCCCCCAATGTGTCCTTTTTTATGTCCAACAGACATCGATCACAGGTGGCAATGTTATGCAACACACAAGTCACAAAGAACGTGGTGACCATTTGAAGGCTGCATTGTAAAGTTCCACCCTACTTATCACAATATCTGATATGCATTTCCAGCAATCTAAATGTCCTTTCAATTACAGTACATACTTAATTCTGATAATGAACTTGAAAGGCTTTTTAATATATATTATTTTCATATATTATTCTTCTTGTATTGAAAGATATGATTATGTGAAAGGACCGGTTCCACTCTCCCATCAACACGGCATTTTTACCCATCGTTCACTGGATGTTTTTTTTTAAAATTTAAATCACTTTTTGTCCCCATTCTGGTGCCTGAAATGAATATTATCTATTGTGCTACTGACACATGATTGGCTGATTAGAGATTTGCTTCAACAAGCAGTTTAACAGCAGTTGTACTTAATAAAGTGGCCATGATAGATACAGAATTTGTATTTTGACATGAATAGTGTGCTACTTTTTTGGACAGGGTTTCTGAGGAAATACAGTACTGTAATCAGTGGTGGGCACAGCTAACCAAAAAGGTAGTTTTGATAACTGCTAATCTGCGACAACTGGGGCCTGTATCACAAGCTGGACTTGCTTAGCTGGATAACTTGATGGATTTAAAGTTGTCTGGGCTAAATGCAACTGAACAAAGATAAAGTCAATTTAAACTAGTGTACCTTAAATCCAGCTGGCCCCCATTGTCCACTAAGTTCAAAATGGACTTTATCTTCATTCAATTACTGTTAGGCCAGAATATCCTAAATCCGAGAAGTTAGTGACCAATCACATCTTGTGTTTACATTTAGCCAGCCAACAGCATGCCAGATAGACCGTTGCAGACATGCTCACAACAGACAAAAACATGTATGATTTGGGGGTTTACAATTGTTTTTGACCATTAAAACTTTTTTGTTCACTTTACCTACACTGTAAAAAATGTCCGTAAATTTAACGGTAATATCCCGTATAAATGCGACAGGATAAAACCGTATTCCACAAA
>JABFEB020000002.1:1139516-1156940 GCA_019775895.2 Stomatorhinus ivindoensis | reverse complement strand
TATTTTTGACGGTAAAGTTCTGGCAACCACAGCTGCCGGTTTTTTACCGTAAAATTTACGTTTTATTTTTTACAGTGTACAAAAAACGTTTAGTGGATTCATAGTTAGCAGAACTAATTGTAGTGGAAGCTAATGGTCCAATAATCGAAACATTAATCCACTAACAACTAAGTTAGCTTTGCTAATTAGCGGTTAGTGGATTAACAGAACCCTGCCCACCACTAATTGTAATTATATACGGAAATACATAATCTGAAGGTCCAAGGAGTGTGTCCCCCAGTCAACTTCAATGCACTCTTTACTAGATGTTTCAGTCTCTTCTTGTCTATGTATCAGAACAGTTATTACACTCTCTGTGCCATGAATGGACACTCAGGGCAGCTGCATGTAAGTGAATATGAAATGCAAAGTTATATTAAAATGTGCCGTAAAGAAATATGAAACTGCAAAGGGTGTGTAAGAGTTTCCATTGACTATAAACACTTAACTAATATATTGTTGCTGAAATAGGCTATTTTTGCAGTGATTAATAACATTAAACACCAACAGTGAAAGGGCTTGAAAGACAAAAATGATCACTGTGCATCACTGTCAGTGTACTGGACAACAGGTTTTGTAAAAAAAAACCTTGCTATTGTTAAAAGATATTACAGCCAGAAAACTGAATATGAGAGCAAGGGGTCTACGTGAATAGGATCTAGTAGACTTCATCCTCTCACTGCTAAAAGGTTCAGCCTAAAAGAAGCTACATAAGGGGCATAGCATAAACAAACCAATGAATTGTTTTTCTACTTGAGGAAAGCCTTTCGAGAGAAGCACACTGCTCCATCACTCTTACATGCTTCCTACGCCTATAGGCAGTTAGATGTGGAAGACTTCAGGGACTGTTCACATGTGCTGTCTCATCCGCTTAATTCGGCTCTCCAACAGTTCCCTAATGTAGTAGCTGATGCACAGCTAGTGCGTAAACATCCGTTTATTGAAGGTGTATGCAACTCCACCTTTCGGTGCAAGTTATAGAGGCTTAACTGAGAAAAGCTGTTTCATGTACATGTACAGGCAATGATGTGGACTCTTAAAGACCCTGCAGCACTAATGTGGTGAGAAACAGAAATCTAGAAGGTGGTGTACAAGATCAGGGTTCAGAAAGGGTAAACCAGACCAGTAATGCATAGACTGACTTAACAGTGTCTCTGCAAGAAGTTTAAAATATTACACAGCAGGATAAAGCTATTGGTAAATTAACTAATGCAGTCTGGGAACTCATTTTGCAGACCGCCTGCTCAGAAAGTGGTAGTAAGAGTAGTGGGCCTAAAATGAAGCCCAGGTATACTAATGATGGACAGTCTATCTGTCTGTGCTGGAAAGGGGTCAGGATAATGGCAAGAAATTGCACTAGCCCACACAAACATGGTGGTTAGTCTGCTGCTTTGCATAGTCCTGCGGTGCATGAACACAAGGGCCCGTTGCTATGAGCCAGGAAATTCGAATCAAGTCAGGAAGCTTGAGGGGCACCCTAACTAAAGAGCATTTCTTGGAACGTGCTGTAGGCAAGTGTCCTGAAGTGGACATCCAGGTAGGGAGTGACCCCTTTGGTGCTTACTAGACACAGGAAGTAATGTAAGCACTTCAACAAAAAGCTTCTTCAGAGACTACGTCCAGGGGGAAGACAAAGATCTGCACTGTACGGTTAAATAGCTCAAAATAGCAGCAACCAACAAGCTATCACTAGCCTACTTAGGCTACGTTGAGCTTGACATACAGGTGATCGGGCTTACTATCCCAGAGTGCAGCTTCCTAATAATTAAATATGACGATTCAAATGAGGGCGATACCAAAGAACCAGATTCATCGCCACCTTCCATTATTGGGATGATTATCGCTAAATGTTATGAGTTTGACACAACACTATGAGGGAAGTTGAATTCAGTCTGGGGAGAGGCTTTCCACTCTGTACAAGAGGCAGAGCTTGCTAAAAGGGTTCCACAGCTCATGTAGCCGGTAATTACAAAGTCCATGTGCCTGCTTTATCCGCTGCCACAGTGTATACAAGGAAGGTCAGTGTACAGGATAATGGCAGCTGCAACATGTCGCTAGAGCCAGGGAATACTCCACTGCTTGGTGGGTTGATGGTTGTCTCCACTACCAGTCATGTCTTTCCAGTCCAAATAATTAACCTCTTACAGGAGGATGTCTGGTTGTCCGCTAAGGTTAAGCTTAGTATTCCTAGCTAATGTCAATGTGCAAAAGGTCATTTAAGGATTTATTGAACCTCTCACACTGGGGGTGATGGGGCATCATGTGGTTTTTCTTCACCCCATACAACTTGCATAGTTCAACAATGCAAAATTTCTGCCCACTATGAGGTGAAGTTTCAGCACATTTCTGTGAACCGCTAGGAAGTAACTATTTACTGGAAGGGTGGTCATGGATTTGACAGTGACATACTAAGCTTGCTGGACTAACGACCCCTAGGAGATAGGTAGGCAGGCAGAACTAGAATCACTTTTTATGAAGTATGCAGATGTGTTTGCAACCCAAGATTAGGATCTGCTATACACCGACTAAGTGAAGCATGAAATCCCTTTTGTGGATGAGATACCGGTCTCCCCACCTTATCAGCTCATACCACCTAATCAATATGAGGGGGTCAAGGAGCATATTTCTGAATTGCTGAGGGAGGGATTGATTCAGGAGAGTTCCAGCCCCTACACTTCGGCAGTTATTTTGGTCTGCAAGTCTGATGGAAGTGTACGACTATAGGTAGACTACAGGAGGTTGAAATCTAAGACCAAAAGTGATACTTTTCTGTTCCCACACATTGATGAACGTCTGGATGCTCTGAGTGGCACAGAATTCTTCTCAACCATCAACCATGTGAGTGGATGCCACAAGGTTTCAGTACTTACGAGGGATAAGAACAAAATGGTGTTTACCACGCCATTTGGCCTATATGAGTACATAAGGATGCCCTTCAGGCTGTGCAGTGCACCAGCAACACATCAATGGCTGATGCAGACCACCATGAGTGACTTAATGTTCCAGATTGTGTTGATCTATTTGGATGATTTCCTTGTGTTTTCACAGACGTTCCAGGATCACCTGGCGAGTCTCGAGACAGTCCTTAAGCGGTTGAAGGACACAGGGCTAAGTCAGAGTGGAGAATCATCATTTCCTCCAACCTGAGGTCAGGTTTCTTGGTCACCAAATCACAGCCCAAAGCATAAGTACAGATCTTAAAATGACAAATATAGTAAAGATCTGGCCTGTCCCTAGTATTGTAAAAGAGCTTAGTAGTTTTTTGGGCCTTTGCAGGTACTACAGGAGCTTTATTGATGGTTTCTCCTAAACTACAGGGCCTCTTCAGGATGTTGTAAATGTTTCTACTAAAGAAAGTAGCCATGCCAGGGTTAATCAGTTGTTCCGATCAGCTTGGACACCAGAGTGCCTATAAGCTTTTTAACCTCCTGGGGACGAGAGCATCTTCGGCAATGCAGCGTATCTTTCACGTCTATCTCAGTTTATAACTTGTTGAAATCTTTTTATAGAATCGTGAAAACAACGCTGACTAAATCCATAATATGTCTTCTTTTCAAAACGTCCATTGTTGGACGTATTCAAGTTTTTAAAATGAAGTTAAATCTGCAAAAGAAGTAAACCATGTCACTTTACTTTGTTTTACCTGCATCGGAGGTGTGTAGTGCCGCCATTCACATTGGAAATAGCCGCATTACCACGTATTTAAATCGCATTCGCATTGTAATTTGATGAACGATGAAATGTTGAAACGCAATCCAGATACATCCCCATCAGTGCCATAAAAGGGGGGGGGGGGGGCAGATGTGGCCAAATGTGAATGGCTCATGCATACACGTGAAAGCTCCTACATATTCAATGAAAGGAGGCCAGAAATAGTGACACAAGTCAGGTTCTTATTTATTTATCCAACTCAACGTTGCAACTACACCATTTAGTCATCTTCATGTACCCAAAACTTTGGAAATCAGATATCTGGAATCAAAACAAACCCTTACTTACTATGAACTTTCATGATGTTTCTGCAAGTGTTCCAAACTGCATTTTGCAATGTGTGTTCTTTGATGTCAGATTAGAAACTTAACATAAATCTAACATATTTATATCATGCATTAAAATTAAAATGAGTGTAATATCAAAACAAATATATAAGAAATAATCTATTTACCATGGTTTAAGTTTATGATATTGCAAGAAATGTGTGATCATGCCTCAGTCAGTGAAAGCAGGTCCCCAACCCCAGGTTCCCAGAGGGTTAACTACTAAAGGAAAGGCTAACTATCACTTCCATACTAAGTTACGCAGACTTTACTCTCTTTTATACTGGTGACGATACCAGCAGTCGAGGTTTAAATGCATTTCTGTACCAAATACAGGGGTGGAGGTGAAAAGTGGGAGGCTTAGAGGAGCGGCTTCTTGAACTAAAATGGGCTGTCTCTGGGAAATGTAGAAGTTATCTTCTGGGGCCCAAGTTCACATGTGGGGCACAGCATTAATCTCAAATAACAAGCCACTGTGTCACCTCCCCACTGCAAACTTAGGGGCCATTCAACAGCTGACTGTATTTGTTTTTAATGTAAATTATCAAAGTAGAGGCAGTAGAGGCAAAATGGAGGCAGTGATTAGTGAGGCAGCTCAGGGTAGCACGCCCACATTGCCTGGGTATTCTAAAACTGAACTCCAGAGTTTTCAAGAATCAGACCCTTAGGGTGTTGTGAGAGTCTTGGTGCAGACAGAGGAAACCTACCCACCAGAGGAACCTAGTTCTGTCTAAACCAGTGCACTCCTTATTGAAGTTATGGATCAAAGAAAGAGATGGACTCTTGTACCGTGTGATTGAGGACTGTCCTAGCAGGAAACAACTTGCTGTTGTTGCCTGCCTGCCACAAGGAACAGGGGCTTAAAAGTGTGCATGACCAGTTGGGCCATCGGGGCACAGTGTGGACTTGCTCTGTTGAAGCAGAGAGGCTTCTGGGATGGTATGCATGCAGATGTGGTGTGCTGCAATGCCAGAGGTGTGTGCTGACCAAAATGCCTCAGCCTAAGATTCAGACACCCCAAATGTCATTCTTAGCTACCCACCCACTCACAGTGGTTGCTGTGGACGGCACCACACTTGAACACACCACAGATGGTTGCGAAAATGTACTCGTGATGACTGACGTATTCACTAAATTCAGCTAAGCTTTTGCCACGCGAGACCAGAAGGCAGACACTGCTGCCAAAGTCATTTTGAAAGAGTGGTTCATGAAATTTGGGATGCGAGAATGCTTGCACTCCAACCAGGGCAGAAATTTTGCATGTGTGGTGATCGCTGAACTATGCAAGTTGTATGGGGTGAAGAAAACCTGTGCGATGCCCCATCACCCCCAATGTGAAAGGTTCAATAAATTCTTACATGACCTGTTGCACATGATTGCCTCTGAAAAGAAGCAGTATTTTGAGCACCTGCCAGAGCTCATGTATGCATATGACATCACACCACCACACGGCCACAGGGTATTCACCATACTACTTGCTGTTTGGAGGCCATCCGCACCGTCCAATCGGTGCACTTTTAGGCTAAGTGCAAGTGGAGGATGACAAGCCTCATTGGTTAGCTGTGCACCAGGCATATCTCCAGGATGCAATGTAAGAGCAAAGCTGTGTGGCTGAAAGCGTGGTAGAGAGTGAGGACCTGCAGGTGAGATACAGTAGGTGGCATGGCGGATGGTGATCATCGCCCCATGTTAGCGAATCTCAGCTTTTGCAGGATGGAGATGGAGCCTGCCCCCATTGAACGGAAAGGAAGGAGATAACACACCCATTCCCACCCAGGCAGAGGTCAGAGAACCACAGCAGTAATACATAGGAACTCCCTTACGTCAGCATGGAATGGGTGTTGCTGAGTCCAGATGTGCTTTTCTAGGTGTCCGTTGGCATGGTTGTCTGTACTTCAAAACACAAGGGAATGATAGATGTTGACTGGTAGCAGAGAAGAGTGTAGCCAGGTGAACAGTAGGCAGAGCGTGTCTTTAAGCTGTTTGGATGGCATGGTATGATCCAACTATGTAATTAGAACCATAGTAACTCTTCCTTTCAGTTGAAGTTCTGTTCACTGACTTTTAGATCAGTGAAACTTGCTGTTTCTTCACAAGTAAACTTTTCATTCAGTTCATGTTTGAAGTACAATGCCTTCTAGTAGCGGTAATGCAGAGCTAGGGGTCATGGTGGTGCTTAATATGTGAAGCATAAGTTTATTTACAGACATTTATAAAATACTGAAATGGTCATCAGTGTTGGTAGACAAACGTATAGTTGAGCTAGCAGACTAAGCAGAGATTGATGATTTTGTTATTCTTGTGGATTCCTATAGATTTAACTTGCTAGTCGTGTGATACCCCAATCATACTGGGGGCAACAATGAACCGTGGAGCAACATAAGTGGCAACGTATTAAGCTGATGGATGGAATCCACCAATGTTCATGGATGCTGACTTGCAATTAGCTGTGTTAATGTTGTATGCTTCTGATAGATTTAAAGGGAAGATGGATGGCTGAGTGGGTTCCAGGCTTGTGTGTGTCCTAGCATGCAGGATGCACGATGGAGCCAGAGTGAGTTGACTTTATTTTGAAAAACTTATTTTTGAGCTCATGTAAGAAGGGTTACAAAAATATGTACGGTTCATGAATGTTTCTCGGTGAAGTAATGCACTTCAGTGTGAGGCACCTATGCAAGTGTCGATTAACAAGTTTATCTTGGGCACTTTGTGATGGGAGTGCAGATCATGGGCTTGGGTGGAGCTTGACTGGTTCATGGCTCATGATGGTGTGGTGCGTGGATCAGTGCGGGTCCCTGCTGCTCTCTGTGGGCTGGTGGTCAGGTCACTGTGGCTTGGCGTGGTGGCCTTGCGCTTGCTGAGTCGTCTGTTGCAGGGTGGTGATTCACGATTGCTTCGTGAATTAATGTTACAGCTAATTTTGTGGCATGTTGCTTGATTTGAGGGTGGCTGTGGGTTGGTGTCCCTTGGCTGGTAGCCTGGCTGGTGTGGGGTGTTACCTGGGACTGTGGTTGCTTTGTCGTTGGTCTGTGGTGGGCAAGGTTTGTGATGTGTCTTGTATTGGCACATGCATTGGATCACTGGGAGTGATGGATTGGTAGGGTGTTGCATAGCTATATTATTTGTATCCTTGTCTTAAAGTATTACTTTATATAACTGTGTATTTCATTTTCTTTATTTAGGAACCAGTCATTATTGTTGCCTATAAATGTCTAATATGCCATGTGCATGAGATTGAATTATTATGAGGTCCTGAACTAAAGTTTTATTTTTTTGTAATTGTTTATGTATGATGATTACTTCAGACTCTCAAAATTATGAAAATTAATGCTGTTCTTTAATGAGCGCAGCCAGGCTATACAGACCCACAAGGTTTTGTTCTGTGTCATTTATGACCAGGCTACATGAGGTAAGTTTACTAAACACATTAACACATGACATTCAAAATGTAAGATGACATTTTCCATTCAAATTTTATTTGCTTACTATCAAAGAAAGATCTTGAGATGTTAACGTGATGCACACGTGTTTAATTTGTGTCATATGGCCAGCATATGATGCCAAAAATGGTCTGTTTTTGTTGCATAAACTGACTTGAGTTTTCATTTCTATTTTTCTGTTGAAATAATATGACATTTGTCATTTCCGTGGCAGACTAATATAAAATAAATTACAGTACAGCGACCTTTAGCTGTTCAGAGTCATTCCGGAGTTAACTTCTAAGAGAAAGGAACTATTCATTTCCTAATTGTGGCTTCTTATGTTGTTGTATGAGTTACAGTCTGTCAGAAGCTATAGGAACATTCCTCGAAAAAGTGAAGGAAAGTATATTAATGTCTGGTTACTGATGTAACTATATTTGCCGCAAAATTACACGTGACAGAGTGCTGTCTACTCATTTTCACTGTGTGTCACTCATCTGTATAAGTTTTGTTTTTCTTTTTACATTGTGTTAAGATGATTGTCATGTATTACAGTTTTTTCCCACAAAATAAGTCACATTTTGCTTTTCAACCCAAGTGAGACGGTCTGATTTTTTTTTTTAAACGAAAATTAATAATACTTCCTATTAATGTATCACCACAGGATACACTATTGGGATTTGAATCAGGTGACTGAATTCACTCCGGGGGTTATATCAGGTTCAAATCAAATTATTGATGAAGTGAACAGTTAATTAAACATCAGAAGAATAACCCGAGATTCTCCATGGAAATGAATACTTCATGTGTTATAGCTGTCACAAGACTATTTAGTCAAGATCTGTGTACATATGTTGTATGTCTGTTTATTTGTTTGATATTAGAAAGCTCAGAGTGAGTATTAAAGGAAGCTGCAACTTAAATTAATATACGAAATGGATTTACGCAGTATGATGTCATGATTGATACATATACGAAGTACGAATCTGTCTTGGAATGTATTGATACAACACACACACATATATTAGGGGTGTTAACAATACACAAAAATCGCTGTTTGGTATATACCTCGGTTTGAAATCACGGTTCGGTACATTTTCGGTACAGAGGGGGTGAAACAAACAAAATATTTTGCTTCTTTTTTTCTTTATTAAACAGTGGTTTACTGAACAAAGCACGACTTTCTTATATAAAAGGTCTCTGTCAAATTCTGCTGCAACCTAATAATAAGAAACGAAAATTTACTTAAAAGTAAATCAAAATAAATATTCTCTCAAGTAAAGGTGTACATTTATAAAAATTAACTGTACCTGATCTGTACTGTATTCACATGGGCAGCTTTCCGTTTCATATTAGAAATGTACAACACAAATATTGTCTCAAAAATGCAAAGCTTTGCAAAATAAATGTCCATCATAGGGCAACATTTAAAAAAAAATACCTGTGCTGTACTGTATTCACATGAACAACTTCCAGCTTCAGATTAGGACGTACGCGCATACGTAACGGTGCGGCTTCATCCGGCCCTTTCCGAACGTTGCTTGGGGGAAAAACAGAGACACAGAAAGGTTCTGCATTTGCTGCATTTGTTCGGTACATATGCACACTGCACCGAAACACCCGTACTGAAAATTTTCAGTACAAATACGTGTATTATTTCACACACACACACAGACACACACACACATGCACACTATACATGTATAGTGTGTGTGTATATATCTATGTGTGTGTGATTAATTATGATGAATTTTCAGCAGACAGCTTTATTTCATTGCACACATATAAGACAGCCCTATTATATTTCAAGCATTGCAAACATATCAAAGTTCCTCAAAACACATGGCCTTGACTTGATTAGTTGTTCTACTTGATGAATGATATTTTTTCCGTTTCCAGTCCCACATCCTCTTCTCTTTTGTGTGTGCGTGTTTTTCATTGGAAATAATTTTCAGAAGATGTTAAACTTTAAACATGAACTGAATAAAAAGCTTACATGCAAAGAAACAGCGATCACTTTTGATGTCAACATCGTCTAGATTGACAGCCATGTTTATTCATTTCACGCTGACAGCAGTCATATACATACCAGAATACCAGTGTTCACATGGAAATCATAAGAGAAGAAAGGGGAATCTACAGAACAAAGTACAATTAGAGTATATTGTAGAATTACTCACATCATTACAGTTGCACATATGGGAAATATGCCGGAGATGTAACATTTGACATATAGGGCAATAGGTAAGTTAAATACATGACAACTGCAGTCTAGCCTAAGGCAAAAAAATGTTTTTTAATTCTGGGTCATCTAGTGCCATCAGAAGTTCCTATTAACATAATGCTAAAGAAATATAGCTATATATAAACTAGATAAACATTTTTGGTTCTATTTAATGTTTATTTGTTATTCTTGCATTGTGCTTTTTACACATTTGCTCTAAATAATTAAGCCCTCAGTCCCTCCTGTGTAACCTCTGTAATATACAGAATAATTGTAAGTCCATATTGAAGGATATCGAACAGAAACTAAAAGTAGTGACTTAGTCACAGACATCGAAACAGCACACAGCATAGTGCTGTATTCCTCACCAACCTGTCAAAGGCAATCTTAGATTTAGTCCTGCAATATCACAGTACGTTTTTCTGCCAAGTGATTTCTTGATTAAAATAAAGATAGGACATTTACAGGAAGTTCATATTAATATCACGTCTATTAAATGACAGGCTCCTCTGCTTTTGTTAATTGCGGTTTGTTTTGAGATTGTTGTAGATTCAGTGCACACCATGTCTTAAGTATATATTTGCAATTCAAGTCATTTCAAAAGCACAGCTATTTTGGATTGTGCTGTAAACCAGAACCAAGGCTGTACAGTCTCCTGTCACATCTGTCAGAATTGCAGCATTAAGCTTCAGTTGTGTATAGATAATGTCAGCACCCCTAATGCCACGGAATTGGTCTGTGGCTTTTGGCCACTGACATGAATCATAAATCAATTCTTACTCCTACATTGAAAATGCCAATAATGAAACCAAATGGCCAAACAGAAAGATCATATGACAGATCGCCCATTGAAATTCATGCAATCCATGCATGGTAATGGATAAAGTAATGACCTTTTTGCGAGTTAGTAAGCTGAAGTCCTTGATTTCATATTGTAAGCATGTTGTTGTTGATTCTGATTATTACTAAATGAACACATTAGCTACTGTAGTACCTAAATGATGAGGCTATATATGTAACAATTACACATTTATTTATTTCTCATCACATTAAAATTTTTTTTAAATATCTCTGATATTTATTTATTTAAGGGAATTGATGGATTTATATCATTATTATTTATGCTTTGTGGTCTGCTGCTTCCATCAGAGCCCATTCTAAACATCCCATCATTGTTTAGTTTTACAATGCATGTCAACACATGTTCTGCCCCTTGCATTTACCCTGTCTATGCACATTATGTATATATGTAGCACTGTTATCCAGGAAATGTTATATTTCCCATCACTATATGTATAGTGTACGACTTATGGCTGCTGTGCCATTAGAGCCCCACTTCACTTGCGACTTGACTTGCGCAGTGGCTTGTGTGTGCGGAGTCTGTGTGTTCTCCCTACGCCATGCAGGTGCATGGATGCGTGTGTCCTGTGGTAGACTGGCACCCCTCCTGTTGCATGCTCTCCTACATGCGGCTTGCATAGGCTGCAGGCTCATTGTGAGCTTGTACCGATAAATGCTTTAAAGATGGATGGATATTTTATTTCAGGTTGCCACCAAAGCATTACAGAAAACGTTTTTCTTTTTTGTTTGTTTTAATTAGGGTCATTCTGTACTTAAGAAGGCAGCATTCAGTCATTTGAAGTCATACACGATCCATTGAATCCCTTGGTTTGCTAATAGCACCAGTATGTTAAACTTACATGAGTGAAATACTCAGTACAACATATACATTTAAGAATCTATACTGTGACATTTCTGGAACTCTGTTGTTTTTCTTTATGCATTTATTTTTAAGAGTCTTCTACTCTTTGTCTGCACCCCAAGAATACTAAATAGACGGTCTGAGTGTTTGTATCTTAATGTCTAGTTTGTCGTAAAATCACTCTTAGCATGCGCCTGAAGCCCCTTCGAGAAAATACCTTCTTATGGCATCTTTGCAATGTGGACCATCTCTGATGGATACTAACATGCGAGGGTAAAGGTTTAGTGGGTAGTTTGCATGACATTAATAGTATGCGTCAAATACTGAAATCAAACATACACACATGCTTATATAATCAGAGGAGAAATAATAAGAATGACGGTTGTCTGGTAATGCCTTAGCCTATTTTACTCAATGAATTGCATCAATCATGCAGCTACTTTCATTTATGTTTAATCTAAGGTAACTTCGTTCTGGAAGTCTTGTTGAATAAACATTATGTCAGTCTTACTGTTTAATTTAGACACGCTGGGAGTATAGCTTGATGTGAATATCTATGAGGAAAAATCAAGAAGCAATTGCAGGGTATGTTCAATTTATCAGTTTATCTTCCTCAAGCTAATTACCAAAGTTGTCAAGAAGATTAACAATATTAAACAATGGGTAAGCTGCACAAAGGGGATTTTAGCGAAAAGTTAACACTTTTGAAACATGCAGTCATGTTTAGAAGAGTTGAAAGATTTTAAGGAGAAATCAGCAGCTTTACACTTTATATAAATTTGGCTCTCAGGAAGAAAAATGGAACTGCAAGATTATGAATATTATAACAAGGCCACAGTATTGTTTTCTCCTGTTGTATTTCGACTTGTGGTATCAGAAGAGAGAAATGCTAATGCATCCTCATTGCTGCATTAAAGTGACACTGCACAATGGCCATATTACAGAATGTTGTTTGAGTGCCAGAAATTTTGCACCTGTGTTTCCAGGAAAAACAGGTGAGAACGGTGTTGATTAAAGGCACCATTTCATTAGGCATATGACACTTCAATAAAAATATATACGCAAAAACATAAAATTTTCTCATTGATAAAATCTGCTAAACTTTCAAGAAATCTTCTTCTGCTCTTTATCTTTTCTTTGTTTTTCCCTCCACTAACAAATTCTTCTTAGAAAAAAATTAGGTAACATTAAGGCGGATTCTTGTTAAGTTCCACTCCAATTAATTTCCCTTTTATATCATGGAATTGGGGCACGTTATTTTAATATGCACACATAATGAGTTTACACTGAGTGTTAGTTTACGGTCTTGGTAAATGGTAATCTTGTTTGCAGCATGTCTGGATTTTCCCTGCTGAAACAACTGCTACTGAGGTAAAAGAAAGGATACACTGAGATTACAGTTGAAGTCTGTCATAGTTCCTAAACCAGTTGTGGAGAGAAGGTTGTGGTTACAATGTTTCTCTCTTTCTCTTTTCTAGGTTACATCAGCATACTTTGAGGCTCCTGAACAAATGTCTAAAACAGGTGGATTGTATATTTCCTTCACATATTTATTTTTCAGAATGTCATGTTCTTGCTTTTTTATGTTTATCCGTATGTGAGTTTGTGATTAGTGTACTTTTTTTCTGGAAAGCAATAAAACAACATCTGTGCTACTGCAACACGCTATTTTAATACAGGTTTAACATCTGAGACCATTCAAACTGATTAATTTATTAGCTGGTCAGATTTGCTAATGTTATTTGTACCTCTTTTATCAAGTACTTTAAATAACTGATTAGATGCCAAATTCAAAAGAAGACTAATTAACCACAAACCACGACAGTTTTATAGGTACATGCTTGTAACCAAAACACTTCTAGCTCAATATCCGAGAATAATGCCGCTGTGGTACCCTTGTACAGGCTATTCATTCTGAGTTCTTGTAAAATAACCATGCATAAATAAAACAAACAAACAAATAAGTTGATAAATTTTAAATAACATTGTATGGAAGTATTGAACACTAGCTTCAGGATAGAGAAATTAAATCATTAACCAAGTATGAACAGAACAATAAATAAAGATATATGATGAGAGACGTAAATACAACTTAAATATATATAAGAAAGACACAGCATAATTACAACAACAACAAATTGATTTTTATATAGCGCATTATCATGACTTTACATCATCTCAAAATGCTTTACAGCATCCCCACCCAAAGCCCCCAGTGAGTAAGCCATTTATTCTGGATCTCCTAAAGTGAGGAATGATGTAGGTTGGAAACCATTGTATTGCTAGGCCTTGATAGCACGCCTTCCTTGCGGTAGGGAATATCAGCGGGAAATATACACCTAAGTCCAAAAAAATCCCTTGTTTTAATTTTATATTGCGTTTAGCACATGCAAGCTAAAGGTAGTATTAATAATTGTCCCTGGTCATTTCTCCCTTTAACCATCTTTACCAGCAGTGAGTGTGACTGTCATTTTGCCTGCACCCACGTTTCAGTAACATGTTGCAGCTGATTTAATGCGTTTTGCTGAGAAGCTCCACCAAATACCCTTCCCTGTGAGCAGAGTGTAGCGACCAGGACCCCGACACAATCAGAGAAAGAAAATACCACTTTGCACTTACCTGTACTTCACAGCCGTCGATAGGTATTGCATTTACTTTAAGGTCTTTTTAAACCACACAATGCCCTGCATGCTTAACTGACTTCCTGCTGTATAATCCACCCAAATTTCTTCACCGGTTTTGCTGCAGCTCCTCCGACATAGCAAAGATAAAAACAAAACCCTGCAACACCCATTGATGTGTTGGATTAAAATATCCATAAAATGACTTTGTGAGATTGTATGATCACATGATTGACCTGTTTTGGAGATTGCTATACACCTCATCTCCACTAAGTTTTCTAATTTTATGTTCCACGCATACCATTACGTACAATGTTACATAGCTAATTACTTTCTTGGAGGGCATGTGAAAAAAATATACACAGTCTTTAAGAGTCTTTAAACATCTTTTTTTTACATATCCAGTAATTAAAAATCCAGTTTGAAGTTTGCATACAATATTTTGCACATATAGCTGCAGAAAGGACATGAATCTCTTTGGGGAAGACTAAAGTAACCCTTTGCTTGTTTGATGGATAACACTTTATTTAAAGCAGTCATCATATTGAATTATAGATACCATCATAATGCTAATTGTCAACTATTATAATGTACTATGAAGGTATTTATAGTGCATTATAGATGAAAGCTTCATAGTGCATGATAAACATTGCTATAATGTGTTATGCCTTTTTATGAATAGGTTTAGCCATGTTTATTATGCTTTATAATTCATTATGAAATTATTTATACTGCATAAGTGTTACCGTTTGTTGTTCATTTTCAATGAAGAGTTCCCAAATTGATTACTGGGTGCAAGACTAGTGATTTTCAGGGGAAGGATTGTGCAGAAAAGGTCCAATACACAATGAACTGCAAAATATTAATTGGGCAAGATTCTTGTAAAAAAGCACAAAACATATGATATTTGGGAATTGTCGAAAGATGTTCTACATTTGAAGGGATTGAAATAGGGATATCACACTGGATTTTGTCTATAAAATGCTTCCTAAAAGGCTAAATGAAATAAGAAGCATTAATGCAGAATTAGTGGATTCAGCTATTCTCTCTTTGAATTGAAAATGTGTATAGATGCTTTGACACAATAAAGGGTTATTGAAGGACATAAAACTTGGTATTAACTTCCTCAAAACAGTCATTCTCTGATATGCCCATCAGAAATGCTGTTTCTCACACTGGTGCGTGTGATGTACCAGCTACCATTCTGTGCAGATATAGTTTCTGAGTGTTTATGACTCTCAAATGAAAATGGAGACAAAATCTGACTTTGCATAGCATTTAAAACACCAGATGCCTGACTGTTGTGACTTATACAAGTAACGCTTATCTCAATAGCTCAAAATCCTTAAGTAAAATCCCTGAGAGTGAATCATGAAGGTGCCCGGCTGAACTGTAACCCTATGCTACTGTAAAGCAAATTTCTTTGTAGCACTTGTCAAATCAAGATGAGGCTGCCATTAGCCATGATTCATGTCAGGAATTGCACCCCTTGAGCCCCCCACTGCAGAATGGTGATGAATACATTTCAATCAACAAAGACATAACAATTCTTATAGCAACCCTACCATTCACATAAAAGCTAACAATAAACGAAGCTCCTACCCCCTTATCAACCCTATGCCTAACCTATGCTTGTAATCCTAATTACAACCCTAAACATTAATTACAATCTAATTACAATCCTGGCTCTAGAAACCAATCAGTCATTTTATTTTTGAATAGTTTATTTTCACAACATTACATTGTCTCAAAGTGCATTACACTGACCCTGCCCAATGCAGACAGAGAACACGCCAGAGGCAATATTGGAAAGGAAAGACTCATCAAATGAAGAAACCTTGAAAGGAACTAGACTCAAAAGGAAAATCTACCTTCCCTGACAGGGGAAATCGAAAATAGAAATGTCCTGATATATAAACTAGAATTGTACACAGTTCCGATATAAATGCAGAAGGTCCAGTGGAACTACGGAAGCTAATGTCAGGCCAGGCAGGTGAAGAAGTTGCTTTCTTCAGCAGGATGGATGGTTGGTGTGTTTTAGCAGCAAGCAGGAGAGGATGGAAGATGTGTAGTCAGTCTGGGTGAACCGGCAGGGAATAGGCAAGGATGTTTGACCCTAACGGCCACTCTAACCCTAGCTTTAGCCAAAATAGCAAACCTAACCCTTGCTGTAACCCTAATATTAACTCCAACCCTAAATCTAGGTCAAATACAATCCATAAACCTAATCATTTCCACAACCCAGCAATCCAACCCAAGTTCTTACCAGAATGCAAACTCTGACCATACCATAACTCCACCGTAATGCCACGTCCATGACGTTACTCTTAGATCAAACTCTAATCACACCCTAAACCTTGACCTAAGGTCTAAGTATAACCCACACTAATCCAAGCTTTAGTTCTAACCCTTAACCCCAACCTTACCTTCACTGTGGATTCAGCTATATAATTAAACTGATTGCTTAACCCAATCTTAGCCATAAATTCTGTAACTTTCCATTGGCTGAATTCTACCCCAAACCCTAACTCTGATACTAAAGCTTACCGTCACTCAAGCTCTGACCCTATCGCCATTCTAAACCCCAGTCATAACCACTGCCCAAATCTTAATTCAGCATTTAAAAAGCCATATCCCTTAAACCCAACCCAAAACCAAGGTGAAAACCTAATTATAGTACAACCCTATGCCTAAAACCAATCCTAAGTCAAACCCAACTGTGAAGTTTACACAACCCCTGAAACCAAGCCTTAACCTAATCCTAATGCCAGTCCTTCCCCTTCCCCTATTTGCATCCAAAACCCCTAATACAATATTACTTGAATATCTTCTTAAATCTTGACCTTATCTAGTGAAACAGCACTCCTGAAATGTATTCTTCCCCTTTGGGAAATTGGGGAGTTTTGTCATGCGCTCTCTTGCCCTCCACGAAAGAAATAGACACATATGTATATACAGGTGAGAACACATCATCACAATACCAGCCCCTAAGGTTATCATAAAATCGCAATCTAATGCTGTCTCTCATTGAAACCCTAAAATGAACCCAACCTTTACCTTAAGGCCAACCCTGATCAAATTCTAATGCAACCCATACACTAAGGAAATAAAGAGTTAGCAAAACAATCTCAGGCCATAATGTTCATCTTGCACTTGCTTTTTTTCTTGAGCATCTGGACACCGTCTTTGTCCTCAGCGACAGGCCAAGCACTTCTTCTGCCATGCGATCCAGGATTTAGATTCGCATTTTTTAAAGCAGTTGCAGACAGAATAGGGATCTATGTCTAGCATATGTGATAACTGATTTGTTCATGTTATTCTTTGCAGGCAGACTTTTCGAGGGGCAGGCATTTGAACAGAGGGCTGGGGGTGGGTGAGG
>JABFEB020000002.1:1109157-1126569 GCA_019775895.2 Stomatorhinus ivindoensis | reverse complement strand
ACACACAGCTATAAACACACACCAGAACGTTTTGGCCAGGTAAAGCAGTGCTGAGGATCTTGAGATTGTCCTGAAAAACACCGTGTCCCAACATACCACCGTTTTATTCAACACTGCTTCTAAAACTATTATGTACACTCTCCTGGTCACTTGCAATTAAAAAAGAGGCACAATGGCAAGATTTAAAAAGAACAGGGATTATCTATTTGCCAGATTTATATCTCAGCAAGAATGAATACCTGCGAAACACAAGATGTGGTTGGCTCCTGCAGTTCTGAGGTAGTTTGTGACAAGGAATGAGATTGGTTGGTTTGGTTTCCATCAGAAGGCACCGCCCCAAACATCTAGCGAGTTGAAGGAACAAAAACAACATTTGCTTTAAATGGGTCAACATAAGTATTGTTGATTAGGATGTAGGTCCATGATACCATTTCTCGTGTCACTTAACATTTCTCCTAAACAAACTTTTCAACGCCTTTCAAGGAGTACCATAGTCTCAAAGATCGATGATGTTTCACTGACCAAGAAAAAGCACTATTTTAACTTTCATATCAGTGAATATTGAACGTCAGGATGAATACTAGCCATGTTGCACATATCCTACAATACACACATGTAAAACAAGTTGTCATTCTACTGATTGAGACATACCTGTTCAGCACCGGTCATCAGGGTGGAGGAACTGGGGGTCACCGATGAAATCATAGACTCAACCTCACAATTAGCCTGAAAACAAAACAGACAGCTTTCTCAATTTGGCCACAAAAACAAAATATTTCAGGCAATTCCATGAGAGAACACCAGGACTAAAACTGGATGGATGGAAGAAGAATTCTGGCTGAGTTACATAAATGCTGCACGGACCTACTTGCACTAATCAGGCACATAGGGCACAAGTTATCGGCAAGTCCCAATAAACAGCACGGTCCTTACTAACCAGCAGTATTACACACAGCTATAAACACACACCAGAACGTTTTGGCCAGGTAAAGCAGTGCTGAGGATCTTGAGATTGTCCTGAAAAGCACCGTGTCCCAACATACCACCGTTTTATTCAACACTGCTTCTAAAACTATTATGTACACTCTCCTGGTGACTTGCAATTACTAGTCAACACAGTAGAGCATAAAAAGTTTCTGAAAAATAAATCCTTTCCAATGAAGGAGACTGCAGTGCAGCCGAATAACACTAGTCCATCAATAATGCAAGTGTTTGATAGCAAAAGAAAATTCATTGCAGACTTTGCAAAGTCAAAATATATTACTAATAATCTAACAAAACAAATGCCTGAGGTGGCCATATCAAATTAATAGATGCTTTAATACCATTAATACCTTTTGCTTAAAAATAACAGTTGAGTAATTCATTTAAATAAGCAGTAAGAGACTCCACTTTATTGTCTGCTAAAGTTACTCATAACATGAGAATCTCAAAGGGATGAGTAAGTACTGTAATGATAAGTAAGATAAGCAACATGGAAGCTCAAATAAGCTCCTGTTGTAACATGAGCTGTCGCCACTACATAACACCATTAACAATTCGTCATTACAGGTAACACTGCTAGCTCATCATACGGCAGCATACTGCAGTCACTAAGGAAAAAAGCCCAGTCTGTCATTCTGAATTAACGAGATACACTTTACATAAGAGTACGCTTGGAGGCTGATTTTTTTTATTAGTGAATGCATGACGCTTCCATAGGCTCACATTATCACTGCAACAAGGTTCCTTGCCACACAAAAAAGGAGAGTAATAAAGCCAGTACCTTGAATCTCCATGGCAATTCTGATTCACCATAATCATAAGTTATCTCCTCTCCAGGTGTGATGTCTTTGATAGCAAATAAACATAAATGAGGCTTTCTGTCCATTACAATTTTCTTCATTTTACAGTTTGGGTCAATGTGATTGTCATTTACTAGTCGACCTAGGGACTGGTCCTCCTGGGCAGCGTCAACACTAATGGAACAGAAGAAATAAGCTTATAACAAAATATTGTGACAGCAACACCGTGATACATATACATTTTAAATAATTTATAGTAAATTTTCCTTGCATAATGAATAATTCCTGTTCCTTATTGAACAGGTGTGTGCAATCACAATGGCTCAGCATAACTTTGTCCTAGTTATACTGATGTTCTCTATAATCTCAGTCACATTGATACCTACCACCAAAGTCTTCCATTGAAACGAAATTCAAACATAAAAACTTTAAGGTTATCGTGGTAAATTCTTCGTCTCCTATTGCATTCTTCATTATTTATGAGATCACCCCTGTACTCTGCTACAAAATCTCCTTTCTCGAAAGAAGCAGAACTAAACACTCCACGACCTACGGACATAAATAAAAATAAAATTATGCAACAAATAAACAACACTTAAACAAACAATAAACAACAATTAAAGATAATATGCCTTAATATAAAATTCACTATAACAACAATGTACGTGTTTAACTCACCCTTGTACGAATTTATGTATTTGACTTCAAGCCCTTTCTTGTCCTTTCCCTGTGAAATATGATATAGTGCATCATCTTTGGGACTTTGCCTTCTTGTTCGCCTTAGTGATTGCATTTGAGAAATCCTGTTTTTCGTGGGTGAACAAAAAATTACGTTATTAAATCGATGCAACGTTGCCTGGTCCAACTCCATACGTAGCGCATTATAGCTAATGTGTTCACTTGTTTAGATATGTTGTATAGACCAGCTATCATCCTAGCCACATAACTAGCTGGCACGGTCAATAATAGTGACCATTGGATCTTAAACGTCATTACGCACGAAAGAATATTCTAGCACACAAGTCCTCCAGCTACCTTTACACGTCATTAGATTTACAAGCGTCTGATGTGAAATATGTTAGCTAGGCTAATTAGCAAACAAATGTAAATAGAAGTAATGGGCAGGCTAAGTGGTAAACAAGTGGTAATAATGACAGAACGCTGTAACAGCAGCATTACGGCCATATACGCATATATACATTTAATTCATTTTTTTAATAATACGAAAGAGCATTAGGGGCACCTTAAAAGGGGAAACATGTACTATACGTTTTTTGAGATTAAACTCAAAAGATTCGATATCAAAATAAACTTTAATGATTATAGTCAAGATAAAATAGCTTTCGAGATTATTTCCATTATAACCTCTTTAGTTTATTTTGACTTTAATCCGGAAACTTTCGAGTTTAATGTCATCACGTTTTATTTTTTTCCCTTTCAGGTTAATAATCTTCCGAAGTATACGTATGTTCATCCTTAGTAAATACGCAGCTCTTTAGATAGGTCTTACTAAACTACGCTGCGATTAATTAGCCAGCAAGAAAGCAAAACATGGCACCAGTAACAAGACTAAACTTAAGATATGAACATAATAAAATAAAAACGCTGTATGATGAATTAAATACAATTTCTTACCAATTTTCAGCGTCTTCATTAGTAGATCTTCTAGTTATAACTTCATCCAAATGGAGCCGAAGGTATGGCGCAACAACTAGCAGGTGGCTTAGCAGGACATACAATTGCGCATGCGCTCATATTAGCCAATGAGAACCCAGCCCGCCTAATTTGTGTGTAAGTGAACGGATAATGTGTATCTTTCTGCAGTACCATAACCCGGCTACAGGGGTGCCAAACCTGGGAAGTCGGACACACTGGAATACACTGAAAAACAGGTTTGGGGGTCTATCAGGACTTTGTCTAAAAAAGCAGGGGGTGGTAACTTAGAGTTATTAGGATGGATCCACACTGCAGGAATTATGAGGACATTGACTTTGTCCTCATAATCCCAAATGTCCTCAGAGTGTCGGTACGTATTCAGGTGAAATGTCCCCATAAACCACATAGACCAACACACACACATATATATATATATATATATATATATGTGTATGTCCAACATCAAACATCCAAACTGAAAATTCTCTCTCTTTAATCTCAGTTTTCTAGCTTAGAGACAGCACATATCACAGCACATATCATTCACACCACTGTGGCATGCCGCGACATGACAGCTGATACACCCATGAGACAGTCTATTAATCTAAACCCAAGAAGTTTGTCTTTAAGATGCATCCAAAAATTGGGCCTCTCATGTCCCATTACCTGACCGCTAATGAGAAACAGATCCTTCTGTTGTTAATCTGTTAATAATAAAATGCCAATAAAGACTGCAAGGGGAATTCGACTATAGCACCACAGACTCATAAACCATGTGTTCTATTAGGCCCAAGAAAATAAATAAATCAAACAAGTCAACTGTCAACCAGATTAAAATTTCCCAGGTTACTCAAGAGACATCTCTGATGAGCAGCTTAATTAGGACATTTGGAACATGCAGTATAGATTTACTTTGGGATTTTCACATTCTGATTTATTCTGTATTTAATACTACTTGTTTAAATCAATAGCTCCATTTGGTCAGTAAATCAACCTGTCATTCTCAATTCAATTTGTGCACTGTCATTTTAATGTATTATTCATGTATCAGATAAATCAAGATGAAGCAGCCTAATTCCTTCAAAGTTCCTAAATATATCCACTTTTAATGAACAGAACTTTATCGTCAATCACCTATGCTGAAATGTGTCTTGCATCTTGGATCTCTATCATATTTTCCATAGAGGACACACAGAAGCCAGTTTACACTATAGTCACGGTAGGAAAAACCCAGTGGCCTGTTCACTTTGGGTTAATTAATCAGAAGGGAACTCTGTCTTTTATACTAACAATGAAAGAAAAAATAAATTAATGGATGCCCAGATTATTACATAGTTACTATCTGACAGGAGTCACTTTTTCTGCTGAAATGGCTGGTTAAAAACAGCTACAGCTGTAAAAGCTATAGAGTGTGTAAATACCATATAGGAAGAAAAGAACTTCCAGAGTATCCGTCCAAATGGAAATAAAGAGAATGTTCTAATGTATGACTTACCAGAAGTTTTCATAAGTTATCCTCATCAGGTATTTATTACATATTATTAATATTAACTCTTGGTTCTGTTGTTAATATTTTCTTTAAATCACTTTCGTAATTTAAAAAGATGTAAAGAGCGCATATTGGGTGTATATTGGCACATTAAATACTGAAGAAGTGATTTTCTTTTGTTATTGCATTTTGCTTAAAAAGTTATAAAAAGGATTTGGGGGCGGTGTGCGGCTGTGTGGGTTAGTGCTTCTGACTGGAAGGTCGCCGGGTAAAATCCTGTGGTCAGCAGAGCGTTTTCACCATTGGGCCTTGAAAAAGGCCCTTAACCTCAATTGCTCTAAGGACTGGCTGACCCTGATCCCAAAATTGTGCATCACATTGGAATAAAGCATCTGCTTAATAAATAGAACATAAATAAAGTTTAATTTCCTAGATTAGTTGTTTTTTTTTGTATTTACAATTTTGTCATCCTTTTAGACTCACAAATGTATATTCATCCCTGTTTTGTCTCAGTTAAAAAATTACATATGAGCTAAAAATATATGTTTTCCAAGTTTGCATTGTGGACTAACATCCTTTCATGAGAGGAAGCCGTGCGCATCGTATAATTTTCTTGCTGGAGCCTGTTCTCACTTATTTTAATTTCCAGTGTTTATTGCGAGTTAGCACTTTAGTCTCGATTCTTTTGAAGTAAGCCAGTCTCTGAAACGGTAAACACGGTGATTTCCAAGTGCGATGGAGCTGAAAGTCTCTCAGGGCGACTTCTACGGAATTTACCATTCATTTACTTGGCTGCATAGCAGTTTTGCACGTTTTAGGTCATACAATCAAACTTGTAAGTGTTAAACTCTTAA
The DNA here is from genome assembly GCA_019775895.2 of Stomatorhinus ivindoensis. NCBI lineage: Eukaryota > Metazoa > Chordata > Actinopteri > Osteoglossiformes > Mormyridae > Stomatorhinus > Stomatorhinus ivindoensis. Next base: position 1,120,786 of record JABFEB020000002.1, on the reverse strand, counting down.
ATGGTTATTTTTGGGGGAGTGATAAAATGTGTCGTAATAGTGTCGTAATAGCCTGGTGTTGGGGACCCGAGCTGACATTTTTTTCTTTAAAGTCAGACGAGGGAAAACATAGCCTCTGTTATTGTTACAGTAGCTACACGGATTATGCTGTATTTGCAGTATTTTATATCCGCTGTGGTTTGTGGCCCTTTTTCATTCCTTTATTGCTCCTTACTAGGTCATCCGTTATTGCCCACTACGATCCGCTCACGGTATGAATATAATGCAAACATCAATCACTGTCCCCCAGAAGACTACCCCGTAACACCCCGGTGTGGCTAACGAACTGTGCGTAATATAATTTATGGTTCCCACTCAAAGGCAGCTCAGTACACTGGACGGCTCCCTCTGCCAACCGACCTCACCTCTCTCGTCGTGTTATGAGGCTGCCTCCTTCTGGGGACTCCACCACAGGCATATTGAGATTTAAAAAAAAAAAAAAAAAAAGGAAGAGGGAAATACAGGAGGAAACGCGAAAGGGGAAATCGCCCAGGGGTAACGGGGCGGGCGATATCGTCCCGTCTGGCACATTTCACTGCTGGTTTGTTGACCCAAGAGGGCTTTGCTCTGACACGGGTCTTTCCAGTGGTTACACAGCCAAAGAGCAGAGCCAAAACCAAGGCTCTGCAAACCTCTTCACCGTAATATGAGATACACAGGAACCAATATCCCACTGTGCAGACAAGGATAGCTGAGTGTTACTGCCTTGGCCCTCAGTTAATTATGAGTGAGTGTGAGAGAGCTGGGCCAGGCAGCTGAACAATGGACAATCACTCCTCATATTTATCACATCCAGATGAATATCCAACCGACATGCTGTGGGCCTTGAAAATGCTTAAATTATAAATGTAATTGTTGATTTATCATTATTTCAAAGAACAATAAATTGATAGGGGAGACAATGCGATTTCTTTAGTGTGCTGCCATCCTTCTGTGCTTTCTGAAATCTGTCTACTCCGACGGTCCTCCTGACGCCTAATTATCTTGGCATTTATTAATTTAAGTTCCATCCAGTAATGAGCATGGATTTTTACCTTTTACTAAAGGCAACACTCTGCCTTTCAGAAAACGCTCTCCAAACGCTCTCAGACAGACACTGATCTCGTGGGAATACCGGTTTACTAGGTGCTAAAAAGTCCAGGGAGATGTTAGCCTTTGAGAGAGCTCCTTGGGAATAGTGTTACCATTGTCCTTGCAGTTTCAGAAAGTAATTTAAGCACAATGCAAATGAGAAGCACGAGGTATAAAAGAACATGACAGATACATTTCTGATGCGTATAAAACATATATCTATATATTAAATCTGGAACATTTAGGAACCATATTTATTAGCCATATGGAGAGATACAGCTGCTACAAAACACTAATGACTGAAAATAGTACACAGCAGTATATCCACCAACCACATGCAATGGTATTTGCATTTATTAAATGTCATGAGGGACAGTATTTTTTTCCGCACAGTATGTTACCCTTCATGCATATGTAGATGACCTTAATGCATATGTAATTTAGGGCATTGCAATTGCAAGTCACAGAATGTGGACACGGCAGTGAAAAAAAACCCTAATATCTTAACACACATGATCCAAAGTAAGAAAGGAAGGGTGACTGTTAATTTAAGACGTTTCAAAATCAGTTGGTAACTATTGCCCTCAGGTGAGAGTATGTATTTTTATGTGGTTACAGGATATTAAAATAATGGGGGGGAAATCATATTATTGGTACTGTTAAATGCATACGTTACAAATAGGAAACTGTGCCGAATTTGACTTTGAGCCATTATTGAGATTTTGACTTGTTTTGTGCATTTTGCTTCCTAGATTTTTACACTTTACATGAAGACGTCTGCTACATGTCAGAAATTGTTGATAACCACATTCGTTAAACATCTGTGCCATTCATAGCAGGGTCTACGTCCGCATCTGAGTAAATACAGGCCGCAGTCTTTCAGCGTTTAAATTATTCTCGGCGGCGTCGACACCAACGGATTTTTGTTATTATCACCATTTTCGCTCTTCATGACTTCGGCGTTCGCCAGTGAATAACCTCCATTATACTTTGTTTGGAGCAGATGCAATTCTTAAAAAGGGTAATGAATCCCTTAGCTGACGTCTTCACAACAGCAGCATAGCAGTCGGTCTTCGAGCATGTCGGGAACAGCTGTGGGCCCGGCGACTGAAAAGGAATGCACCAGAAGCTTGCCCGCCATGGACGGCGAGCGACCGAGCTTCCTCTCCGCCATCCTCGCCACTGTGGTGAAGTGTGACATTTTGAGATTACGGTCTGCTACGGCAGAGCCTGCTGGTTTGTGGAAAAGAAAATGGGGGGGGGGGGGGTGTGTTTGCAACCGTGTGCAGACAACGATAAAACGACGCCAGCATAAAGAACGTGAACAGCAAACTCAAGAGAGAAAAGAAGGAATGATGGAAAGAGGGAAAAGAGGGGAAGGATCAACACTTAGTTGAGATAAACATTCTGTGGGCAAGATGACTGATACTTAAACATGCATATCTAGAAATAATTCGTGTTTATTTAATTAAACTGAATAACGTCCCAGCAAATATCTGGCTTGCTTTAAAACCCCATGGCTCAGCATCCATAAATTGAAACATCAAATAAAAATTCACGGGAATAAATGAGATAAGCAGGGGGAGTTTGAGCAAGTAGTAATCGGAATTTACAGCCCCTGCTATCCAGATTATTCCTCATGTGCCGTCATTGGCATTAAGTCACGTCTCCCTCCATGGTGTGAAATTGGCCATGGGGCTCGAGGCTTGCCATTTCTCCAGGCACTCGACACCAGGGGAAAATTCCCTCATAGGACACATAATGAACGTTTCAGAAACATTAACCTTCCTCTTGGGCATATCAAAAATAGAACTTAATTTTTCCAACATGTGACAATAATACAGAGAACACAAATTAACAAAACACAACTGTTTATGCTAATGATGCGATATCGGCAAAATGTAAGACTGTTATTTAATTTGCATTTATTTAACTTTAACTGGAAAAGACAACTATATAGCCATAAACGAGAAGGAGATAAGTACTGTAGCTTTTATAAATTATTTGTATAGCGACAGCTTTGAATAACTTCACATATAAAATTAGCATTATACTGTATTCCAGGCAGAAAATCAAAGTGTGACAATCTGATGTTCAATTGATTTATTTATTTCTGGTAAATGGAATTTTTCTATTGACCTACTTTTAATTAACATTTGACAATGCAACCCAAGTGTTGTTTAAAATCTAATTTAAACAGTTTGAGTACTACAAAAACTTTCACTATATCGCAAGTAGAACTGAAAGTTCCTCGGACAGCTTCCTCCCAGTAATATATTGTTGGTTCTGTGTTCAGTTTTTGAAGCTGAGAACCTCACATTCTTATTGGTCTGGGGAAAAAAATGTGGTGATATGCAGGTCCCAGGCCAGATCCTTCCTCACCAGCAAATCCGAGTCCAAAGTAAGATGAGGTACATGTGTAGGACCATGTCTTAGGCAATTAAGTGTGCTGAGTGAGCTGAATTAAATAGAGAGCTATGTCTACCGTCAGCCAGTCTCATGTTCAGGGCTCGTAGCTAAAGATCTAGTCGTTTTGTACGTTAGGCAGTCTAAACGCTGCATAAATACTCGCAGCTGTTAAACAGCATTCAGTTGCAATGTGTGCTGATTAGATCAATAGCTGCAGGTCTGTTTATTTAACCGAATCTTGTGTACAGCTCAAGAATGATACAAAGAGACGGGTGTGCAGCAATGTATTTTCAAAGTCCTTATAGGCGGGAAATGGGAGGCGGTGTAGCGGTTAAGGAAATAATGTGAATGGCTTTGGCAAATATCAAGCTGTATGTTGCAAAAAAAGAAATAATTTATGTAACAAAATGTCGAGCTGTGTAATTAGCTTTTGATAAATGCGTTTGCCAAGCAAAGGAATAATGTAAGGCAAGGAAAAAAACTTCAGTATAGCCAAACATTTTACTGTTAAACAAGAGGGATTTTGCAGGCCTACTGAAATGATTTTTTTTTAAAGAGTGAAACCTGGATCACGACCAGCACGCTACTGCTGAAATGCGAACATAGACAGACAAATGACTTTTCCAGCCCTATAAATTAAACGGTATACTTTTGATGAGTAAATACATCCTTAAAATGTAACCCATTTAGAGCAGAACTTTCAGAGTGGTGCTGTTTCTTTTTAATGACTGAAATGTTCCCGTATTTAAGAGTGAGAAATGAGGTCTGCTTTTAAAACAGGACCTGTCTGGTGGTAGCTGGACTGCGGTTGGCTGGAACTGGAGTCCCAGCGAGAGGATCTCAGGAAACATAGCAATGACATGTCTGGGCGTTTTACCTCGAGTGATTAATTATACCATGAGTCCTGCGATTCAGTCACTTTTTGCAATTATTCAGTCCTTTTTCTAGCCATGCTGAAACACTTAGTTTGTTCCTTTAGGTCTGCAGACCAGGCCGGACTTAGCGACCGCATATACATGAAAAGAAACATTTCTATCATGAATAATCAAGTTTTTTTTTTTGTTTCTGGAATGTTAATCAATTTGGTGCCATATTTTAACATATTCTCTAAAATACACTTTGTGCTAAATACAGCAAATTTATCCAGCTTAGTATTAGAGAGGGATTTTGTTTTTTTCAAGGGTAAGTTTGATGCAACGACTCAAAAGCCCCCTTTTATTCCTGAAATTATCCAGCACTTTGTTTGAACAAACAAATATGACTGGTTGCGATTATGGGAACCTGACTGTACAACAATTTATGGCGATTCTGGGTCTTTATGCTGTGACAGGCCTGCTTGTCTCATTCCTCCCAGACACTAAACTCCTTCTATTTCTCATTAATGTTTTTCGCAGGTCCTTCCAAATTTTCTTATTTTTGACACCTCCCAGACACCCAGGCCACTAGAGAGAGGTGGTTGGGGCGATGGCTTCTGCGCCACAGCTGAAGGTGAACTCATCACGGCATATTAATCCAGGGTGCATGCATATTACATTGAAGGGACTAGCATTCAAATTGCGTACACATAAGAGCATGCGACAATAGATATTCCTCTGTATAGCGTTATGCTATCTAGATGGTATGCAACTGCAGCCCATAAGATGAGCAACACAGCAAACAAATTCAAGGCTTTCTTTAGATGGGCAGCCATCCAACATATACAGTATGCACAATCACATGCTCTCCCGAAGGCCGATTTTGCCTTTCAGTGAGTCATTCTTTCCGGGGCACTCTCCATATGAAGTTATGCTTCACCCTTGGCTCACTCCTCAACCCTGTTCGGGGACAATGGCTGTTTTGTAGTTCACAGGTAACACAAGATTAGAATCCTTACAGTGCTTTCTGCTCATTGCAGCGGATTGCCCAAGGTACAACAGATTTTTCTCAGAGTATAGAATGTCATATTCGGTTACTCCTTTATTGGAGAGGATTTTCACTGTTACTCAGAAAGAAGGTATGCATGGGACAATTCTGTTCTGTTTTTTGTCACTAATTACCAGAAATGACATTTTACAAGCTGATGTCCTTTCCTAGTTATTCCGGATTCAATGACGACGGGAATTTTTCGGAACTCCGAGCTAAAAACTCACCACACTGAAATTATTTTAAATGATTTCAGAATTATTATTATTTTTTTTAGTGTTAAAAGACAGCTGTACTGTAACGAGAAAAGGTCGACTTTTAAGAAGGAAAAGGAACGGAAAAACAAAGCTGTTTAAAATGCCTTAATTAAACCTGAAACGTGACTTCTGAAGTTCACAGGAAAACAAAAATAAAAGCATGCAGAAAAACGAAATATCAATGTACAGTAAACGGTAGGTAACAGGTTCGACAAGGGCACGTTTTTTAGCAGTTTATATTGTATCTGCTGTTTCTTTTTTTCCAAGCCGTCATTCTCCCGCCATTCTTTAATGACGATGTTGCCTTTTGTGCCTCACTTCCAGCAGGGGAGGCGCCCTCCCATTCTCTGGACTTTCCCTGCTATAAAGGGTCAACAAATCCCATCCAAAGATTTCACTGTAAAAGCATTGAGCTCCGGAGGATAATTGCACATGATTACAATCATTTCTGAAGATCTGCAAGTCTACTGCTGACCGAATGTGTGTGTGTTTTGCGGACTTTCCGGACCGATGCTTCAGTGATCGGCCTGCATGTTGATGCCGCAGTGCCAGACACCGTTAAAACGGCTGTTTATTCTCTGGGGCATCAGTGCTTCCCGTGCTCCTCCCCGCACACATTGCCTTTGTGATGTGTTTATTATGTCATTTGATGCCACGTTGCCCTCATAACTATCACTGTTGTGTGGCATCAAGTCTAATAATGGACTTTTTTCTCTGTTAGGTGAGACCAGGATTAGGCTTTTTCTCTTGTGTGGCATTACTGTAAAGAACAAGAAGTTCCTATACTATTTATGAATAAAATTTTCACTCTTCAATACTGTAAACTCACAGCAAGCATGCAATAATGTACCCCGTATTTTCTCCGTGATGCTTCCTTATTCATATTGTCACCGAAAGCTCTGTCCTTCCATCCCTTGTCATATTTTTTTTCCCTGAATACAGCAATTTCAGGCTGTTTAAAAAGCAATATCTTAGCAATAACAATGTGGAGTACTTCTTTTGCAATGAAACCACAAACACAGCAGTACATATTAATTTTCAGTCTGAAAAAATGCCCGATGTGAAGAATGTAGGTAGGATGTCTGAGTTTTGATAAGTTTCCCATTTATATTCTATAATGGATTGTTCGTGTTTATCGTTTCCATAATCCGAATGTTAGCATGATTCATAAAATCTTTTCCAACGAGAAGAGTAACTGATATGCTGCTGCTCTATTTCCACAGACGTATCCCCAGCGTATCGCAGATTCATCTCAAAGAGACACCGTGCTCCACTTATGGGTAGGGCGACCCTTACCAATCCTCAATGGATTTTATGCCTTTGTTCCTCCATTAAACTCCGGGATTAGAGTCAAGACATGTTATATGTTTAGGCCGTAACTAAATATTCTCCTTGCTTCCCCTGAGTTAACATCAGGGCAGCATATGGATCTCATTGGCAGCCTGAAAACAGTAGTGTGTTAATCACACTGCTTACGTGTAACAGATTAATTCTCTATCCAGTCCAACAATAACACACATCCCCTTACATTTCACTTCTGATATGTTGCTTGCTAAAAGGTCATTTTTCAAAGTAAAAAGAAAGGGAAAAAAAACTTACACAGAATCTTCTGAGACAAGGAACATGTGCTTTGCTTTGGACCCAGAAGTCAGAAATACTCACATGTATGCATTTTTGAGCCCTATCATCTTATATATCACTATGACTAAGTCAATGAAATACTCACATGTATGCATTTTTGAGCCCTATCATCTTATATATCACTATGACTAACTCAATGAAATATAGATGTAATGAGCTACACGGTGCAGAAATGAAGTTTATGCACAGATAACAGCATTTTGAGTGAATATTTTGTTCTCAATGGTAAAGTCAACCCGCATCACAATTAGCTCACTCCATCTTTAAAATGGATACCGCAGAAATGGTACACAATAAATCGTAAAACTGACATCTTTCTAATCTTCTTCATGTGGTGAGAGACAAGTAGTTCATCAACAAACGGCAGCGGTCGTGCATTTACAAAAGGCAGAAGTAATGTTATGACCCCAGCCATGACAAAATATGATCATATTTCCATATTCTTTGCGCAAGCCTTTGTCTACATTAAATTGTCTTTTTGCAACACCTGCCAGTAGGTGAAGTAGGTCGGATAGCCTGTCTCAATTTCCGAGCGCCCAAGGGCGGCGAAAGCTTTCGAACAGGGCATTAGAAGGCATGATACTGGTCCAGTTACACTGATTCAAGGTGAAAACTATCAGTAATGATACCATTAAAAAAGAAGAAAAATACCTTCGGAGAAAATGTTTTTCTCTCTTTGGATTGTATTGTTCTGACCTCCAGGTGTTCACCTATAATTCCATCCAGTATAAGGTCATGGCAGGTTTGCTGGGTTACCTCATGAAGCACAGGGCACTGGCAGGGCAGGTGTAACCTGGGTAGCATCCCAGGGCACCCACTGAGTCACTGTGCCGGCCTTCCCCTAAAAGCCCTCTTCTTAAATCCATAATATACCTGTCATGCAAAAATATAATGGTAACTGCAGGACTTGTTTTATTGTGCAAAAGCTCGAGATCAATCACCTAGAAATTTGGGGGAGGGGCTTCATTGGCTAGGAACACTAATTTTAGGGTAAAAGTAATTCACATTCTGTGCCAAGGCTGAACTCTCACTCATTTCTACTGGATGTTAAGGTGCGATAGCAGGAACATCTACTTCAGGCGAAGCCTTTCCAGACGGACGTTTAAGATGGACTTGATTAAAGGGTGTCTCGCATGCTTTAAGCAACGCAACACATGGTACAAATTCACTGGAAATACTTGCAGCTTGGCTGTTCTGTAATCCCTCAGAAATGGCTCTTTAAATATGTAACCCAAAGGCTTTATTTCATAGGAGATTAAGGGCTGGGTATTAGATTTTCAACAGTGACAAAATCTGAAATTTCTTTTTACACCTCTAAAAAGAAAGGGTATTAGGTCATCAGGAAAATACAAGAACAATCGTGTACGCTATTACTTTTCCTTGAATGTTCTAAAATGACAGACGGCTCAGAATCGTTTAAAAAAAAGACAATGACAGACAACATAAAGACGGCATCACTTGTACGACAATACGCTAACGTGAACTGCTCTTCAGGTTACGACATCACCGCTGCTTAGCTATCACCGCTACAGATATGCCTGAGACGAGGACGGCTCACTGGAGCAGGAGAGGACTGAAAGGCTGACGCATATGTAATAGGGCACGGTGCTCATTTTCTAACACGATCCCAGCCGCCTCTAAAGCCTCCTGCCAGATCGCAGCCAGTTCGCACCAGCTGATAATGAAATCTCATTTGACATTCTCGCAACACTGCTTTCCTCTGCTCGCCATCTTCAGGAGGTCTGTGCCTCAGTGTACTGTGCAGCAGAGTATCATAGTATACATTTGCAGATAGACATACACATATGTCTGTAAATAGTACCAATGTGGTATATATTTACAGTATATATACTGTACATGTCTGTATTTGTGTACATTTTTTTTTCTGGATGATGATGTGTGTATTCAGTATGTGACACTCTTCCTCAAAGGTTAAGGGGTCTCTAAAGGCATGTGTTAGAAATATGTAACACAGACTCGGAGAGAAAGACAAATGTGTTCATCTGACACGACTGATTGAGTCCCTATGAAAGACAAAGTGTGATAAAGCAGTGTGCAGTCTTTGAAATCCCCAGATACAAATTTAAGAATATATGGACCCTGACATGCACTGGAATTGTTAGTATAATAAAGTTTTGACTGTACAAAATATGCCTTCATTTTTTTTCAGGGAAGACAATCTTCTGGTATTTGGTTACATTTATACAAATTGCATTTCTGAATGTTTATTTCTTCCTTCTTCTCAAAATATTCCAGTCACAACCTTAGATTCTTTTTTTTTGTTTTTTTTTTTCAGTAGATTATCCTTAACCATATTAGGTGAGATGCCCGTTCAAAGAATATGCATTAAATCTGGCAATATATCTTCATACTTGCTGTCCTCCTGATACATTATGTACTGCAATGAACATAAACTGGCTTCGTAATGTTTCAATTTGCATCATCAGAAAGAATGTCTTTTTAAAAGCATTTTAAAAACGTATTTCCTCTAGGGACCCCCGGACGTTTTCTTTAGTGTACTTAGAAATGTAAATGCATAAGGCTATTACACGCCACACGGAAAGAAAGTGAGGAAAAGGACAGGACATAAATATCTTATTATGTGCATTTCAATGCAAGAATTACACATTAATTTGACTCTCTGGCTACGGATGTGCCATTATCAATGATAATGAGCCCTTCTTGGCCGCGTTGTTTGACATGCTGCGAAGTGGCAGCTGAAATTAAAGCAATCCAGCTGTTCACGGACACATTGCTGCCATCTTATGATAGTAGTTTAAAGCAACTTCAAGGAGGACTCATAGCTTCTTCCAGGACATCTGGTTAGGTTACCCTTTCAGACCACATTCATTGTTGGGTGGTCCTGCTCGGAATTACAGGGATTACTGCACAATAGGAACATTTTGCCTCATGAACGAATAGGAAGTTTTTGCCAGCAAGGGAGCGAAAGAGGGAATCAGAAAGATAGACAGACAGCAATGCATTGGTGGTGAAGAAATCATTTGTAAATTAAAGGATGATTTAAAAAATCAAAAAAGTGTTTGAGTTCATGATCCCATTTTATCAGTTATTCCTTGGCTGGCATTGATCAGGCTGATTTCCACTATGCCTTTTTCTTTATATAGTATTAGCGAAAATCCTTCCATGATTATGCCATCACCTTGAAAATGACCATCTCTCGTGATGGTGATATACAATATAAATTGTTTACTTGTACTTTGTTTCACTACTGAATATTTGAAAGAGCTGTTGAATATTTTAAATACATTGGAATCACTGAGCCACATTTGAATACGATTTAATAAAACATTGGTAAACATCATCAAATCCAGCTGACTTTCAAAAGCCAGCAACGCTGCGGTTTGTTTACTAGAATAGATAAATAATATAACAAAACACACAGATTTAGACAACCTCAAATTGGTTGTTTGCGATATATTCTGAATTGAATGTATCTCTGTATTCAATCCACAGATCAGACCCGAACGAAATAAGTGATGTCGCCATGTCGGTCCCATCTTAAGAGGCTTGTTGTGCGCTCTCATTCGTTTAGGGACATATTCCGTTTACATTCCATGACGAGATGTTTGGAGTAGCATGTAGGGATGATTGTAGCTTCTTGCTGTTGCCTGCTGTGGGGGGGTATTGGTTCCTTAAATTACAAATTGCCCCCAGGCATTATAGAATGCAATTCCCCATGTTAACTGTCCGGCGAGTCTTCGTTTGAGCTTCCTGATGGAATAATTACGCTGCCTGTCCTCGACTGGTACAATGTTGGGTTAATGAACTGCAAAGGGTGATTCATTGCATTTGCCAGGATCAAATTCACATTATCAAAAGAGTTGCATTTACAATGCAAAATTCCAGTTTAAGGAAATGTTTTTGAAAGGCTAATTAAGTCCTTCTATCGTTTAATTTTGAATAAAATATCTGGAGAGACCAAAAACGTCTGGTACACATAAGCTTAAGGTTTAAGAAGGCCTTTTATCAAAAGAGGTTTTGTCAGTCTAATTAGCTCCCGCTTTGCCACCGTTTTCATTAATTATTATTTTTTTGACTAATCTGTGCAGAAACTGTGTGATATTCTGCATAGTGAGAATGGTGTCCCAGTAATTTGTGAAAACTCTTTAACTCTAGGGGCACAAAATAGTTTTTAGGCCAATTTTAATGCACTTACTGTTTGTTTCAAGAACAATGATAGATCTGTCAGTCATGTTCTGATGCCCGTTGAAGTTTCACTTACTCAGATGTGGGGGGGTGGGGGGGGGGAGTCGGCTCTTTTAAAGAGTGTGTGATTGAAGATAAACTCT
>JABFEB020000002.1:1043092-1064609 GCA_019775895.2 Stomatorhinus ivindoensis | reverse complement strand
GGGGGGAGGGTGACTCGGAGGTCCCACCTCAGCAGCACCCCGGTCACAAAAAGCTCACAGTTTGCCTCAGCCTGCTACCACGGGCTGGAAATACAGCACGATCACCGCTGTGTCTAACGACATATGAATCAGCCGCCCCCAGTAACCTTGTTTCAAAGTTTACTTGGAGTGTTGATATCAAACAATATCATCCATCCATCTGTCACCCACTTATTAAGTACAGGCTCATGTGAGCCTGAAAAGGGAATAGAGTGAATGGATACCAATCCATCGCAGGGCACACACATGCACACACAATAATATATTATTTGCAATTCATAGATGTCAATTCATCTAACCACGTCTTTAGTTTGTGGGAGGAAATTCTCCATTTTTTGTATTGAAAGTTGGATACGCAGTCTTCCAGCCAAAACCATCATCTACTTCTTGCAGCTTGAAACCCCTTTAAAAATATCAATGCAACCAAATATCATGCAGTTTAATCATTTCCTCTCACCATTAATGTAAATCTAATATGCTGTTCGTAATGTTGTTGCCAGTACTGCTGACTGTATCAAATCTTGACTGTTTTTCATTTGGACTCTGAAACTGCATTCGTCTCTCTTGCGTTTAATTTCCTGTGGTGTCAGATTCCTTTTGGAGAAATCCCTTCAGGCTAGCTGAGCCAGTGTTACTTCAGAATCTTTGAGCATCCTTCTCAGCCTGATATAATGGTAGGCGACAGGTCCCTCAGTTTGAAGGACACCAAGCATTACTATCAAGGAGGACCAAAGCATTCTTCAGAGTACAGTTGGTGTTTACGACATGAATAAAGTGTAACTGCTGATACTGCCAGGCCAGAACGGAAGATTCAAAACTTGAAAAAAGGATAACAATTGGAAGACTGGTGGAAGAAACAAGAGCCACCTCTGACACGCTGATGACACACGAGTTAGAAAGTGAAGAAGATACTTTGAAAACACCAATAGGGAAAGTGAAAGAACAACAAAGGATCCAGCAGTCAGGAAATAAGTTGTACAGTGACACTTGACAGAGCAGTGATGAAGGACAGAAAAAAAAGAGATCGTCAAAAGTAACGACGTATCTCTAAGAACAAAGATAGGAATTGTCCAGAGTATGATATTTTTAACGATTCTTTATAGATGTGAAAGCTTTTGAACTGGCAAATCTTTTAAGAATACCATGCTTTGCAAAGAACAGAACCAAGTTAAGTCTTGATCAAATCAAGTCTGAACTTTCACCTGAGACAAAAATGACTAAAGATATCATATTTTGGGCATATTATGAGAAGGCCATGGTTCATCGAGAAAAGCCAAAATGCCTAGAAACACTGAAGGTAGAATGGGATTAAAACAACCAGCAGCATGTCAAACCATTGGAGTAATTAAAATTAAGGGAAGCAGTAGTCAAATCTGTTTCATTTTTAATAAAAAAGAGAATCACCTTCTCATGTTATTTCTATAGAGGTAAACATGCAAAGAGTTTTTTTACAGTTTCTGCATTAACCTGGATAAAAACCAAGATCCTGGCCTTTATTGACTTCGTAGGCACAGCCATCAGTAGGGTGTCTGTCTGCGGGGAGAGTGTCGACCTTGTTGAGAGATAAACTTACCCTGGTAGCGGCATTCGTATCTCTGGTGACTCTTCCTGAGAAGTCAGCAGACGGACCGGATGAGCATGGGGGGTCATGAGGTCGCTGGAAAGGGGTGTGTGGCGCTTCCAATATCTTTGCAAGAGGACGAAGGTCCAAGTCTTTAGAGTCCTGGTGCTCCCTGTCTTGCTGTATGGCTGTGAGACATGGACTTTATCCAGAGAGCTGAGACGAAGACTGGACTCCCTCGATACTGTGTCTCTTTGGAGAATCCTTGGGTACCACTGGTTTGCCTTTGTGTCGAATGAGCGCCTGCTAGAGGAGTCCTGAGTCGCGAATGAGGCTCATTACCTGCATTGTGAGGGAGCGCCAGTTAGAGCACTACGGCCACGCGCCGCATTTCCCTGAGGGTGATCCGGCTCACGGGATCCTCATTGCTGAAGACCCAAGTGGCTGGACCAGGCAAAGGGGACTCCCCTCATAACACCTGGCTGTGGCAGATGGACGGCCACTTCTGGAGGGTGGGACTGGACCATGTATCTGCCTGGGGGGTCGCCAGCCAGGATCCCGAGGAGTTTTGGCATGTGGTGGGTGTGGCAAGGCACTGCATTCGGGCACGCTCCCCAACCTGACCTGACCTGACATTTTTCTTACATAAAATTACAAAGTTTCTTGTTCTGTTTACATCATAACTAACAGAATTACATTATAATTCACTTAATCAGGCCTCATTATGTTGCTCACATGTTAAATTTCATTGATATTTAAGCATACATAGAAATTACAGAATGCAGAAGCACTAGTCACTATCTCTGTTAATTAAAACGACTTCATAGTTTTCAAGTTGAACATAATTTTTGAAATGCACCCAAATGTTTTGCTGGCAAAAAAATACCAGGGAATCAGCAGTAGTAACTGGGTAATGGTAGACAGAGCCACACTCAGGAGGTGCGCCAATTACATGTTTGTGCAAATGTATTCATTCAAGGTAAATCTAGGGATTATTTGGTGCGTTCTGCAACAAGTCATTATGAAAATCTGTTTTCTGGTGAGGAAAGTGTGTTTTTTTCAAGTCATGCATAACATAATAATTAATCAACAAGTCTAATGGCTTTAAATTATGAATTGCAATTGCACCCAAACTTACAAAAAAAAAAAGAATTATTGCAGACAGTAGTAAATAATACAATATAGCACTGTATTATAAATAGCGTGAAGTTGTGCTTGAATTATTAAAATTATTTTGTAATCATTTTCCTAACAGAAATATCTTTCTTGGCATCATTCACCTACCAAAAAAACCTATAATTTATTTGATTGCTTTCTGTGGGTCCATCATGTTCTGCAAACTTAAATAAAGCATCACAGCCACTTATTACAGAGTAATTGCTGATTTATTGCAATGTTACTATTTATATTATTATTAGGTGTGGTGAAATAAAGGTTGTTTCCAGCTGAACATATAGGTGGCATACTTCCAGAACATTCCATCCCCTGTCCAAATCTTCAGATGTTTTTAGGTGATTGAGATTCAATTACCAGAACACTGAGTGAGTGAGGAACATTCTGCAATACCATTTGAGTATAAGACTGGTTTTAATTTTTTCCCACAATGAAGGCATAGTGTTATACAGGCCCACATAAAATGGTCTTCCACAAGAATATTTCAAGCCAATGTGTCTTATAATCTTTTAATTAAGTTTTTTCTCTTATCACTGTTGTACTTGTATACTTATTGTCAGATTATTATACTGAGTGTGGTGTTCTAGCGAAAGCTGCAGCTGTGTACCTCTGTAAGATGTAGTTTTTTGATGTAATATGTGAGTCAGATTTTATTACCGACGTATTCTGTAATTGTATTTTTCCTCAATTATAGACATTTACGTTCCATAATTTTGCAAGTAGTTATATTCTCTGCTGTCATTTGAAAACATTATTTTCACTTAAATTATGAAGCATAATACCGTATAAAAATTTTACATATTACAAGGTTGGTTCCATGGTCCACTGCCAATAAAGGGGTTAAGCGCATTAGGGAAAGATCAGTGTATTGCAAGATCCTCCCTTCCCTGGGAATATTTCCTAGATTGCTCTTGTCCTGCTCCCTCTGCTCTAACGCCATAGCCTGGTTGGATAGCCGACCCGGGCAGAGACTGTTACCGGCAATGATGATTAATGAGCCTCCGTATAGCATCAGCCTGACTGAAGACACGGCTGCCACTCTGTCTCTGCTGCTGCTTTGGATCTGGGCTCTGCAGCTTTTGAACATACCGCAGTAGCAACAATGTCACTCAAGGACCCATCAATAAAAACTCATCCTTAAACCCTCATTTTGTATTGTGTCACTTCTAATTTACAATGCCGGTGTTTACGGCAAAACGTTTAGATGATTAAATGATGACATGTATTTATCAATCCTGATTTTTTTTTTATTATTAGTACTAGTTAGTAACACTACCCAGAAGATATTTGAAAAAGGAAAGGCAGAATTACCAGAAATATTTTTGTGAATGTCAGATTTCAGATTTTTTTTAATGATCAGAGAACAATCAAGTTATTTTGACCAGTTTGTGAACCTCTGTTCCTTTGATGTAAAATGATTTTTGTATTATTACTATTAAAAGAAAAAAAAAGACAGTAGTTAAAAAGCAGTTAAACTATAACCACATTAGCAGTGGTTATCATATTTTGATTGTCATCGCCATCCTCCAATTGAGCAGACAGCAGAGTAAATCATCGGGTGAACCGAAGGCAAAGATCTCCGCAGAGTGAGGAGTTCATGCGATCGGCTAGTAGGCCTACCCTCTCAGCCAGTCAAGTATGCTAACAGGCTCGATGCATGCAGCTGAATGTACTGTAAGTCAGATAGAGCAAAGGCCCTCACTTTCTGCAATCCGTGCAGAAGCAAGCCATGCCACAGCTCCTGAGTACTACAATACTCCAGAAACCACAGCTAGGTTGGGATTACCCATGGTCAAGTGTGGAAGACACCTTCTTACACTTCAAAGATCTCTTAAAAGGATTCATGTGGTAATTGGGCTGCTGGGTAGACCTGGCCCCATTCATATCAATGGCATGTATATGTATGGTTTTGTGGGTTAGCACATGACATGACCCATGACCGTATTCCACTTGGAGGTAGCCCTCTCTTTGCCCCTCCTTATTGTAACACAGGGTATGTTATATGAGGGGCAACAAAAATTCGGATGAACCGACGTTTGGGGGCGTTCTTCCTCTTCAGCCATCCGGACACCCAGCCAACCATCACACCGAAACGGCTCCTTACTGCCGACAGCTGTGGCGGCACTATGACCTGCCTATGACTTCTGTCATTCTGATCACTCAGTGATTATTTTCTGAGGACAGGTAGGGAAAATGGGAGGCTCATTATTTTGCTTGTTTTCGTTTCAAGTGGGGAATTCTTTTCCATATTATAGGTTCATAGTGTTGCTTCATTTGTCATTTTTGCCCAAAAAGCTGTTATTATTTTTTTAATTAAATAAAAGCCGCTGTTCTTACTTGTGCTGGGAATTGGTGCGGTTCGTCTCGGTCTGACAGCTGGAAAGTCAGAAAGAGTAAGACGCCGTTCCGGCTTTATGTTATAGCCTTCCCTCGACGGGTTATAACACACATCATTAAATACGGATGGATATTCCTAAGTTATGAGGTGTTTTGTGCAGCTTATTCATTATTTCTTTTCCTTGAATCAGGACAATGACCAAAACCACATGACAAAGAGGCTAAGCAACCTTATAAAAGACATATTCCTTATTAGACTCAGCACAGGGATAGGCTATATAACTACTGGATGAGTGAAATAACCTACTTTCCCACTAACCTGAATAAAGCCCCCACCCCACAGTGAAAATATTATGGGCAGAATAATATAGACCCTTCATATTCATCCAGACATGTAACAAACAGTATAATAGAAACCACAGGAGGTATGTAGCTCAAAGTCTGACTAAGCCATTGATCACACACCGGATCTGTATGTTCTGATAGGTGCAGATAATCACTCCAACTGCCACTTCACCTTTGTATGGCTTAGTGACCCCTAATTAATCTGTCTTCTAATGAGTAGAAAATGAGCAACCTCCACTCTAGGATTGAGATTGGAACACCCCCATCGAGACACATGAAGTGTACAGATGTTTGGAAGATGGTAAGTTCTGAACTGTAGGGTATTATCCTAGACCCCATTAAAAGGCAAGATAATTGGGGTAAATAGCAGGCTGTTCCCAGCTCCTGTTGAAGTCTACAATTAACACACCCATGCCTTGATTTTTTTTCCCTCTCACTTGGATTATTTCTGCACTGAAAGCAATGTGGAAGATGATCGTCTGCGGCACACTTTATCATTTTGTATTATGGGCTTTTTAATTGCCTTGTTGATGCACCCTGTAGCGATCAGGTTTAAATCACGCTGACACCTCGCAGTAGGGTAACACCGTATGATTCTCATAACCTGTGTCAAGTTCATTAAACATCTCCCATGGCCTAGAAACCTCAATGCAACACATAGATCCAGTGTACATCATCGCTTTATTTTCATTTTACAATGCACACTTTTTTAGCTTGTTTCACAATTTCCAATATAATATAAAATATATACATTTTAATGTTTTCTGTAAGTAAAGAACAATGAATAGAATGATCATCTAGCTAATAGCTGACATTACACCTGTTTTCTTGGTTAAGCTTTCATTGACGTTCCTTTTATCGATCACTAAGCCGAACACTTCTCCTTATAAATCGAAGGATTATGAAAAAAACACATCATCTTAGAATATACCTCAAGGACACATAAAACATTGTCTGAAATTAACAGCAAGTGGAATGGGAAAGAAAGATCGGTCCCTCGCTGTCGATAGCACTACAGCTGAAATAATGTGTTCTCATAATTCAGTAATCATTGCTAATTAACATACACTCTCTTTCTTCCATGGTGGTGAGCACTGTAGCCTTGTTTGCCGGATGAGCAGTAGGGAGTATTTACAATCCATACCCAGATGCACTCAATGATACTACACAAAAGCAAATGCCAAGTTTGGATTAGGGAGGGAATTTCCCCTCCCAAAATACATAGCTAATTAGAACATTTGCTGCAATGCAAATGAAATCTAAGCCTTTACAGCCAACCTTAGTGAGATTTATATCCCTGCATAGTACAATTTTTCATTTTTGTGCATTTATTTCACAATGTACATTTTAATGTGATAAAGAATACAACTGTTAAAAAATTATAACCAATTTAATCAAATGTGTACTACTCAGTACACTCTGACGCATTAGTGCTGACTATGATCCTTGTAAAACTATTGTCTTGTTCCAATCATCCATAACATTAAAACCACTGAGAAGTGAAGTGAATAACATTGATTATCATGTTAAAATGGCACCTGTCAAGGGTGCCATTATATATTTGGTAAAGGAGCAGTCAGTTCTTGAAGTTTATGTGCTGGAAACAAGAAAAATGGCACCATGTAAGGATCTGAGCGACAGCGACAACAACCAAATTGTGATGGCTAGACAACTGGGTCAGAGCTTCTCTGAAATGGTAGGTCTTGTGGGGTGTTTGCGATATGCAGTGGTTAGTACCTACTGCCATGATCCGCCCGTCCGAGCCTCGTGTGTGCCACGCCCCCCTCGTTACCTCGTGTCTGATCCTGATTGTAACCACCTGTTGTCTATCCGTGCCTGCCTTACCCATCCAGTATTTAGTCCACGTCTGTATCAGTCTTCTCTAGATCCCTCATCTTTGTAATTCGTCTACGCGTCAATAAGTTCTTCCCCGTGTTTGCCCCGTAGCCCTGTCTGCCTGTTTTGTCTACCAGCCCAGCCCCCGTCCTGTTCTCCTGCCCAGCTCACCCGAATAAACCCCTTCCTCTGCCCCACGTCACGTCTCCAGCCCAATTCTGTCCACCCGCCTGCCGCTCGACGTGGCACCTACCAAAGGTGGTCCAAGAAAGGCCAACCACTGAACCAATGAGTGGTTATGGGCACCTTGATGTGTGCGATGAATAAAGGCCAACCCATATGGTCCAATCCCCCCCAGGAGAGTGACTATAGCACTAATTGAAGAAAATGGCTGGCTATAGTAGAAAAATGTCAGCACAGCAATAATGGGTACAGCAAACAGATAAGTTTCAATAACTTCTAATCCACTAATTCAAAAGATTCATTCGATAACTCTAACCGTTAACTAATATTTAGTCCAGACTACCTTGAAAACAAAAATTTATTGACCAATCACATCTCGTGGTTACACATAATCAGCTAACAGCATGCCAGATAGACTGTTTTAGACACACAACAGACCGGAAGAAAAATGTGTGATTTTAGGATTTACAAATGTTTTTGACCATTAAACCTTATTTACTTTACCTGTGAAAACCATTAGCGGATTTACGGTTACAAACTGTAAACAAAATTTAGCAGAAGTTAAATGCCGCAAAGATGTTCCACTATGGAAAGTGCCTACAAAGGGCATGTGACCATCAGAACTGGACCATAGAGCAATAGAAGTAGGTTTCCTGGTTTGATGAGTCTGTCAGCCAGGTACATGTGTGCCAGGGATGACACTAAGCTGCACTATGGGAAGTAAAGCCAACAGAGGCAATGTGATGCTCTGGCCAATGTTCTCTTGAGATTCCTTGGGTCCTGGCATTCATGTGGATCTTACATTGACATATAACACCTACGTCCACATTGTTGCAGACCAAGTGCACCCTTTCATGGCAACAGTATTCCCCAATGGCAGTGGCTTCTTTCAGCAGGATAATGTACCCTGCAACACTATAAAAATAGTTCAGGAATGGTTTGAGTAACATGAAAAAGAGCTGAAGGTGTTGACTTGGCCTCCAAATTCTCCAGATCTCAATCTGATCAAGTATCTATGGGGTGTGCTAGACAAACAAGCCTGATCTAAAGGGGCCCATGTTCAAGTTATGGGACTTAAAGGATCTGTTGCTAATGTCTTGGTGCCAGATACCACAGGACACCTTCAGAGGTCTTGTGGAGTTGATGGGTCAGTGCCGGTTTGTTGGCACAAGGGGGACCTACACAATATTAGGATTTAATGTTATGGCTGATTGGTGTATGTCTATAGTACACATTATATTACACTTAATGACTATTTAAAATATAATGCTGAATAGTTATTTTCAACTAATGGTGTTCTGGTACCATCTACACTAGGAGATTCCTTTGTGTTAATTATGCTCCATGGCTAGGACAGAACAATAACAACTAAGAACTCAGGTACCTTCTCTTTCAGAACAAGATTCCAGTATCATTTAACCAAAATGTGATCTAATCATTTAAGTCCTACTAACACATAAACAGTACTTTCAGTAGCCTTTGAATATGACATTTACACATGATTCCTTTTCTGTCGGAAAAAAATAATAGACATTTATAGAAAAATCTGCTCTGTTAAACAAGCATTTTAAATTAAAACCTACTGAACTTAACTCCTGACAAACTCTTAAAATCCTGCAAACTACATGCCCTTCCACTATATTGAGGTTAGGGTTCATATCAGATATGACAAATCACCGGAAGGCACGATTCTTATCTTCTAAGTTTCTAATCATAAAGAGTAAAATTAGGAAAAGGTTCATGAACCCGTTGCAATATACAGTTGATACAACCTTCTATTGCTCCAGGGTAATTTCATGGCTGATTCTCTGACAACCGCTAATATATTCTACATATCATCAACAACAATATGTGCAAGCAACCCAAAAAATAATAATAAAAAAAGTTTACTACTGGACATGAATTAATCACTATTAATGTTAACATACACTTTATCAGTAGTCTTGGGAAACTTATCAATATACAAATACAATTTCAACATAAGATATATTAGACATTTCAATATCTTCCAAAATGAAAACAGATTTTTACCGTACAGTATTTTGACAACATTAATAGCATCCACATGCCTTATGTTAAAATATGTGCCAGTGAACTCTTGAATATATACATAAAAAGTCCCTACACTTTTTTATTCTTGGAAATGTCATACCAATGAGCCTTACAATGCAATCAAGCTAAAAATATTAACAGGGAGGACAATGATTACTATGTTTTCCCACCTGAAACCACCCAAAATGGTGACTTTTCAGTCATAATGAGTCAGAAGACGCATGGTATCATCTATATGTCGTAAAATCCTACGGAAGCATAAATGATTCCTTACATCAGCCAATTTTCAGAAACCACAGACTGTGCCTATTTTGAGGGCAAGACGTAGGGGAAAGTAGAACTGCAAATTAATAACACACCTTTCATGCTTAATATTTACTAAAATGGGAGAAGAACTATACATGTATGTATAGATTTTTCAACTAATTTTTACGCCTAAATATATAAGCTTTTCTATACAATGGTCGAGCCACTAACCGGTAGCACTACCATGTGACTTTATCTGACATAGCACAGGGGGGGGAAAGAAGGTGACAATCCATGAGGCGGCTCCAAGGCAACGAAGGATTAATGTAACCAAAACAAAAGGACACTAGTGGAAAAACACATAAAAGTAAAGGACACCGAGGGGTCAGAACTAAACAGAACCATAAGTGATCTACAAAGAGAACCCAGTAACAAACACAGCAGGGAGGACCATTCTAATACAACTTCCCACTAGGGAAAAGAGCGAAGGCTGGAACTTCCATATGCACAGAAAACTAGAGAAAACCAGAGACAGGTGTGACTCAATCAATTAACCAATCAAGGGAGGTGCAGGAACAATGAGAAACGGGTGGAACTGATAACTGATTGGCACAGAAGCTAGGGGACTTTATGATAACCAAAAAAAAAAAAAACTAGGAAACATTAACTGGGAATATAAAACAAGGGTAATCAATTACAGAATCAAAAGGTACAAAACAAAACTAGAAGAGAACAGGAGGAGGGTGAACCAAGTGTAAGAATTAAAGACACAAAAAAAAACAGTGGAACAGAAAATTAACAAATACTGTGCAAATAACAGCTGAGGCTGGTTACTGGCCACAGTCTCAAACCCGTGACTTGAAGGAATCAGTATCAGAGCCACACACTGAACTGTGCAGCCTAACATACGTATACATATACGACTTTAAAACAATTACGGAGTAATGGCACATATTGAAAATACTGTTCCCAGGTGTAATGCATTTCACTAATTATCAACTAAAAGAAGTGTCCATAATACCATCATTGAAAAAACATCCTACATTTTGGAGGGAAAAAAAAGAGACGATTCATCATTTTTGACAATTTTCGTCTTAATTGCTGAGACACTGCAGGCCCGTCCGCGTTCGGCCTCCTTCTTTAGCGTAACATTAATGTGCAGTTACAGCCAGCAGTGCCTCTTGATTGTATAATGATGTGTATACCTTATTTAATGCCTTGATTAATACTGTTTCGCTCTCAGGAGAATTACTTGGTGAAATGTTAAATGTTAATGAAAAGAGAACGTTCATGTGAACCATGCCACGGCCCCTGAAACGTGAATTGTGAAACTGATGGGTTTTTTTTTTAAAGAAACACATTGCAGGTATTGACTCACTCTTGATTACGGTGGTTGGCTTGTTCAGGAAATTCATACCCTGCGATTAGCCTAGTACTGAAACGGGCTGGCAGCTTCCGTCTCTTTGCATTTCCGTGGTACTACTGTGAACTGGCTCAGAATGTAGAGCTGTTGCCCTGCACTGCCAGCGCTGGAGGTTTGCATCCCTGTCTACCTGGACTTTGGATGTTCTCCTTGTATCACGTCGATCCATGCAGATAGCTAAAGTGGGGTCTCTAAATTGTAATTGTGTGTGTTTGCCCTGTATGGGCACATATGGGCTGGCGTTCCATTCGGGGTGTGTCCTTCGCTGCTTCGGATAGGCTCCGTGACCCTGAACAGGATAATCTGTTAGAAGATTAATGGATGGAATATTGGCGCTAAGAGCATTATGGGATGTCATGCCTATTTTTTTCCAGGGAATAGAAAAAAAATATATTAAAAAGTCAATATTGGGAAAACTTAAAATTATTCCTTGATCCCGTCAAAGCCGACAACTGATCAATATGCTTTGAAAATAGCATCATTTGATATTATATTCAAATCTAATGAAGCAGTGTGTGAAGTGGACTGATACTCACTGGTATGCAGTATCAGCACCTCTCTGTTTTTCCCTGCAGAGTACTGGCGTCTCTCATAATCAGCCAACACTGAATAACAAGGGCTATGATGGCACCTGTTTTTTTTCTCATTTCGAGCGCTGAAATGAGGACAAAGGTCATCCACCGAATAATCACTGCATACAAAAGAAAAACACTGCAATTAAAATTTGTTCCTATCTAGTGTAGAATTCCTACAGATCTTGATAAACAGCTTCTGTGCATGCATAAATATCATTCATTTAGTTTAAAATGTCTTCTGAAGTCCTAGAGGTTGGGGCAATTTTTATTCATTTTTTTCACCCGATCTTCTTCAAAGTGGTTGTAATTTCGGACAGGTTGCCTACCGTTAGCCATAATTAACGCACTACTCAAAGATATGACAGAACCTGTGCCACACGTTGTCTTCTACAATGTTTTGCTCTGATATATAACAAAGATGCACCGTATTGGACAATGTGTGTCCTGGCCTCACTGCTTATTATTGTGCAAAACTGTGAGCTGAGCCCTCAGTGACATAAGGACTTCAGTTCTGCCATTAACAATTATGCTCATGTGTCAGACTGCCTGCAACAATCTCATGGCCCCAAAAGTCCCATTAATGATTAAATGTGTTCCATCTACGTGACATCTCTAGAAGAAAATGTAGCAAATAATTAGTTTGAGAATGTTAAATAGGATACTAAACTAGGTCCTTATATAACATGTTTTTAACATGTTTTTTACTCAGTGCTTCCTGGAAAAGGCTCCAGGCTCAGCATATCTAGGGGCACTGTTAGAGTCATGCTGTAGTGTTATGGCTTAACACATTTCCGGAGAGACAAAACAGATTGCCTTTCTAAGACAAAGCAGTCCATTTATTAAATTCACCCAAATCCATAGTCCAATGGTTTGACCCATTGTTCTTTTGCTAGGGGCAGCTGTCATTTCCGTTTACAGTTAAAAAGAAAAATCATTAGCAAAAAGTTTAATACTATAAAAAAAAACAGAGCAGTCCTTTAAACCTACAGTCCTTTAAACCTACATAAATTTCATCTGAAATTTACAAACATTTCTGCACCCAAAGGCAAATATCAGTTCCTATTAAGAAACAATCCTTAGACAAGTAACCCAGAACATAACAGCAGGGAAACCACATGTCATAACATCACTATGACATATTAATGTTAAAGTCTTTCTAGTACAGTATATATGTCCTTCATAGAATACATATGGGTTTCACCCAAAACAACACATGTCCGCACTATCTAGTCTCAATTGATGATCATTTCTGTGCTCAATGGCAATACTCACATCATCAAGCAGTTCAGAGGTTTTGGGATTCCTAAATGTCCCCTCACTGCATTACCTACTGACATTTCGCATTACAAACTCCCACATTTTTGAAACCCATCATACTATTATCATTCACCTTTGGTTAAAAACAATGTGTTTGTGTGGATTATGTTTATGTTACATTGTGGGGACCATTTTCAAGCTCCCCACAAAGATATGTGAATGCAATCAAAAACAACTAAAAATTCCAAAAGTCTCGGGTTTGGATTGTTTACTTATGGTTAAGGTTAGAGCTGGGTAGGGGTTAAGGTTGTCATGTTGTGATTAGAGTTTCCCCGATAGAAATGAATGGAGAGTCCCCACAAAGATATAATTACAAACCTCTGTGTGTGTGTGTGTGTGTGTGTGTGTGTATATATATATAATTTTTCAGGAAATACGGAAAAAAGAAGGATAATACTTGAAGCTAATAATAATTAATAATGCTTTGTATTGCATCACGAAGGTATCTAAAGCGCATTGCACATGGAAGCTCCATAAAGCATTGATAATGCATCACTTGAAAAATACAACTTGAACAAACTCACAGCATCCTTTAATAGTGGTATTATTTCCTATACTTGGTTACTGTCTCATTTTATAATACCTTTGCATACCACAATGTGCCACCCTCCATTTAGTTTTTTCCTTTTTCTTCTCCTTGTCATGTCTCATATTACCTTGCTTTTGTTGATGAGTGCATTTTTAAGATATACAGACGTAAAAGTATAAAGAAAAAAAAAAGTATTCTACTATTGATCACGACCTAAATTCAGCTAAGCTGCTGAACATACAGGCCTCGTTCTCCCAGCATTATACGTCGGTTCTAGCTTCACGGATACAGTTTGAAATACCGAATAAATACCAACGCCAAAATACTTTGTGGCACACCGGAGCCTATTATGTGAGTCTTTAAACAGTGCCAGGTGATTCACGTCTCTCCTTTTAAATCACCGGACATACAGGAGAGGAGAGTCAGTGTTGATGTGATGCTTGGAAGAAGGAAGGATGGATGCGAACATCGGTCACCTTGACTGCGACACAGAGCCCACTGTCACAGCAGAACAGCAAGCCTTCCCTTCCCCTTCCGCGTGCCAGCATTAATCAGAAGCCACTCTCTGGGTAAACGGACACTATTGAAATCCCCTGTTTACCCTGGATATTGCAGATAAATGGCTGCTGCTAAATTATGAATGCTCTTCTGGCATGTTATTGTGCCCTGTCCCATTATAAAAAAAACAATTTAGGACAAACAAGGAATCTCTTCCCGCTCTAACAGGATTCACATTGTCCGGATTTTTAGTACTTGAAACAGTCCAGTCTGGGTATATAATTCCAACACATTAGTTGATGACATGAAATAAAAGAGAATTGAATAAACAGAGCATTTTATTTGCTTTACTTGTACATTAAAAAAAAAAAAGTGCTGTCATAAAGGTTATAGTAGCGTTTGCTTTTCAGAGCACTGATAATTATATTAAACGTTTCACTGCTTACTTTACTGCACCAAACGATGCAGAATATTGTTTTCTGTAAAAGATTTGCCTCTGTGGTCCATTGTGTTTTGTCGTCGCTTGCTAGCTAAATGAGTACAGAAATGTAATGCCTTATCTACCGTGAATCCCTCTAATGCGCTAATCAGATTTCCGTGTTTCTCATAAAGAGGCACGGTTTTACTGCCGCAGGTTCTGGCCTTCCTGAAGGTTGTTTAAGCCAGAGAAGATCCTTGGAAGAACAACACAATAGTCCCACAACAAGTCTTTGACTCCAAGCCACATTACACCATGCTGTCCGGACTGCATGCGGGGACACAGCAGCCGATTAACTGACAATCTGTTGTTTCTTTCTTTCCTGTTGACAGTGCTCACTTTTCTGATTCAATGCAGCTACTGATGAGGAAAATTGCTTTATATGGGCATATGTTTCTGATCCAATAGTAACCTATAGCAACTCGATGGCAGAATCGGGACGGCAGCATTGACCGACGGACATCTTTGCGTTTCTCGAAATACCTTTATAACTGCAGCGCTAATTGGGCCGGGCGTGCTGACTCGTCAGGCCATGCCAGCTCACGGCAGGTTCCATGTTCTCGTACCCATTCTGCCGGCATGAACAAAGAACCAGAGAACACCATCTGTTTCACAGCATTATGAAAAGAAAATGGTTAAACAGATATTATTCAAACAGAGGACACTCAGGACTGTCTGAAGACAATGGACTTAATTATATGAGTAAACCTCATAAGTGCAATCAGGGAAGATATACATTTTGGCCCCAATCCAAATCTGCACAGATATTTATGTAACATTCATCACATTAAATTACAGATTGCTGTCAAGAACAAGTACTCAAAGGCAATACTAGCATTTAGAATCAAACTGGCTATTCTGCACTGAAATATTTTGTTATACATCATTAATTCATTGAAGGGTATTGTACTACCAGACCAGGAATACTCCAGTTCATGTAAAAACAATTAGACCTGTAATGCTCGGACGCAGCGATTCACGTTAAAATAAAATTCAGTTTTATCTTAAAAATAGTAATCCACTAGAAAAATAGCAAAAACATTAATATTCATGTTAATAAATTCATGAGACAGATTCATGAGACAGCTTTTCTGAGAGGAACCAGAAACCTTATCAGCATGAATTGTACAATTTGTGTAATTTGCCTAATTCTATCTTTGTAATATATACAGTAAGTGGATGAAATGACGTGAAATGTCAGTATAATACAAAACTTTAAAAATGTACCATTATATTGTAATTAATATTTAAATTAAATCTGACTGAAATATTACAAATCACACCAAATGTGCAGTAGTTTTTAGAGTTTTTGTGTCTCTAATCAAGGCAAAAATTACCTCATAGGGGTTTTAAAGGTGCATATTTAAAGAAACACTTCAAACAATGTGAAGTTTGGCCAGCAATATCGCAATTACTGTATTCTTATGTTCACATAATTTGTATATGCTTACTGTATATGTGTACTAGTTTTATGATAGCTAGTTATGTTACCTGTGCAATTCCAATTAGAGTGATCCACACCAAGCTACCTATGACGTCTTCTATGGAACCTTAGTTTGAAGATCAAAAGATCTTCACATTTTGGCAAATTACCTGGGAATAAGACCGGAGTCCCAGGTAATGTAGACATTTATACAGTTTAAACGGTGAAACTGATACAAAGCAGTGCAAATGTGAAGTTTTAACACTGAGGGATTCCTTGCTGTATGATGGGGGATGAATCTCAGTGGGTCTTCTGCCACTCAAGGATTGCCACAGTGAAGCAAGCTGTTCGCTACAGCAGATAATTGCGTGCCCCACTGGTCAGGTGTAGCCAAGATTAGAGTTCAAAGGGAACTTTGAGTTACTTGAATCTCATTTGTTATGTTCTGACACTACACAAGATAGCCAACCTCCTCTGGGCTGGTGATGTGGTTGGCAACTGCCAAAACGCTGGCCAGAGGAAGATTAAACCCATCGCAAGACTGTTTGGGAAACATTCCATATCCAACAAACATCAAAATGGAAAAACTAAATAAAATGTAACATGATTGTTGAAAAATCTATCTATCTATCTAGACTCTTGACTTTGTGAAACTACTAGTACTATGCCATATCTAGAAAAGGTGGAGACCTTCCAGAGAAGTGAACAAATTGGCAGAAAGGCCAATATATATATATATATATATCTGCCCTCGTACAAAAACTACATAGACACAGGCCAAATGATCTCTTCAAATAAGAAAGTGCCACTAAAATTCTTCAGATACACATTCTCCTTTCCTCTTCTGCTTCCACTCATCCACTTATGTTGAATTAACATTCCTAGTTCATCTCATCACCAGAGTGTGGAAGCTCACTCTGACTTATAAAAGAAAGCTGATGGTATTTTTGTTTAGCTGCTTTGCCAGATGCTTATTAATTTCACAGTCATTCACTTATACAGAAAAATCTATTTCCAGCTAGCTTCCAATTGGGAATTCCTAACATTATCTACTTAGCGATTAGAGGATGGATGGACAAATTTCTGTATATTATATATACACACTATGTTTAACAAACAGGTGGCACTATTTTGATCGTTTGGAATGAAAGTTTTTCATTCAGTAAAAATGGCTAACTTAAACTCTTTCTTAAGCATTTGAGTGGTAAACTGAAAGAATCATAGAACCTTTTTTAGCAGTTTGTGGTAGCTTGTGCTGTAGCAGCCATTTGTGTGATCGTGATGGTTTATCTGATGTAAATGTGCCCCCTGAAGTTAAGAAAATTCATTAAAGGTTTAACTAGATCACAGAAGAAATGCAAAGTATCATAGAAGAAAAAAATAGTTTGATTGTACAAAGTGCAGTTATGAAAAAGGTGAACAAGCGCTATAAAGGGCAAATAAAAAAAGGAAACATGGTCATGTCATGTCCTACCCTGCCTGACCCTCTTGTTACATCCATTATAATGTCATGATTTTATACCATCGGATATGTGGTCCATCATTGACGAAGACCTTGCTATGCAGTGCATGCCTGTATATCTATAATTTGCTCGTTGATCAACAAATGCTAAACGCTATTTTCCATTTTCTCCTTCTTTTCGTAAAAGCGAAAATACTCTTCAGATTTCATTTGGTTAGCAAAAACGAGTGCCGATGTAAGTCTTTCGTAAAAGTGAAGTGGCGTAGAGTGAATGATCTTAAAGGGTAAAGATGCTTGTATATCTTGATGAGTCTGACAATTCTCTTCTGTACTCAAGGTGTTTTCATACAATAGAAGTGCCAGTGATTAAATATTTATCTGTTTAGTGCACCATTCTATGTAAACTTTGTAGACATTGTAGTGTGAAAATCAGTGGAAGGTGATTAGATTAGCAGACAGATTACAGCATAATTTGGCACCGGAAATAATCAATGAGAAATGCCATGTATCCTATATAATGTAAGTGGCAATCAAGCTTGAATATTCAGAAAATGCACCGATTCGTTGTGCAATTCATGGGCATCAAGGTATGATTTCAAAGTGAGGTAGTAGTGAGTCATGGTGTGACATTAGAAACAGCATTCATATGATGCATTTGCATCTGTTAACTATGCGTGCAGCTAATATTATAGAAAAGCTTGAAAGAAATGGATCAATGAATATCATTGTCGATTCCTATATAGATCAGACTTGCACATTTACCAATATTCCTTTGGCCTAGAACTTGGTATATTATAGTTATAGGGACCATACTGTCCACACAGTAATGTTTTCTTTATTAATTTGACATAATGACACATTAATGCATATGCATATTTTCCTTTCATTGTCCTGTACTAATTGTGTTCAGCAACGAAGGACCCCCCCTGTTGGGTTTATAAACGCCTCTGGGTCTGATGTCTCAATCTGATAAGTCAACAGGTTGAAATAAAACCAATAACGAAGTCCTTACTTGATTTATGTTTTCCCAAGAAAAAAATGACAAGCTGAGGAATGCGCAAGCTTGAAGGATAGAAAAGCAATAATATCAAAAATGACATTCAGGAGAAGCTGAGGGACAAATTAGATGTGAGTTCTAAGTCCATCGTGATGGATTCAGGTGGCACTAAATTAAGCATGTGAATGGATTGTCACATTCAGTCTGGAGCGATTTGAAGGACGGGATGATTTAGTGGCTTATTAATGAGTAAGTGAGGTCTTATCTGGATATCTTACATCAAGCCGTCCTAAACCCAGAGGAACCACTGGTAGAAGAAGCTGTATTACCAGCAACGAGGTAGCAGAATAACACCCCCATAATCCCCCAGTAAGGACAACCCAGACCAAAATCAGAGAGTACTACAAATGAATCCTGTTCAGCAAAGAGAACACAGAAAGGGAACCGTGGGACACTTCTTCTCAAATCAATTTCAAAGAACCCCTGTGGAATTAAGTTTTAAATTTCGTGTATCATAGAACCAATAAACTTCAAATTTCTTTTACTTTTGAAAAACTTTCCCGTAAAGCAGAATTAGACTGCAAGTTGGAATACAAATGTTTTCTTTTAACTTTTTTTTTTTTTTTTTAGCATTTGTAGGGTCTCGTATCGTTTCAGTATCGTTTCGAAGGTTCCCCTGCCTCTATAGTAACAAATATCACCCAAAAGGCAAGTACCCTACTGTAGGTTTTTTTTTTTTTTCTAATCAGCTAAAAATAACTATACATTTCCCATTCTTGCTGAAGCAGGTCTGTCTCAGTGTAACTGCTAGGAGTATAGGGACTGTGTCCCGCATCATGAAGTTTCCTACAGTACCATGACACAGAACCATCTGCATCCTTATTTATGAGTAAGCTGCTTTCTATCCTAGTACCACATGCACGTAAGGAATTTGTCCAACGTGTTACACACGTGTCTTTCCTGAGACAGATTTTTCTTCTAACTGTTCCCATATTTTTTTATTTTCCATTTTGGAACTTTTCCTATATATATCTATTATTTTACTTATTTCACATATGCTTTTTCTAAAAAAAAATACAGTTTCACCTTTCACTCAATTGCTTAGAAATATAGGAGAGGAACTTTACACACGGTGTCGGGGACACGGGGACACAATGGCAAGATTAACCGATGGTTCTTTTAATCATACAAAGATGTTGCTGAGGCTCTATCCAATGTACCGTTAATCTCAAACATCATTTGCGTTCAGGGTCATTCCATCTGGAGGTTAAAGTAAGAACTTCTGAGGCTCTGTTTTCATTAGGTACGCTTGGAGTTGGAGGTCAGGATTTGCCTGGTGAAACCATCAACAGGGCAAGGCGTGAGCCTGCATCTACTTTTGTGCTTATGGATTGACATAATGCTGGCAAGATGCAGACCGGCTGCAAGCGGCCAGTTTCTGTAAAGTTTGAGAAGAAAAAAGAAAAAAAGAACCTCCCTGTCAGGACCTAACATGCACACCAGGCTGAACCTTAAAGAACTTTGTTCAGTTTTTAATGATGATTAATGCACTTTCATTAGCAGGTATTTTACTCTACTGTACAGTCTCAAATGAAAGCAATCAATTTAGTGGTCAGACTGTCAACTCTACAGTGAAGGTACAATGTACATAGTAGTTGCATGTGTATGTCTTTGTGTGTGTGTGTGTGTGTGTCCACATGTGTGCGCGTGCATATATAATGCATTTTAACATGCATTAAACACGAAGTATAACAACGACAAGCCTGGCACACGAAAATCTCTGTAATGCTGAATTTAACTTCATACTCGTCTCAGTCACTTTTCATTGCTGTCTGTGTGATTTAAAGTACTCTCCTGGAAGTGTGTTTTATTCCAATCGGTTTGCACAGTTGCTACTCTCTTCTCCTGGGAGTACTTCATGCCAGCTTTCATCTGAAATGAAATATTACTGCCACTTTTAGGACCATAATGAAAAGAATACGAAGACACTTATGATCTTTAATTTAATCTAGTAAAACCAAAATAAATTATAATCTGTTTTTGAATAAATTGATATACTGTAACCTGACCTTGCCGTGGTTAAGTGGGTAATAGTAACCTCTACTTTCAGGAGGTTTGGAGTTTGAATCTTGGCCTGTGTGTATGTGGAGTTTGCTGATCCTGCCATCTTTGTGCAGGTGCCCCCAGGTGCAGGTCTGGAAGCATGTCACTGTGTCCCCTGAATAAAATTGCATGTCCTCAGCTTCCTCTCCTGCTTTTAATGCGATTGGCTCCAGGATGGCTATTACCTTCTGTTGAAGAAGTGTCTATGATTTTTTTAAGGCATATTCTATTTTTAACACATTCTTCCTTTCTGTTTCAAAAAGTTACATCTTGCCAAAACACACTGACAACTGTCGAGCCAATCCTCAAAGTAAACAGTGTTTCCGCAAAATTTGGAAAAAATCTATTCTTCTTTTTGTTTTTGCTCAGGCGTGTCCTTCATTGCATATAACATCATGGTTAAGCAGCACATTTTCATATTCACTCCATCTCCCTCCTGATTAAAGTTGCAAAGCAATTTCCTGACACCAGGAACTAAATGAATAAAGAATATCTTGTACTTCCCAGTATAACTATTTGACTATTCGTGACAGATAAAATAAAATGGTCTAGCTGCCCATAATAGCATTTTCTTTAAGTCAATAGAGCAATGCAAGAGGCCTGTAAATCACAGCATAAAACACAATAAACATTCTATATAGAATAACGTGTTAATGGAACAATGAATGGCAATACTATTCCATATTTAAGTAGAGTCTGTATATTATTATTATTATTCATCCATCCATCCATTTTCTATACCCGCTTATCCTACTGGGTCACGGGGGGTCCGGAGCCTACCCGGAAGCGACGGGCATGAGGCAGGGAACAACCCTGGACAGGGGGGCAGCCCATCGCAGGGCACACCATTCAGACACACCTATGGGCAATTTAGCAACTCCAATCAGCCTCAGCATGTTTTTGGACTGTGGGGGGAAACTGGAGTACCCAGAGGAAACCC
>JABFEB020000002.1:1017574-1042992 GCA_019775895.2 Stomatorhinus ivindoensis | reverse complement strand
ATTATTATTATTATTATTATTATTATTATTATTATTATTATTATTATTATTATTATTATTATTATTATTATTATTATGATGATGATGATGATGATGATGATGATGGGATTCCAGTCTCAGAGCACCCTGTCCCCCATGGACACATGTGATCATATCCTATGGAATTTAAAGACAAAATTTCACCTTACTACTTTTGTTTTAGATCCTAAGCAAGACGGAGTGGAAGGCTTGGCTTCATCCTAGATGGGATGCCACTAGCAAAATATAGGTAATTTTACCAAATACCAATAGGGCAATCTTCTCCTTCCCCCAATAAAGACAGAAGATATTTGGGAGATTACATAGTTCTACACCTTCCTGACTGACTACGCCCTCCGCCCCTGAGTGTTTAATGTCTCCTCTGTGGGATTACAAGAAGGCAGGATATTGATTTGCAGAACTTTTGAGCGAACCGTGAAATCCAAGTTACAAACAGACCTCCTTTAATAGTCCCAAAGGCACATGATCATCAGACTGCTATATCATTTATATGATACAGAATACGCAGTTGACACACAAACTGCAGCTGTCTCAAAGCTGAGGGAGACACGTTTAAAGGTTTTATTTATTTACTGGAGTTATTCTGAACCACAGGATGTGTATAATTTTTGCACAGTTTGTTACATTCACATCAAATGGTACACAGCATTAACTATTGCTTATGTTTGATTACTTGTTTCCATACAGTAAAGCATCGGTTAAGTAAACAACATGCAGTAAGTTTGCATGTTGACTATGGACAAATGAAATCATGTTTATCTGGGTTTCCTTTTAAAAGAGTCCAATATACATTTAGATGGAAATGTATTTCCAAGTTGTCTATAGCATTTCTAGTCATGTCCTTCCTGGGATAGAATCCAGGTTCACATAGCCATAAGTAGTTCTGGAAGTTGGAAGAGTGATATAGCATCTTACACGTGTGAGGATCTTTAATTTCCGGCTTAGTTGCAATGTTTAATTTACTGTACATAAGCGCTAACTCGATATAGCAGATGTTTAGGTCAGGCCCTGGTCTTACCCAAATATCTTGCAATTACTGAAAACCACCTGACGGTCAAACATATGTCTGATATACTGAATGGATCGCACATTGTTTAAGTTTATGAGATGCCAAAGCTGCATGCAAACCGCCTTTGGAGGATCACTGCTTCTGCTCGACTGTCAGAAGCGATAAACATTTGGAAATTCATTCAATTCACTTGTTTACATAAAACTTGAATGTCTGTGGCCCTGCCTGACTGCAAAAGCCTATGATTGCAGAGCCCAACATACAGATAGAAAAACTGATATTTAAATCATGAGTGTCATCTTAAAGAGGCTATGACTATTTGTGTATTTTCAATGACAGGGATTCATGAGAGAGGGAGATAAAGGGATGTCCTCAAAGGTGACCCAGGATAAGTCTGTGGTACAAATCAGCGAGTTAAGCAAAGATGAAGAGGCACCGCTTTTGACAACTAGTCTATTTAGTCTGCGATATCGATTGTGATGGCTGTCATCACCCAAACATTATAATCTAAATGAATTCTTACCCCACTTTCAATTGATCTGTGATACGTAAAACCCTCAGCCGCCTAGCCACAAATAACCTCATTAGACTTGCTCGCTGGCTATCAGCTTTGATCTGAGGACAGTAGACTTCATTGCCAAAGTATTACGGACTCTTCCAGACTTTTGAACTGGAAGCTTAAAAAAAATTATAGATAACTAAAACCGGCTGCATCGAAGGTAGAGACGAAGGACGGGGACTTTAAAGACCTGTGCATTGACACAGCTGCTGAATTTAGATGACAATTCATTCTTTAATATGCATTCTTTCCTCAGACTCTTTGACTCTATAGCCAGGGCAAACAGTACTGCTACAGGAAACCAACACAATTATAAAAGGATATATTTTTGCATTAATAGATTCACATTTTCAACACAGGTTAAGGCAGAGATTAGTCACATTATGCTGATGAGGTATCTGTTACACAATCTGACATTAATTGCTGAATTTATCTAAGTTTCTGTACTGAATTATGTATACAAAGCACATTTGAGAGTTGGAATAGAAACTGATTTATGGCAGACATGAGGGGGACCAAGTATTAGTAATTTGATTTTTGACCAGATGGTTGCAATTTTTACTCCCAAAAAGGATTTGAAAGAACTAGCCAGTTACTTACTTAATATCGAAATATCCAGAGAAAACTGACACACATCATAGCAATACTCATTCCAGGAAAAATGTATATATGTATGAATAATTATAAAATTACACTTTCTGTATCTTGTAACGGAAAAGGAGCAGCTTATACTCGATATATTAATATGCTGATTCTCATTGCAGTTTAAAACTAAAATGAATAAATGATTTCCGTATAATCATCCTTCACCCCCTGTGAATCCAGACATCTCCATAACGTTATCGTATCTGCATAATAACAACTTTATCGCTCCGTGTAAACAAAATAGAAAGGGAGTGTTTAATGACGATCCTGTCTAGAGAGACATTGTGGAGAAAAATAAAGGTCGTTGTTTATCGCTTGGCTGGAGAAAGGAGGGATGCATTATTTAAAGATCACATTTGCTGAAATCTCGAACTCTCCAGGTCACATTAAAAGGCTGGGAGATCAGCACACAGTGCACATTGACGGCACAGCAGAAATCCCCTCAGTAGTAACCAGAACGTTTTGCAAAAGCTCATGTCTTCTCACCTTGCGAATAATCCTATGATAGGGTCCCGTTGCGTGTTAATTGCCCTCCGTTGCATTAACATTCATTATCATCCTCTATTCAGTTGCATTAACATTCATTATCATGTTCTGTTCTCATGATCACACCGATGTTTGCAAATGAAATCTGTGCGTGCGTATTTTTGCAGCTTTCCTTTTGACTTGGTAGCTATGCATATCATATATTCAAAAATCCTTTAAGTAATAGCATGGCAAACCAGATGTAACCTGTTGGTTTTTAATGACAGATTAAAAACCAAGGGATTTACTTTTCACAGTTTCAAATTACCTACATTATTGTGTGATAAGGAAAATTGGGGCAACATTCTGACGCAAGTAAAGGATCAAACAGAAGAATAGGTGCTGCTAGATAGATAGTACTACACGTACAATACTACTTTGTATCCCAGATACCCTTATAGTATATCCTTATTCAAATTGTACATCAGTTTAATGAAAAATGTGGTAATTTTGTGATTATATATTATAAATGTGTGGTAGTTTATACTGTAACTAAATAAATAAAATTTTGGATACCAGGCAGTCTGTATATATTCCTTTGACAGCACAATGGCAGGCTTCGTGTTCTATAGTACATTTTGGTTTCCTAAAAATCTCAGTTTCTATGGGAACCAAATAGGGGGGAGGATTAAGAAAATCACATTGTGCGGTTGATAGACATTAGCAACCAAATTGCAGTTGATTATGGAAACTGCAACGGTGACGGTAAATTCCATTTCCGGCTTTTTCTCAGAAGCATACAGGGGAATAAGATTTTGTTAATTAATTGTGAAAAACAGCAGACCTGTTTGTTTATTCTTAGTTACCATTTAAAGTAGACAGAATTTTTGGATAAAAGCGTTTATCTATAAAGATAGACTTTAAGTATAAGATGTTCCTCTAGAAGCATGAAGGCAAAATACGATCATCAGTATATCTTTAATTGTTCATGTTTCTTGGATATAACATGAATCCAGAATCCAGGTCCATTAGACAGGAATGAAATGCAGACCCCTCATGAGAACCACTCATCAGGGTATAACGTAAAAACTCCTGACCCTGATGACATAACGAGCAATCAGTGCATTTCACATTGTGACAACGATGTTGCAGCATGTTATGATGACAACAAGCGGCTTGATCTCGGGTTGCAAACTGTCATGCGGTTCAAGGAGAAAATGACATAATTACCAAGGTCACCTGGAATAATGAAAAAAACAGCATGTATAACTTACAAGCTAGAATCGTCAAGGTTAGTATAAATGTATGTACATCTTCTCTCTGATCCTTAGCTGCAGATGGGCATTTCATTGCAAAACTCCTAAGCTTACAGTATGTACTGGTAACATTTGTAGCAGCTAGACTATGCCAAGCATATTTGGGAGAAGATTTTAAACTCCCTGAGGTAGCTTAAAAGATTTCAAAGTTAGCCTAATTCATTCCTATTAAAGGGAAAATATAAACCACATTCTATTAAAAAATTTGACATTATGCTCAAAAATCATTGAAAAATTATCCTTCCGCATTTTGCATAACATATTATGCGGTCTGAGGTTCACTGATGTCGTGCAAAGATGGCAGAACGCGATTTTCTCATTGTATTTGTTTGTAACATATGGTAGGATTTTCATAATGATACCACTGCTATAAATGATGCAGTAAGACTGAAGAAAGTGGATGGATTATGTAAACAAGAGCATTTCCAGGGACGTCATCTCCAGATATTTAACAGCTATGGATAATGCACATATTTTTTTGGAGAGGATACTTGACAAAGCACATTTGATTCTAGCACTTATTAGATTTCAACACTTCCAAAAAAAAAAAAACCATAAAAATGCCTGAATGCGCCTAACACTTTTGTTTTCACAGATGTCCCCACCCTGCGTTAACTTCACTTCCTCTCACAAGGGTTATACAGCTGGAACAAAAGCGACTTGAGTAAATATGACAGGAACCGAATTCCTTCTCAATCAGAGTTAATCTTGGAATGGAAGACAGTGAACGGCATCATTCCTTTTGGCTCGAGCCCCTTCGCAGTTTCACCCACAGGAGATGGAGGCTGGTTTTTCCACTTTTGTTTTCCAACATCTGTCAAAAATGTAGGCCCGTCGTGTATTAAAGACATCCTTTGTGTCAGGCTTCCAAATGTGAAACGCCTTCTCCCAATGTTCTATGCCTTCAGCACAGTACTGATAAAAATTACGTTAAAATGATCAGCAACAATATGCAGTATATTAAAGATGCATGTTACTGCTATGTTCTGTTTCTTTGAACCTTGCTGACAGGCCAGCGAGAAACACACTGACCCGTGGAAGATCCCCTTAAATCAAACTGGACTGAGTTATACATATTATATATTTATCTATTTTCAAATCAACCAGAAATAATTTCTCCTTGTTTTGATCAGTCCTCAGCTATAACTTGCTCAGGCAGAGATACGGGGGACTCTTCTTTTCTGGGTCTTTATCCAATTTTGGTTCGTTTGCTCGGCCTGAAACCTGCGCGATTGCCAAGATACACATGATAAATGCAGCCAAGTCTGTGTGTGTGTGGCTACGCATAAGTCCCGGCATGTGTTCCATAATTCTGCGCAACACATTTGTGTATGTATATATAAGTATCTTTAAAATATATGCAATTAATTTCGGAAGCATACACGTTGTCGTAACTTAAGTAATGGTGTTTCGATAAGTAAACACGGATTGGCCAGCTGGCCCGCTAATTAATGCTCCCGGCTTTTTCTCCTCATATTATCAGTCCCACTCCACTCCCGCACCTTAACCTTAAACGTCTTTACATACCTCTTACACATTTTTGCCCTTGGCCCTCGTCGCCTGTAACAGAATTGCAGTGTTATAATTGTTTTAAGCTGCAGCCCAAGAAGCCGTGAGCTCCGGCCAGCGTTCGCTTATGTGATCCGCGGCTTAATGAGAAACACATGTGCGCACGGGTTCACAGTTTCACAGTGGATTTGGGCTATTTAAGCTTAACGTACTGCGCGGCGAAACATTAGCCACACGCTCTCAGAAAACACAAGCCGGCAAAGTACACAGAGATAAAGAGCAGAAAGAAACACAAAGAGCAAACAGGAAATGAGGTATTTGCATTGAAGACCATCATCTGTCGACTAATGCTCCGTGATGGGGAAAGGTGACCTAATTACTTAAGAATGACTTTTAAAAAATTAAACATTTTTCCTGATATAGAGGCTGTAATGGTTCAGTGCTTATCACTTAAACCACATATCACTAGCGTTGTGGGCCACGGAGTTTGCATGTTCTGCCCATGTTTTCAGGATTTTCCTACCACAAACCAAAAAACTGGCGGTTCAGGTGAATCTAAAACCACCCATTGTGTTTGTATATGTGCCTGCAGTAGATTGGCGTGACAAAATGATGCTTTATTTGCACCAGTACATAGGAATTCTTTAGTTTTCACATGTTTTATCTTGCTTGTTCAGTTTAAAATGCAGGGGCGGCCCTTTATACAGCAGCTTTGGCGCATTTCGGGGAAGTTAAGGGCCATAATTAAGGGTCCAACAGCTATGTGACTATTCCACCGAGCAAATGGCGACCTTCCGATCACAGGCACAGAGACGGAGCCGCTGAGCTGCACGCCACCTTTTGCTTCCTCTGGCCTGTCCCTAGTGTTTCTTGTGATAGTTCATGTGCACTGGATGAGCAGTGGAAAGTGGATGAGTGGACTTTCCCTGATACACACTAAGGACTCCCAGCTGCAATAATTCAGCATTCACTGAGGCTAAGTCAGCTATTTCTCTGTTTATCACAATATGTGCATTGAAACAACCAGTAAAATGTTAATTATTATTACGGCAACAATTAGAGTTAGGGGAGAAGTCATGTAATTATTCCACACAGAGGAAGTGACCTGACCTTGAAAGAAAGAGTAAAAAAAAAATCCACAAAAGCAGTTTTCAAAACTTGGAAACCAAAGGAACATTAATGTCCATAAAACATCCATTTGAGCCATTGAAAGAAAAAAAAATATGTGTGTGTGTGTCCATTTGGATGACTGAATAACGACTACTAAAAATGTTTTTTATTTATTATCATTTTATATTTCTGCCTGTGTTTGGATATATAAATTTTCATACATTGTTCTGAATTATCTGGATAGAGAGATATTTGCAAAAAAATTACTGGTATTTTTTAAGCTTCATTTTTGTTATATATACAGTATAGACCACAATAAATATAGAGCCATTAAGCAAAGGTTTAAGTATTGGTTTGACGGATATATATACACAGAAATATACAGGAAATCTTAAATGACTGTAACAGATTTGCACAGACGTTCACGCGCAACACATAGAGGAACACTCCAAATGTTCGGCAGCCTTCAACAATTCGACGGCTCTCAAAACACTAGGCTCAGGTGTTAAAGATGAGTTCCCTGCAGATCCTGTGAATTTACTGTGGGATGAAACAACACACCCGAAACTGAGCAGAGCAGAAGTATGTCCATAAACCGGAATGCAGAAATGCAATGACAGAATAGTTTCCAGTCCACATTTCCATTTATTCAGTTGAAATAGTCTGGAATTGAGATCAGACACATTTTTCTCCACTTTGTTTCTATAAATCTACTTCACTCATCAGTACATTCACATAACCTATACAAACACAAACAAAAAGTACAAAAAAGTCACACATTTCCAACAATGAACAGAAAAAAAAACACTATATAGAGCAAATTCTTTCAAGACAAAGATTTCGGCAGAAATGCAGATCTTTGCATGTTAGATTACTCTTTTCACTACCATAGACCACAGAGACAGTGTATGATATTCATCTAAACTAAAAGCATTATAGATATCATCTATGAAGTGGTTTTGTGTAATATACAGAGCATTCAGTCTCTCAGTCTGACCGAAAAACAGAATTATTTAAAGTAATATGATGCTGTTATGGAGATTTTGAATTGTTAAGCATCTAATCCAGTGGTCTCCAACCTTTTATACAGTGAGAGCTAAAATAATTGTGTAGCTACTGACTATGCATTGTAATACAATGTCAATTTTTACAAATGCCATAAGTTGTTTGTAGCGAATCATATAGTCACGTTTGCACAAGTGACTTTCAGTGCATGTCTGGGTAGTGTATGGGATCATGGGAAAAAGTTGGATGGCAACTGGTGTTTTATTTGAACAGCCAAAACCAGACCTCATTTACCGAAGGAAATTTGCGCGTCATCCGCAAACTGCTAAACCCCATAAAAATCTTCAATTTAAATATATACAGTAAGTATATATGCTACAATCCTGTACTGGATAAGCAGCTTTGGGAAATAGATGGATATATAAAATGTAAATTGGCCCTCATATATATATGTGTGTGTGTGTGTGTATAAGCACTTCAATAAATGGCTTGGTGGGTGACACTGTGGCTTCACACCCCTGTTGCCGTGGGTTCTGCTCCTGCCTCTGGCTCTCCCTGTGTTCATCTGAGCTTCCTCTAGGTTTCCAAAGACATGCGGCTTGGTTGGAATGGAACTGCTACTTTGTTTTTAGAGTGTGTGTGTGTGTGTGTGTGTGTGTGTATACACCCTCTGAGACTGTCAGATCCTCTGCTGGGTGACTGTTCCCCATTCCCTGGGCTTCCAGTGACAAGCTCCAGTCCACCCATGAACCTGCACTGGATCAGTGGTTATGGAAATTGGGTGGATGACATTAATCTATGTTTTACACTAATGGAATGTAATGTACACAAATTGTGGAAATGCAAACAATATGTTTTACTACTAAAGTACAATGTATGTAGTCAATACATCCCAAACACATGTAAAAATACATTTGAAAAAAAATTTTTTTTTTTTTAAAGAATCAGAACATAACTGTACCGCATGCATAAACAATCTTTTAAAGAAACATCGCCTTAAGTGTAGGAAGAATATGTAAGTAAAATAATACCTCAGAAATGAATGTGCCCAAACCAACCCAGAAACCCCTGTTTCAGTTTTTGTATTCATCCGTTTCCTAACGACTCAACCGACTCAGGTTGTTAGCTGAGCCTGGAAACCATCCAAGGTAACACAGGGCACGAGGCTGTGGTATGCCACGAACGGGATGCCAGTCTACCACCGGGCACATGCTCACACA
Organism: Stomatorhinus ivindoensis; assembly: GCA_019775895.2. Taxonomy (NCBI): domain Eukaryota; kingdom Metazoa; phylum Chordata; class Actinopteri; order Osteoglossiformes; family Mormyridae; genus Stomatorhinus; species Stomatorhinus ivindoensis. The sequence continues at coordinate 1,034,115 of JABFEB020000002.1, read as the reverse complement.
CTACAGGTACTTCAGAGATGCCAATTAGCCTAACTGCATGTCTTTGGACTGCAGGAGGAAACCCCACGGAACAAGGGGACGACATGCAGGCTGCACACACACAGAGAAGCAGTGGGATTCGAACCCCCAACCTCGGAGATCTGTGGCAACTGTACCATCCTCCCAGCCAGAGTGCTACTCTAACACATTTTTCTATGGACATAAAAAATACTTTGCTTGATAAACTTAAAAAAAGGCAAACTGAATACTGTAGAATAATACAGATCACATCAGACCAATCAGCACATCATTTCAGTTAGACATGTGCCTAGAAAATACTACAAACATATTCTCCAATGTGTCTTGTAACTGTTTGTATACTTCTCTAAAGCTAGAGCCTTCGAGCCTCCTTCCCTGGCCAAACTGCGTACACTCTCAGAGGGGCTGTTCCCTAAACAGTGTGCCAGTTGTACCCTTAGCTGTGGGTACTTGTACCTTTTAAGGTACAGAAATGGACTCTGAAGAACAGTTTTGTATCATTGATGGTACATTAATGCCATTTTGTACCTCTGGGATGTTCCTCAGAGTCAATCTCTGTACCTTAATAGGTACAATTAAAAAGGGTACAGCCCCAGTGACAAGCAAGGGTGCAAATTTGTACCCTTTTTTCTGAAATTGTATACCGTAAGACAGGCATAAATATATACATGCAAAATTTCATAGAGATGTTAATTCCAGCAATTCATGTGCTTGTAATTGACAAGTATTGATAAGCCTCTTAAGTATTATTACCTCAGTCAATTAGTATGTTCATGAGATTAAGCTCAGTTCTTTTGCAGTAAATCCCCAGATTTCATAAAAGGTTATTAAACAAAAAAAATAATAAAAAAATAAAACATGACATGCTTAGTGATGTAGTAAATTAATTCTAGGTTGGGTTTGCAGTTTCTTATATAATTAATTCTTTTCTTGTGGTTTTGACATACTGTGAACTCCAACATACGGTATATTAATTTTGGATGACATTTGAAGAACTCCTCAGCTATATATCTGCTTTATAGCTGTACTCTGCCATGTGGAAGTAATCCCCATGTATTATAAATGCATTTGGATTTTTGTGGAAGAATAAACATCCATTTTTTAACATGATATGTGAGTTACCTTGACCAGGATAAGTGGTTAGAAGATAGATGGATATTTGTAAAAGAGTATCATCAGGATGTCTGTTTATTCAAATACAAGTTGAAAAACTGAGAAATCCCCAGCATGAGTCAGTCACGTGCACAATAATTTTATATGTGGTTTTCAGATGTAATTTTAGGGTTTTGCCTTATTTATCCACTTTACCTTCTTTTTTTGAATGAGCTACAAATAAATTATTTATTTACTAATGGGATTAGGATTGATTATGAGAACTGCACAACTCTTTTCTAAGAATAAATGCAGTTTTTAGTAGAGAATGGAGGGCTGAAGTAGACAAGAGTTCCAGAATTTGGGAGCCATCAGACTGAATGACCTGCCACCCACGGTGAACTAAACTTGGCAAGTGTGAGTAGGATAGATCCCAATGACCTAAGTGTGCAGGCTGGGATGTAAGTGTGAAGCATCTCAGGCAGATATGCAGGGGCTGGACCGTGAAGGGCTATGGTAGGGAGAAGCAGTTTGTACTGAATGCAGAATGAAGCCAGTCACCAATGCAGATTGTAAAGGAAAACGCAGATCCGAGCTGAGCGTTTATTGTGCGCGACGACCCGAGATGCTGAGTTTATTTAACATTTGTTTATTTAATTTTACATTCAGGCAAGCAGATTACTGCGTGAGTTGTAAATCTGACTGAACGATTATTTATTATAACATAGCGCATATCAAGAATATATTTTTTTTTATTATTTTTTTCCCTCAATGCCACTTAGAGCTTCCCTGTCAGCCTTGCAGGAACTCTTGACGCACTCCCTGTCTTTCCTCCCCCAAGTCTGAAGTGCAGAAAACGCAGTACTTCATTGCATCATAAAAGATCATACATTCGCGGGAGTGCCTGCCGGGTAAGAATCCGAGGCAGGATGTTTGCTGGTCAGGTGCGTACACTGTCAGTTAAATTATGCCATTTCAAGGAATGTGACACATTCCTTCAGTAAACGTTCTTTTAGAAAGATATTTAAGGCAGAATTGAGAGCGTTATCTCTCTAAACCACACCAAAGCATGCAAGTAGGTTAGCATTTGCAATTTAATGGAAAACTCCAGCCTTTGACTGACACATCGTTCCAAGGATGGCACGCGGCTTCAGGTACTGTTTACTTTTCCAAAATGCTGAATTCCATGGGAGAAAATCCCAGAAAACAGGGAAACAGGTTTATTCCAGAGGTAACAGTATAAATGAAAAATAAAACTTTTTATTCCAGATAACATTAATATGGTGTGATACCCTTCACTACATATAAAGCTAATTATTGCAGAAATTTAAACGACCATATTTCATAAAATGGTCAATTAAGCCCCAAGCAATCATTTAAGAAATGCATTACACAGACCTTCAAATGACTGATATAAAATTATTTTTGCCTGCTGCAAAAACAAGAATGGCCGTGAAAGGCTTTCATTCAGGGGATTTTTTCAAGAACTTAAATTAACCATGCAGATGGTTTAATCCTAAATAAATACAGCAAGCCTTTGTCACAACAGATTGTGGCAGTTATTAAATATATTAAACCACAGCTACATTATGGGTGGCACTCTTGCCTTGCATCACTATGGTTCCCAGGTCTGTGTCTGCGGTGTTTCTTGCACACTTCCACACAGGTTTCCTCCCCCAGGTTAGGCTTATAGGTCTGCCTGGAATTGCCCACTGTGTCTGCACCCTTCAATAGACTGGCATCCCACCCAGGGTGAACCCCAACACTGGGCACTGTGCTGCCTGCAGAGGTGGACATTTAAGGTCCAGAAAATACAAATCCAGTCCAAGATTTTGTTTCAACCAACCAGTTTAGCATAATGAGTCAGAGTCACAGAGTACTCAGCTTGTTGGTTGAAACAAAATCTTGGACTGGATTTTTGCTTTCTGGACTTGAAATGTCCACCTCTCTCTGCCTGGGTTAGACACATTTAAGTTAAACATTCAGGAATGTCTTGAATTACCTTCTAAACAGATTACCACTGTATGACAGCCAATTTAGTGAATTAGCGCCATTATTTATTTTTTGGCTTAGAGTTTCAAATATATTTACATTTTAATTTAGCAAACACTGCTAATCAAGTTTGGGTGACTAAAACCTAGCAATGAAGTTGAACACACCAACAGTTTTCAAATTATATTTTAAAATATAAAAATGTAGCTTTATTATACTCAAAGTGTAAAACCTCTCTTCCCATTAGACAATTATTTATAGTTGGAAAACTCCCTTACTATCCATACACTTAGGTAATCCCGCTGTAGAAATTTGTATTGATGGTAACCATGACCTTGCAATGAATTTTTTTGTTTTATATTTCAGAGCAGAAACAATTCGATAGATGTAACAGCAGTAAAGCCATGATGCTGCAAAATGGGGCACCTTGTTATCTGGCTGACAGCCATCCGTTTCTTTGCTAAATTGAACTCTGGTTGTTGATGTTGGCCTCGACACAACTGAAGATGAGCATTGGACAGGAGCATCAGACACAGATTACCTTCGAAGACCCTGAGGTCAATACACTGTCCTTTACTTCCTTTGTTTATTTTTTTTTGTTGGAAAATATGAGAGACATGTTAAATATCTGTCTAATGTAACGCCACCTTTGATGTCTTTGATATGGAAACACTGTATTGAAAAGTAATTAAAGTTTTTTGATCTTTGCACTCTCCAATAAGTCTAATAAATAAATAAGTGCTGCACCACCGTCGCATGCCGATTAACATTGCTGATTTTCAACTTGTGCCCCCCTTTAATAGTAGATGAACTGAAGATAAACCCTTTTCAATAAACTAGAGCGAATCCACCATATGAGTGTAAGTGTCTTCATTGCCTGCGGCTCCTGCTGCATATGAATAAACCGTTACTCACCGTTTGCATTAATGACGTTTTTTTTGGATGGAAAACATAAAGAAGATGTGGGTCATTCAAAAACACAGCTTCAACGCACAAATTAAGTCAGCTTCTGAAACCACTAAAACTCAATTTCGTATTTATTATATATTATTATTATTATTATTATTATTTAATTCCTCTAGTATTATTAATATCCTTCGTCACTGTATTTCATAATTGTATTAATGATGCAAATATCAGTGAAAATTAGTCTTGGAAATTTGTCTGGGAAAATGTTCAACTTCAATTCCATTTTTCTAGCTGATGTGTTGACAAGTAAGGGCAACTAGTAGAATCATGCTTAAGGCATGGATACAAATTGTAGGTGTTCCTGAACAAAGCCCTCAGCATTTTACCCCTGAATATATTTCTTATTCTGTGGCAAACACAAACAAGCTCCAGTAGATTGTTTTTGGTGCAAGTTTATACCAAGTTACCCAGTTTAGTTGTGATAATGTATTCACAAAATAAACATTTTGTAAGCTGTCAGTTAAGTTCCAGTCACAGGACAATGTGGTTGTTTAAAAACTGAGAAAAGAACAAATCAGCTAAAACAACTCGTCATTTCAACATCCTCATGAGGAATTTATGTATTTATGGTTAAAAAATATTTTTTGGAGCATCCCATGTAAGAAAAGATAATCAAGTCATATAATGTGTTAAAATGAACATATTCTGGTTCACCCCATATTCACGCTAGTATTTTATTCAACATGTGTTTCAGGAATTTAATTATTTAATGGGAAATATTTACATGTTTCAGTTCTTCAGACAGGGCAGTAACCTTCTTTCAATGAAGCCATTGTACACCTCAGTCAGGATGGAATTAAATATTTACCCAGGCTTGATCCAGCATCAGCCACTGGAAAGGTTCCATTAACAATAAAAAATAAACATGGGAATGCCTTCAGCTGCATTTATATCTTCCTTTTTCACATTGCCTATCAGAGCAATCAGATTAGATCTTTAAATGTGCAATCTTATATACACGGCAGTTAGCTTCATATTTCTGTGTTTATTCATTGGTCCTGAAGTAAAGTCCTGCTCATAGGAACAATGTAGTGATTTTTTGGTAAATTTATACTCTGCGATTTCCACTTAAAAAACAAGGCAACTTGAATATTACTGGGAGTTGAAATGTGACAAAAATGCATCACTGCAAAGCAGATTGAAGCTTTACGAGATTCACCCGTGTTAGAAATACGTTACTGCAGAAGTACGGAGTGAGTAATAAATAGTGAAATAGAGGCTGAGGAATTCTGGCGTGCTCAGTAGCTGCAGGACTGCTCGACCAAGAAAGTGACAAGCATTTAGGATATTGGGTATTAGGACTCCCTCAATAAAAATGTAAATAAAATTCAGACGTAACATCCAGGTGCTTATCCCGGTCAAGGTCACAGAAGGGCCTGGAATCTACCCCAGCGGCACAAGGAACAAGGCCGGGGCACACGCTGGGTAACAAATTCAGACAACATGGAAAATTCTCGAATACGGGGCAATACTCCTATACAGAATATTATTGTTGTTTTTTTTGTTTTTTTTTCTAGAAACAGGCAAAACATCTTATAAAATCACCCGTTTTAGTTCTTACATTTTTATTGGCTTGATTTATAAATTTGCAAAGAATGGGGATGTACGGGCAAGTATAATGAAACATATAAAATTTTTTAAAACTAAAATAAGGGCTCATAACTTTTTATGTATAAACTGATTGATTCCTTAACTATACAATATATAAATAGAATATTTGCACATGCATATTATTCTAACAAAAATTATTGGGTTTTTTTCAGTGTTCACAGCGTGCTGGATACAAACAAGTAAGAATAATGCACTCTACTCCTGATATGAAAAGTAATTTGTCAATTATATAGCTATGTTCTTTCCTTTTGCGCATGTTTTATGTTTTTTTGGCATTGTATTCATGGATCTCTACCTTTAAATTCACTGTACAGCATACATATTTCATTCCATGCATCTTCCATACCTGCTTGTCCTATGCAGGGTCATGAGGCTCCACTTTGAGTTATAAATCCTTCATATAAATCACATTTTAAGATAGGGAATGGGATGAGTATGAGTAGGAGTACCATGGGGGTGCAGTGGTTAGTACTGTTACCTCATACCACTGGGAGCAGGGTTCGAGTATCTGCCATTGGTCCATGTGTGGAGTTTGCATGTTCTCCCCAGGTTGTGCTGGGGTTTCCTTCAGGTTCTCAGGTTGTCCTCCTGTGGTCCAAAAACATGCTAATGCTAATTGGAGCGACCACATTGTCCATAGGTGTGTATGTGAGTTTACCTGCCCCTCCTGAGTTGTTCCCTGCCTTGCTCCCTGCCTTGTTCCCATTGGCTCTGAACCCCCTGCAACCCTACATAGGATAAGTAGTTACAGAGAACAAATGACTACAAATAATAATTGTGACAATGTGTGTAATAACTTAGCAACAACTTGCAAAAATATTAAAGAAGTCAAGGATCATTCTTTTAAGAGAATTAGAGAGGCCTCAAATGGCTGTATGACCACCGGCTGAAATTGAGGGTGATAGAACTGATCTCAGAACCCAAGAAGCCCAGCAGTGGACCTGACACTTGGTGATTGAAAAGCCTGCTCAGCATTTTAAGAGCGCAAGAAATGTCTAAACCTATTTTAAGGCCTTAATGCTGCATGTAAAACCTTGCAAACATGATTTTATTTGACTCTCCACCCCTGTTCCTACTCACTTCGTCTAGGGCATCATCCAGAAAATATGCGGCCGTGTGCATCTAAGCAGTAGTTTTAACGTCGATTTACCCAAACCTGATGCTGGTTCTGCCAAATGATCATGCGAGATGCAAAATGTGCTACAAATAAAGAAAATGTTGGCCTCTGAAAACATTGTGGCATCCATAGCTCATCTATAAACATCATGAACTCCACCACCAATGGAGAGCTGTAAACAGACTCTGTAAAAGGAATGTTTGCGATGCTCACCTCATAATCTCCAGCAGAAGGGCTGTTTAAAGGACTAGCTATACAAAATTCATCCAGAACTCATTTTGCAAGAAATTTCATGGTGCTATGCAGATTCAAAATGATGCACAATATAAGAGAAAATATCAAATAAAATAACTTACATTTTATGACGTATTGAAAGAGAACTTCCATTGTCCTTTTCCTTTACCTTTATCTTTCAGTTGAGTTGAGTATATACATTTGCTTTTTTAGCCAATAATAATAATGATAATATTGATTCCTGTGGGGAAATTCTCTTTTTGCCTGCTCCATCCTGCTCTCCGTGACACATAGACACATGCAGCTCTGGAAAAAATTAAGAAACCACAGCAAAATTTTCAGTTTCACTCATTTCTCAGTTTATGGCTACGCATCTGTGTAAAATATATGTACATGTTTATTTTTTTTGGCAAAATGCAGCCTGGCTCTTCTCTGTGTCTCATGAATGAAGGGCTTCTTCAGTCGTGCTTCTAGGAGCCAGTTACGAACTGTCCTAGCAGTGCACTTTACAGTGCTTATTGTTTCTTCATGTAATCCTCTGATTCTTTAGGTATTGTGGGATAAGTTGACATAATCTCTGGCATTAGACAATCGCTTCGGCCCTCTACCTAGCTAGTATTTGGCTGTTCCCAGTATTTCCCATTTCACCTTGTTCTTCTGTACCACTGCCTCAGAAATTTTCTGCCGGGAAGCAACCTGCCACCCATTTAACATATGCAGTGGTCTCCTATTTTTTTCCACAGCAGCATTGGTCAGCCACCAACAGTCAGACTTGAAATGGCGGCCTTCCAAACACAGGCACAGAGGTTAAGTACACCCACATTCACACACAAAAGTTTTTCTAGCAGACTATTGATGCATCACCAGTTCTTTGCAAAGAATGATAAAATCAGGCCAAAAATACGTGAAACTAGTACAGTAACATGATCTTTTGTCAAACAAATCTTACAAATGGTGATACAATTTGACCAACAACTGTATCCTAGTAAGCATTTGTTTTTTCGGCACCCTACAATGCTGTATCTCAAGTGCCATCAGTTCAGCTAAGTACCGCATTAGCAGGACTCCATCCCTCAAACTACTTTATTCTGTGTGTGTGCATTGATAGAGTGTTTATTAGCCACGGAGTGAGACAATTTATGATATGGGGTAAAGCTGAAACAGATTTTTGGCATTTTTCCACAGGTTTTCCCCCCAAGAAAATATTAGAAACTATAACACGTACAGACACAGCACATTTCAGATTATAATACAGACATTAATATTGTATTATGTATGTATGTATGTTCATTAACTATTTCGGTGATACATGCAGTGAGTGTGTATATAAGGAATCACAGTCTACAAAATCTGTGATGCAGCGTAAACCCTGGACAAGGTGCTTGGCGCTTACAGGACACACACACTGCAAACACAGAAATTTGAATCTAAACTGACATGTAGGTGCTGCACAGAGATAGGACAGAAACTGGCCCCCCAAGATCTTTGGCCAGCATCCCGTGCTTTTGCTGGGGGGTTATGAAGAGTGGGATGGCAGGAAGTCCATGACCACCTGTAGATCTCCAGTAAGCTCAAGTGTGCATCTTTCAGGGCTGTCATAATAAAGATTTTTTAGATAGATGCACTCTAGACACTTTCAGTCTGATCCCGTGCTGGCAGTCTACCAGGTATGTTAAAATTAATGATACATTTTTTTAAGCAATTGGAAAGATTTACAGTTAGATTTCACTCGTTTATTTTTCTCTTACCGTAACATATTGTTGTCTGATTAGGGAAAACAATATTGCTTTTTAAAAACAGATCTACTTTTCTGATAAATGTAATAAATACCGATAAATGCAAGCAAAGCTCTGGGAGATCCCCCACCACGCAAAAAGTTTTAATCCAGACGTTTCTCATGTGGAGGTCCCTGACAGTGCAGCGAGCTGCTGAACCACATCCGGCCATCAGACTCCCTCTCCAGCTTCAAGAGACGCCTCGAGACCCATCTGTTCCAGCAATTTCTCCACTAGGCTGACACCACTCTGTCTTCCCACAATGTTGTACTTTCTGGTCATTGAATCGTTGTCTTATTAGATACTTGCTTTGTTTTGAAGGTGTTATGTAGCTCATTCTCCAATACTACTTACACTATAGTACCTGGGCATTCTTTGGAAGCTCTGTCTAGCCATAATCAAGTATACTTGACTTGATGACAGAATGAAGGTTTGTAATGAGTTATTTGCCTCACGTTTATGTTGCTTTGGACAAAAGGGGCTGCTAAATAAATTTAAATGTAAATAAATTTGACAATGACAAAATTCTCCCCTCTGAATTGCAACACTCACCAAAAGAAAACTAAGTGTGCATAACAATTAACCATTGTTACCCACTACTAAAGAAAGAAAAAAAAGCTTTTTTCAAGATATAAAGGTGAGAACAAATAGCCAGAATTGTTTATTTCAGATTTTGAAGATAATAAAAGAGAAATTAAGCAAAACTAAAGCTGGACCATGAGTGAATTATAGAATATAGTTTTTTTTACATTCATCTCAATTGAGAGAATCAACATCAAAATTGTAGAAAATACCTGCCAAAACTGTAGCAGAGTGATGGAAGATGTTCACTGTTAATCACTGCCCGGTGTGGTACAATGGGGACCTACGCAAGAAGCAATGGGAGCGTGGCTGCAGCCCTCAAATCAGTAAATTCCAAGTAGGACTGAATGTTTTCTTTGGTTCATTATGATCTATGTTTGCTGTGAGAGGTCAATAATGAATCACCACTATATATTTTCACATACAAGTGGAGGCGTTACACCCCTGTCTAGGGTTGGGGTGTACCAGGTGTGCGGAGAAAGAGAAAGGGGGCAAAAGGAAGAAAGGAACACAAATAATCAGAGTGAAAAGCACAAAAATTTGACAAGAGTGTATTTTACACTTAATGTAAAAACAACAGTGTCAACTTATGATTGGCCAAAACAACAAACAGAACAGGTGACTGGCTAGGTGCATAAAACCTACATACCCTAATCCAAAATCCAAATAACTCCCTAATATATCACAAGTATGGCACCACAACAAACTCTCCTCAAAGTGCAGGCAAATGGTCCTTTAATTTATGTGATGAGCAGGAAACCAGGACAAACACGGCACAGGTGGTGTTCATCTTGTTCATCGTGGAGGCAGGCAGAAGGCAGGCATGTTCTCAGGCAGGCAGAATGTGGAAGTAAAACATATGGCACTGGATCCCTGGATCATGCAACTGAGAAAAGATGCAGCCAGAAACACAGACCGTAACAGGAGGACATACGTGGGAAATAAATGCACTTGGAGATGATTTTGATGTAAATAACCTTTGATGACCAGTGTAAGTCTATACTACTATAAACTGAGAAGAGTTTCTACATGCAAATACATCAGTAATTAATAGACTGAAGAAACATAACCCCTTACAGAGAGATTGCGTTAAACATAAAGGCTAAAAAAGGGAAATTTACTCCTTCACCTTCTGGGCATCCTACTCAGTTATTTTTTATTTATAGAACTAAATATAATCTTCATATTTGGGGAAAAAAGAAACTTCAGCTCACTTCACATGTTTGCAGACAAAAATATAGTTAAAAGCATTTTAATACTAATATTTACACTGCATCAAAGCTATGGACTCACTAATGTCCCAGAGCAACTACAAGAGGAACTGCCTGGGTTTGTCCAGAAACCCATGAAACAAGGACAGACTGTAGAAGATTAATGCAATGTGGTCCTTTTGCTGCAACATATACAGTAAAAGTTCACCTGTTTTAGTATCACAATGCTTTTAGAAGAATCGTTACTACTTACCATGTCCTGAGCCAACACATTTTTGACAGAATAGCTGATCCAGACTATTTCTTTGTCCCGTTTCTAGCCAACTTTTTTAGCTACTGTACCTGGAATCATTTCACCAGCTTCTGCCTTACATCTTGTGCTGTTTGCTTTATTCTTCCTTTGCTTTGATCTGGTGTACTTCCCTTGACATAACATATACGAATCCTTTCATACATACTTTCTACTTCATTTCATTCTGATTTTAACCTCATACAATAGAGTTTGATAGTGATCTTCAGAAGAGATCTTATTATGTTCCACACAATCTGCTGGAATAAATGCATTTTATGCTGGGTTTTAAGCCATAGAAACTTTGGCCTGCATTATGGGGACTTTTTGCTTGAATCATATCGGTGTAAATTACTTTAAATGCATTTTATCGAAATTACAAGACACCAGAAATGATACTGAATAAGATCTTGGAGATTTGCAAGTCTTGGGGTTTTAATAGTAGGAACAAAGCCCACACAACTATATAGGAGTAAAACTTCTGTGCATATTATATACAGGCAAGGAGACAAATAACTATTGGACATTTGTGTTGTTATATAGACATAAAACATACTATACTGTTCAAATGCATTGTGATTTAAGAACATTAGAAAATACTATGAAAATACTATTGTACATGCACACACACACACACACACACACACACGCAGACATGTTTGTATTCATATCTTTGAGGGGACCGTCCATTCATTTCTATGGGCAAAACCCTAATTCCAATGACAACCTTAACCCCAACCCAATCCTAATCTTAACCATGAGTAACCAAACAAAATACAAAACTTGTTACATTTATAGTTTTTTCATTGCAATCATACATTTTTTTAATAAAATTGAGCTTCCCCTTGTGGGGACTGAAAAATTGTTCGCCACAACAGCACAATAACAGGTTCTTTTCACATTGTGGGGACATTTGGACCTACAGCACATGCCCACACACATAGCTTTGCCTTCCTTAATTTTCCACATGTTAAATTAAGCTGCATTTATTCTCCATCATAGATTATATATGCATGAATCAAGGCTGAGAATAGTGTCCTTAAAATGGTAATAAATGGAAATAATAGAAAATGAAAAAGGTAATAAATGTAACAAAATCCTTAACAAATTTGTTTCCCCCACACTAAAATAGGTATGATTATGTAAATAAGTCATAGATACAAATTCCCATATAATTAAACTTTTCCTCCATCTTATTTGGTCTTAAACAGACCAAAATTCCTGGAACCGTGTTCACCCTCACATAGTATATATCTTCCAAAGTTTATCAGTAAAAAAAGTACATCATTTCATTGTTGTTTTAGATTATTGCCAGTTTGTTTGACAGTTTCGACAAACGCCCACAGCGGCCAAGCGAAAATATAAGTTATCATTTCACTTGCAGATAACTTTCGATGTCGATTCGGGCCTTACTCAGTGTAAAAACAAAAATATTTCTTTTATTTATCATGGAAATCATAGTTAGAGCAATGAAAGCAACAGCCTGTGGAGGGAGGGTGTATGGTAAGATTCAGTTTTGACAGAGTAAAAATCATCTGGCAATATAAAGTGATTATATATCTATAAATTCTAAAACTTCTAATAGTAGCCTTTTACACAATCATTTATTTAACTTCTGGAGAGAATTATTATCTCAAATCTAAAATTGATGACTGAAATATATCAGATGGTATGCCAGCATCCCAAGGAAACGTATGATGTTAAGTTTTAAATTATACATTACTAGATCTGTTTTTCTATTTTTCTGTTCCTTGGATCGTGCCAGAAAATATTTTCCACCCTCCCATATGCCTTACCCATCAAAGGTCCACTGCAACCCTGGATCATGTCCCAGGTAAGACAACATATCAGGCCATAAAAAGCAACAAACACACAGCAATTTAGACACATCAGTTTATCTAAAGTAGGATAATACTCAAGCTGCACACAGACCAATTCAAAGCTAGAACTCAACCCACAGCTGTGGAGCTGTAGGCCTAAGAGTTTCCCACTGAATCTCAAAATTTCTTCATAACCCATTCCCTAGTGTGGCTGCACAGCTTCTAGTAATATATAGGATTATTACAGCTATTCTGAAGCACTTTTTGCAGAAAACTCTGAATTTCCAATTCAAACTGTTAGATAATTGCTGCTTGACATTTTGTCATTGTGTCATCATCCTTTCCCAACTCTAATTGTAATACCATCCATTCATCCATCCAACCGTTTATCTTGGACAGGGTAACGGGGGCTCGAGCCAATCACAGGCAGGACAGGATACGAGACAGGGGCAAACCTTGGATAAGATGCCAACCCATCACAAGACACATATACACACACAAACATACATTATTGGCAATTTAGGGACACCGATTAGCCTAACTGCATGACCGGGGATGAAACCAAAGTACCTGCAAGACACCCCTTGCTATGATACCATTTAAATAAGCGTAAACAAATTTTACTTAAACGTAGCACATATTTATTTGGCGATTAGATCATGGGGCCTGGGTGTAATTTCAGGGATGCATAATCATGATTGCTTAACTTCTCATGCAAGCAACAATGTATATTCTTTGCTTGACCTCCTGTAACAAAACAATTGATTATATTAAAACTTGCATCCCATGTTTTCCCATCTTCGTCAGTGTGGGAACATTGCCTTACATGCCTGCAGCAATTTATGCTCAAACAAAATGCAACCTATAATCAAAACAAGATGAAATAGTCTAGTATAAGTCTAGTACTACAAATTACCTGTGTGCAGTAATGTTTATTACTAGGATAATTGCCTATCCTTTGTTGAGGCTCTTAGACTAATGTTATATGCATAATATATGCAGCAAAAAAAAAAACTCAAACCAAAATGATCCCAATAGCCACAAACTTAAAGCTTTTAAGGCATGAAAAAAATGTGATGCATGCATTTTCTTTTTATTTTTCTAAGCATTTTTATACTTACTGGTCATGTTCAGTTAACTGTAACACTATCATAGGTTGTTGTGTTTTTTGCATAAATGTGTTTATTTCTAACCAACAATATGTCCTCATTAATCATCAATTAATTAAATCTACAGGGTGATTTGGAAATAATAAAAAAATAAGATGCTGTACTGAATGAAGGTAGACACATTGTTTAGGTAATAGATCTCCTTTGAACTCTGTGACTAGCCTCTGTACCAAGGTATTCATGCCAGACTAACATGATAATAATGGATTCTTAAGGCATAATGCTTTAATTCTGTATGCTCAAACCGTTGAACTACACTTCGATAATTAATGCTACAGCTTACTACAAAGTTTACAGTCAGTTGAACCAGCTGTAGATTTGCAGATGCAGATGAGCCTTGAATGAATATGGCAGACAGAGACCTGCACTATTGTTCTATCCTAGAACAGTCCCTCGTGCTTATTTCTGAATCTCCTTTCTAGGTTAGTCTTTTATGTCATGCATTTCAGATGAGGAATGACTGATCTTGACTGGCCAGGGAAGCTCTCGCGTAACACATTTGCATCAAAGGCACAGCAGAAGTAATATATACTGTGATTTGTTTTGCCGTTTAACATGCACAGTGCCAGGTTGGTTTTGACTGCATCAGCACTGGTTCCTTCATTTTTGTTTCCCTCATTAAAGTGTCCTATCTATGGCAGATTTGTAATAAACTCCCATTTCGGTCTTATTCTAAACTGCTTAATAAGCATTTAACAAATAAGGTTTTTTCTCTTTTTTTTCCAAAATACCACAACAAACAGACAAAATGCTACAGTGAACACCATCACATATAGAGAAGTCATCTTGTGGCCGTCTTTGGGGTGAGATGGCTGTGATCTCGCTGGCAATAATGGAACATCAGCCCCCTCTATTGATTTCCTGAGGTTATTACTACATTTCTAGGGGTGGAAACGTTCCCTTAATAAGTATCAGCTGTCAGCACTGCACAAATTACCTTCTTCTAACTTACCAGCAGATACTCAGTGCTAGGAGTGCCATTCACTAGACCTGAGAGGCTTTAAACCCCCCCCCCCCCTTAAACTTGACCACTGGCTCAGATGGAGGCTTATGCTAATTCTTCTGGAAAGACTGAATGAAAACCCAGCACCGCGTGTATGCCGTATATGTACATTGTAGATGTTATACATACTGTACATTTATATAGCAGAAATAACCCATAGTTAATGTTTCTTCCCAGTTCTTTGAGTTGTCATTTCTTTCATTGCTGGGATGCATACCTGCTACTTCGTTCTACTTAGTGGTGGATTATACAGATGCTCCTCTACTTACGAACCTTCAACTTATGAACTTTCAGACATACGAACAAAGAGGACTGTAAATTGTGTTCTTTGAGCTCCCATTTCCTGTACGCAACATCATTTTTTGTCCCGCGTGCCATTTCCACCTAGCAATTCCACCTTAGCATAGCCTGCGTACTCCTAGCATCCCAGTTCTTTGTACTTGTGTATACCCTAAAAATGATGTTGAATAACGGCTTACAAACATTTCAAGTTACGAACGGCCGTTAAGAACGTACCTCGTTCGTAAATGGAGGAGCATTTGCATAAGCAAGAGTTTACAAACGGAACGGAGCACTGCGTTGAATTGTACATTTGAAATGATAATAATGACATTACTCTCTTCATTAATCAAGGATATTTGACATGCACTGAAAAGTCCTTAAATTTAGTGGAAGCGCTGGGGGCAGGGCTTTAAGGTATGCATAGATACACATATAAGAACATTTGCTTTGTTAATGGTCCATCTCATTAATGTCTTAGTTTCAATACAATATGTATGAATGCATGATATTTTAAAACACACATTATTCACTTCCTGCCTCATCATTTAAGTGCTGTCATTTTTATTTATATTTATCCATTTTTTAGATGGCTTGTGTGCCGCCGCGTTGTAGTTATTCTTCTTTGTAGTCTGACGAAACCCCGGGAACAAAGTCTGGGACACACGTTGTACCACAGCCAACCCCCCCTGCATAATCTGCAAGATCCCGAGAAAGGCTATGAAAACGCAGAGGACATTGCAACGTCTCACATAGACAGGACTGGGAAGGAACTGAACCCACAGTCCACTGAGGTGTGAGGTTAGAGTTGTATCCAGTGAGGCAACATACCATCTGTGTATGTCCCTGTACACACACACACACACAAAAAACACCCTAATCCCAACAAAGCCAACCTTAACCTTAACGATGAGTAACCAAACAAAACACAAGTCTTTTGGATTTTTAAATTTCTTTGATTGCAGTCACACTTTTTTATAAAATTGAGTTTCCCCTTGTGGGGACTGAAAAAATAGTTCGCCACAACAGCACAATTGCAGGTTCATTTGGTCCCCACAATGTAATGTATAGCTGACCCCCCCCAACACACACACACACAATAGGCATAGCAAAAAAATATTGGGTTTTCAGATTCTGACTAAAATGGGGGAAAAAGCTAATCTTCTAGTCTTTTATTTGCCCTACAGAATGTGAATACAGCATCCTTCAGATTCATTTGCTACAGATGAAGCCGAGCCCTTTAGTTTCTGTTACGCATTATTTCTCACACGAAATATTTGAGATGTCAATAAATAGATAATAAATATATACAGTAATCCCTCACTTATCGCGGGAGATAGGTTCCAAGGCCGACCGCGGTAACTGAATTTCCGCGAAGTA
>JABFEB020000002.1:993491-1008096 GCA_019775895.2 Stomatorhinus ivindoensis | reverse complement strand
GGGATAGGGGGAGGCAGGATAGGAGGAAGGAGCAGATGCCAGAAGTCTGAACAAACTCTTCAGGAAGGCCAGCTTCATCACAGGTCTCACCCAGAAACCACTGGGGACCGTAGAAAAACAGTGGATGGGAGCAGAACTAAAGAACACCATGAACGATCCTGCACATCTCCACCGTGTGGCGCTGTCCTGGAGTCCGTTCAGCCACTGGCTGATTGCAGCATGGTGCGCTGACAAATATTACCGGGTTTCTTTTCTGTTTGCTGCCATCTGGCACCTCAGTGCTATAAAATATCCCATTAACCTTTATAAAGTGCATCTACTTTTAAATTTTTTTTGCTCAGATAAATCATTGTCTGCACTACATATACTGTCTTTGTACTTCGTCGTGTGTTTTGCACCCTCCCTTGGCTACTGTACGGATTGAATTTCACTTTGGGATCAATAAAGCACATCTATCTATGCAGCCGTCCTCTAATGCTTTAGCTGAGCAGGGCTGCGCAGAATCCTGGAGCCTGTTGGTGGCAGCAGAGAGCACAAGGCTGAGGGACATCCTGGATGGGACAGCAGTCTATCGCAGGAGACAGTACAATCACACGCTACACGTAACTCACAGTTACCTTGTATGTGCATCGCTGCAGGAAGGAATATGCGTGAAAACATGCAAACACACAAACAAAGCAGAGACAGGGTAAATTACCCAACATCTACATTACTGAATTTCCTGCAATGCCGCATTTTGGGATTATACAGTATAGTGAATACCTCACCCAAAAAAATACATGCAACACACAAAACAAAGCCTGACTCCTGACCTCTGGACAAAAACAATGGAGACAGAAAGTCTGTGAAACCATTAGAACAATCTTATTCCTGCCTCGTTTTTTTACTTCACATCCTAATAATGAATGAAGTGAATTTAAACAAACGACACCAAAAAATGCACTTTTTCAGCCAAAGCCGTTTTAGCTCCTTCCTCTAGGCAATGGACTTATTATGGATTCCCACAAAAAGCACAGCATCGCTGGTTCCAAACCAAAATCCAATTCTGACACAAGCCAATTTTGACAGAAGCCGTTGAAAAATCTTCACCACATTCCAGAAGAACAGTCAAATGTATTTTGGGGGCCAAGAGTTGGAACGTCGAAGGAGGATAATGAAGGCCTGGTGTGTCCAAAAAGAAAAGTATCGCAGCCAAGAGCAAAGGTGGTAGGCAGGTTGTTTAAGAGAGACATCCATAGGACCATATCCAACAACTGGGAACCGATGACACATCAAGTTTAACTATAACGTGTTATATATTGCTATAATACTGTGTATTTATAGGCCACTGTATTTAATTGCCTTGTAATAAGTACTTACAGTGTGCTACAGAATTTCTGCTGTGCAGGTGTCAAGGCAAAAAACTCTCAAAATGACACGGCACCACTCTATTGTCAAACAATAACTGTGATGTATCTATACTGTGCCAGCAGCAGGAAACCCTTATGTCGTATAGCTACACGTGCTTTCTTGTTATCTGTTTGTTTCTTTTTGGGGGGGCATGACTTTTTCTGAAATTCATTCAATGTATTTATATTATGCTACAGCAATTAAAAAAGGGGGGGGGGGGTGGTTTAAAAATACCCCCCCTGGATGATAAATAAAGGTTAAGAACTTCTTTTTATGACCATTTCTGTGTTCTCAGAAGAATTTTTGTTTGTTTCCATGAATGCGAAACAGATAAAGAAATGAATAAAGAAACAAAGTATTCAATGAAATGTCAGACACATAAAAGCTGGCACAGTGTTTTTAATATTTCTAACCTTGGATACAAGTTCTACAGGAGATTTATAGCATACTTAATATAATACTATCGCATAATTACAGTAGATCAATAGTACCTTTCCAACCAGGCTGGAGATGCAATCTAATGGGACCTTTTTATTTGATAGGAGTAGCTAGAAATTCTGGGCCCCCTGAAAAAATGTTACTTTGGGCCCCATATAGTTTAATAGTTTTACGTATTCAAGGGCCCCTGGGCCCCCTGAATCTGCCAGGGTATGTACAGTATTCATCTCCTACACCCCTAATTAGAGATATAGTAATATTTCTCAGATAATTGTTGAATGACATTTGAAGAGTAAAATTGTCCTTATTGACAGAATGTGTTCACTGGTCATTTTTGCACTTGATCATTATCCAGCTACTGAACTTTTCTAAGCTAGAATGTAATACAAAGCAATTAAAGGCTGCTTGTATGTTGCTGGTTAGATGTGAGATTACTTTTTTTGAGAATTATTTTGTTTAATAATGAGTCATTTTTCTTTGGGGTGTAGTTTCGATTATTACATGCAGGGAGACAGTGAAACTGTAATTTAAAAAAGCAAACACCTATATCTATACAGAGTGCCACAGTTACAGAGTTGCTCTTGGAAAATAAAGAAACATTCTGATAACACAGAAAGCAAATGTTATCAGTGTGTCTATCCGGCCGATGTAATTGCTTATATTTCATCACCTAATGACTACCCATGATTTATCATCCTTCCTCTATCAAACGTGCCTTTCCCGACAGTCACACCTCAAGCGTATTCCCCTTAATACTGTGTACATTTTCCGCTGTTCAACATCCGGATTGTATGTTTCTGTTTTTAGTGCTGGTGACTCATCTATATCAGTGTTTGACAGAGCTAACAGAGCATGAAAATGCACCACTAAGTGATTGTGATCTCAATGTGATATCTGGCCGCCGGAAACATTTATGCTGACATGGAGGAATACACTGTACCCCCCCCTCCCCCACTGAGTTATCAGTTCTATCTCTGTGTCCTTTGCCTGTTTATCTCAAAAATATACTATAATATAATAGATATAATATAAAATGAGCCTCAGTTTAGCTTCACACTAACTGGGTTGGGGGCTCTAATCCTGCTTCTGCTGTGTGTGTGTGTGTGTGTGTGTGTGTGTGTGTGTGTGGCGTTTCTGTCACCTGGGTATTCTCTGGGTATTTTGATTTCCTCCTAAAGACCAAGGAAATTTATTGATCATTTTGATCTACTGTGTTTGTCCATTAATATGTCTATGCATGTTCTGACCCCCCATGCTCCCTGCCTTCCTTCGCACATGTCCGGATGGTGCCCAGGGTGGGTCCTGGTTCACTCCCATAGAAGGGTGACATCATAGATGTGACTCTTGAGCTGTAACATTGTGGGTTCAGCCTACATCCTGTAACCCTACACAGGCCAACGTGGAGAACTGACTCATTGATGGCCTTTGCCCTTGATCACAGAATACACTTTGGTTGACCTTGCACCTCCAGAGACTTTTTCTCCTCCACTACTTGGGAGTTTTTGGTTAATCTCCTCCATTGTCATCTGGCTTTATTTCTTTCTTTCATTTCTTTGTCTCCCCTTTTCCCTGTTTTTGAACTATTCTGAATAAATGGGTTAGGCCCCGAGCCCTGTAATGGGAACCCATGTAGATGTTTGGAAGTTGGGTTATTGAGCTGGAAATGGTTAAATCATTTTGAAATATTGTTCTTTCCAAAATAACCAGTAGATGGCAGCAGTACGACACAATTGTATCAAATAATTGCTAAGTGAATACAGTAAGCACAGGTACTGGCAAAAGGAGGCTTTAATGTATGGACTTGCCCAAGCTGAAGCCCTCTGGCCTCTGCTGAAAAGGTGCCTCAGTTATCCTTGTCTAACGAAACAGTAACTACCCCCAGTCAACAAGCTTTACCATCTCATCACATGGGTCAACAGCTGCTCCATCGTGGAAAAGAGTAGGATGGCTTCTCAAATAGCATCTGAAACTATGAAATTAGTTAGGCAATATGGTATAATTTCAATAACGCAAACGTGGGTAACTTCTGTGGTTTTTCACATACATAATAAACTACAATGGAAAAAATATGTAGCATATCCTTTGGCTTCTGAATGTGAATTCAATAGTTTGAATTGATAGTCTTATAATACTAAATATGTAATGCACAGATTATGTTATTTGTGAAAAATGTGTAATCATTGATTGATTCATTGACTCATTGATTGATTCATTGATTCATTCATTCAGTGCAGTAACCCTGGAATCTAGCCCTGGAAACTCGGGGCACAAACCCGGGTGTTGCTGAGTTCAAGCTGTGGCTTTATTATTCTAATATATACTGCTACTATTTGTAGAAGAACCTCTAACATAGATAACTGTATAAAACCTTTTCTAGGCACTCCAGGGTACGTTGAGATTTATACAAAGGAGACAGAAATTTAAATCAGGGTATGGGCATGCATCTGTAACCTGTGGTCGACACCCCTGTAGTCGCTGTAATAACCTTGAAGTTAATATTTAGTTTTTTTTGCCTCGTGTTATTTGGTAGCTAGTTGGTTTTTTATCTAAATCTTGTTTGTATTTTCCAGTAGTATCATCCTAGTTATACCCACATGCGACATAATAGTACAATATAAGAGATAAATGAAGATAAATTAATCACAAAATTTGTATATGCATTTGTCTGAGACACCCTTCTCCATAATCAAAAGAATTTTGGAATTTGAGTTATAGCAGATAATAGCGATTTTCCGTTTCAGTTGTGTGATTTTTAAAGCACTGAAAATGCTATACTAGTTGTTTTGATGCCATTTCTGGAATCAGTGTTATAGAATTAGTTAAATCATTTCGGCCCAGATTAAGAAAAGCTACATATTTATACAAACATACACACACACACACACACTCACATATACGATTATCCATCGTAATGAAGTAAAGCTTCATTATGAATTAAAAAGCAACAGAGTGGAACATTGAAGAACACTGAAGTAACCAAACACTGTCAGTTTCGCATGATTGCTATTACTGCTAAGCTTAGCATTTAACATTTCAATGTCTAAACAAATAGCCTCTGGGGGAACAAAATGACATTAGAATGGATAAGTTTGTTGGTGTTTTTATATGTTACTTGCATGATAAACATATGTTTCATCTCTCCATCCATTCATCTTTCAAACACTAATTCTGGTCCACGTCAAAGGGAGCTAGAGCCAAGGCAGAAAAAGGCCGGGCACAAGGCCGAGGTACACCCAGGACGGGACGCCAGTCCACCGCAGGGCACACGGCCAGGGTACACCCAGGACGGGATGCCAGTCCATCGCAGGACACAAGGCCGGGGTACACCCAGGACGGGACGCCAGTCCCCCGCAGGGCACAAGGCCGGGGTACACCCAGGACGGGACACCAGTCCATGGTAAATAAAAGTATGAATATCTTTGGACAGTCTGTGGAAACTGAAGTAAGCAGGGAGATACTCACATGGCGTACAAAGGGGCAACACTGGAGCAGCACCAACCACCAAGTCACCATGCTGGGTACAGGTATATATTGTTTATAAAAAATCATAGCCCCCCACAGTGAAATATTCATTCACACCATGTACAGACCTCTGCCCCCCTCCCAAAAAAAATAATTAAAAAATAAAACAGACCAATAACCTATCCGCAAAGTTGACACACTTTGAGTACACTTGAGGGTAATTCCCTGCCTTGCCACTCTGCATAACACAAGAAGTTACAGAAAATAGATGGATAGATCCACAAAGATAAAATATAGCATAGCAGGCAGAATAAATTCCCTTAAAGTGCTCTTATGAGTATGACTTTAGAATTAAGCAAGCTGAGTGGTGATTTAATTGTGCTGTCCCTAATTTAGAGTGGTAGTCAGAGACAGAATACAAGGCTTCTGGAACCAGCAAGGCGCTGTGTGTTACCAAATCCGTTCCCTTGGTGTGGATTGAGATGAGTCCCCTCCTTTCCTTCTTGACCATAGATATTATCACAGTAGATTAGACCTGTTATTTGATTGGCTACTGTGATTTTCCTGTAGCTTTTGAGGAACATAATTGGCAACAGCAGATGCACTGTAACAGATTAAGAGTGGAGTGGCATGTGTGCTGTACTGTATGTGATTTGTCACGCATTCGGTGATTAACATGTGACCTTCTGGAATTCTGCTCGATCTTACTGGCATTGATTTAAATTTCACAGTACCTATTCAGCTCATGAAAGGAAGTAGCAGCAGCATTTAAGCAGACTCAATTTTACGGTACATATAACATAAATACAACGCATATACACAGAGGTGGAACATTCAGGTCCAGAAAGTAAAAATCCAGACCAAGATTTTGTTTCAACCAACCAGTTGTTTATAGAGAGTCACAGTTACTGTATATAGTACTCAGCTGGTTGGTTGGAACAAAATTCTAGTGTGGATTTTTAGTTTCTGGACCTGAACTATCCACCTCTGCATATACATCTTAGGGTGATGGAAATACATGTTATAACCATGAGCATATGACCGTAAAGATGCTGGTTCAAATCCTGGGCCAGGGAGAGTGATACAAATGTTGTGCCCTTCTGCAATGGCCTTAATCCCAATTGCTCCAGGGGATCTGCATACTAGCTGACCCTGCACTGTGACCCCCCCCCAAACTTATTCTCCCTTATATATGTGCATTTGTGTGTCTCTTGGGTTGTGTTCGAATAGTCCACTCCTGCACTCTATAGGAAGTCGGCCATTTTTTAGTGCTGTTCGAATTCTCAGTTGTACATTTCATTGATTACACAGCATGCTACAAAATCGGTGCAAGGTACATCAAAATGTAGCGCACTGAAACTGCACCCTATATCATGCAACTGAGACCATCATGCATTGAGGCCTGAAACGTGAGTGTCGAAACCATATCTGAGAAACTTTCCTCAGTCTGAACTGTTACTGATCTGTTGATAAGTAGCTTGCTTATGAGTTATAGCAATAGTGGCAGGGCTATTGTTGCTTTCAAAGCACGTGGTTATTTTAATGTATTTACATTCATTTTATTTTTTATATTGCGTCTGTCACAAAAAAAATCACAACATTGGTGTCCATGTTCTTGCGTGTTTTTTTTAGTGCAATAATGAACAGCAAGTATAAACATTAACACAAAGTACAACTTAAAAATTGTACATTTTTTAATATTATGGTTTAATACTGGAGGTGATGTTCTGGTGTTTGTTTATGTAACAGAGATAACAAATATGTAGCAGCATAACATCCGTCTAGTGTCCAAAATGTATGAATCTCTGTCTGCCCTTATCCCCTACTTAGTGTTCTACAGTATGTAAGGAACACTTTATGGTGAGTGAGTGAGTGAGTGAGTGAACAAGTGGACATTTCAAACACAACCTTAGAGCACAAGGTGATATAGTACAATTTCCCCACATGGATGAACGCAGTATCACTATTCTATTTTATAGTCTTCACAACATGAAGGTCCTAATTCCCCCCTGGAAGATGGATATTTACTTTGAAAGTAGCAAAAGCATTCTTCAGTTAGATTAAAATTATATTATGATGCCAGCATATTCTCAGATTACCACGGAGAGTTCTTCATCTTTTGATTATGATTTAGATCAGGGGTCACCAACCTTTTTGAAACTGAGAGCTACTTCAGGGATACTGAGCCATACAGAAGGCTACCAGTTTGATACACTCTTCTTAAATAACAAATTTGCTCAGTTTACTAAACATGTTTTAAATGCTTTTTAAAAAAATTAATTAAAAATATTGTCATTTTCAGAGTTATATAGATGCAAATGTGATTAAAGAAGAATAGCAACAGGATAAAATTAAATTTTAGATGCTGCTCACTGGTGAGTTGTGCTATTTTAATAACTGGTCTGCGGGCGACTCGTGTGGCCCTTGGGGGAATCCTGGTGCCCGCAGGCACCATGCCGCTGACCCCTGATTTAGATTGTTTCAGCATATGCCGTACAGAGATCTTACCTCAGAATCCTGGAATGCTGCAGTTGGACTGGAGGAGTCCTAATGGTGCCCGCAGTGAACTCTGCTATTGTTACATCATGCTTTACTTTATAACTGGACTTAAGACAGGTCTGAAAATGCCTTGCAACGGTCAAACAAGCAATCAATGACTGCACTCCCCCATGGTTGGTTAAAGGTAAATAACGGTGTACAGCTTGAAAAGGATACCCTTTGTCAACTGAGATTTGAGGTACAGCAAACTCACCTTTCATGTTCATATTCTCTGCAGCGATACAGCGTGAGTTTAAAGACTTTAAAGCAGAGATGTGTATGCAACAAATGACATTTAGAATTTAATTACCCATTTAGCAAAAGTGCAACATCAAAGGTGTTTTGCATGACATTACCTGGCCATATTTAGTCAATTTAAGAAATCTAGTTATCTAATTAAAATTCCCCTTAATGTTTCTTTAAAAACCTAATTGTAGTCGCTAGGTACGAGAAATCAATTTCATGCTGCAGCCTGGCTAGCAGCAGATAAGACAGTGGTTCTCCGGCCTCCCTTTGCTGGTATTCATTGTTGTGCCACGGCAGTGAGCAGCATATCAGGCCAGATACAGACACGCATTCTGCTATTCTGCGGTTAATATATTTTTATGTATATTCCATGTTAATTCCACTTTATATTATATTTTCTATTAATTTCCTATATAAATTTATATTTTTAAGTTTTAAGATTTTTAGTATTAATACTCTGCATTTTCCCTTAACAGGAAGGAATATCTGTAGCCATGTCAGTGTCTCTCTGCTGCAGTTATTTCAAAACAGAGCCCTCCAAAGAAAATGCTAGTTCATGTGCAATTCCCTGAGAAACAGTGGCTCATAATGTAATTTTACAGCCAGTGAGCATGAGGCAATGGCATGCCCAAAAGGTCAGCATTCAGCATACAGCACGCCTGTTGCACAAGCAGTCATGCAATTTCCACTTAGACTATGACAGCAGTTCACTTTCACCTCTGCACAGTGTTTATTGCAATCATGGAATCATGTAATCACTCTCATTTTAATCAATCAAAAACTAGCCTCTACTTTTCTAAATACTGAGAAGCCGGTGAATACTTTTGTTTTTGGGTCGGATGTAATAGCTCAAACTTGCAAATGAACTGCTATTTGAGTCACACTGTGCCTAATATGCAAGGCGATTAAATGATTAACTGTCTCTCCGGATGGAATGTAACTGAATTAATTACTGCTGCTAGGATATCTGTAAAGAAAGCAGTGAAACCTACCTTTGTTTGAGATAAGCTAGGAATCTTCAGTAAAGCAAACCTCTGCCTATACATTTTAGTTGAATATAGGGGTTGTATATATTAAGAAACCCAGCAACAGTCACCAGGCAAGTTAATACTGTACATGAATTTACATTACAGTTTTGTTTGTATATGCTAGATTCAAATCGCTTATGTACCACCCAGTAGTTCTGTTCCAACACTGAACTCTTGTATGGTAAATTATTTGTACATATATTATTTATATTGGATATAAATGGCTCCAATTCAATAATAAATAACAAAGCTCTGTGGTTTAATTTTTTACTTTCAGCTAGGCTTCTGGGCTCCAGTTTCATCGGGTGGGTGTTGCTTCTGATGGAACGGTGTACAGAGTGAAGGGACATAGAGATGGGAGGATGGACTGGGGCATTTTTGGGAGAAGGAATGTAACAAAGGTAGCAGAAAGGAAGAAAAACAAAAGACAGCCATTTTGGTATAAGCATTGTGGGAAAACAAATTCTTTCTCATACACACACCCCAGAGGATGAGAACAATTAGACGGTGAAACATAAATATCAATTGATGGACAGGCACACAGTCACATGCAGACTGCCTCAGCTTTTTGTCTTAGCTGTCTCACATAACATAATTCATTTTTGAGGGCCAGAACAGTAGACGCTGCACATTTCTTGGTCAGATAAATGTAACTTTTATTAATCTTAAGAAAAAAGACATTGTATATGTAGACTCAGTAGCAGAATATTACCATTATTGTCTTATTTAACATTGCAGCTAATATAATTCGAATTATTTTATTTTACACTGGTTTGGTTTCTGTTATTCTTCAGCCCAGTAACGTACTATTGAGTGGGTTCGAGATCGTCTCCTTGCCTCAGTGTATGGAAACTATATATCTTCTTTGTTTACGTGTTTTTTTTTCTTCTCGGGATACTCTGGTTTCCTCCTACAATTCCAGCAATACCATACCAGGGTCTGGAATCCTACCATGCCCTGGGCTTGTTGGCATGGCCGTCGTCAGGTCCGATCACTCGAAGTTATATCTTAAACCTATCCCCGAGCATTTTAGCCCTCATGCCAATCTTCTGATGAAGAAAAGTCTAGACAAGCCCCAGGTAAACTTGACTTAGCCCCTGAATTTTTCAATAGCTCGAAACGCCCCTGCTTGTTGGAATAGTCTGCGGGCTTAATTGCCACAACTCTGCACTGAATATGTTCTAAAAATTTGAATTGTAATATTTGATATAAATGTGTGTGTGTGCACGTGGGAGGAGGGACAGGTACCAGCAGTCCCGGGTTATTGACGTCCGACTTTAGGACATACGTAGGACATGGTACCTATAATCGGAGTGTTAATATTACATTTTTGCGTTAATTAGTTCGTATATAATAACGATCGAACGCACTCACTGCTTTGTGACGCTCATGAGAACATAGCCTCAGAGATTAGCAGATAGTACAGTACAGAACCATGTAGGCCTATAGGCTAGTTGCTTGTATAATTATTATTATTATTTTTATTATTATTATGTACTGTAGTGACAAATGTAACTACAAATGTGATTTTAAAAAAACAATTATTTTGACCTGGACATTTTTCCAGTCCCCATCCGGGAGAAACTAAAAAACTCAAAAATCTGTGTGTGCTGTGTGGGTTGTGAGAGAGGGTGTGTGTGGGGGGGTGGCAGCTGCTAAGTCATGTTTTAGAATAACGCGAATGGGGGTGGGAGTTTGGCACTCAAACACACGCAGTCAGTCATTTCCTCTGAGCCATAAACGCAGATGGTTGGATGGACGCTTGACTTAAATGATCCAAACTAAGTGGTTTATTCAGGTCCCTACCCTTAAAAAACCCTGTCCCCCAAGTGCAGGTGGCACAGTAAGGCTAAGGCTAAGAGCAAATAGCCACTGGAAGCGTGGCTATATAGCCTACAGTCTCTTTCGTGTAAACAGTGTGCTAAAAGTGTAAATTGTTAACACTGAACATATGTTGTTAACACTGCCAAGAAATATCTTTTACACCTGTGATAAAAACAAGGGAATAAAACAGAACACTGTTATTTCCACGAGAAATTGGAAAAAAATAATAAATCACACGGGAGAGCAATTACAATACACAGTGCACTTGGAATCCGTTCACTGTTTAAAACACGGCGGGAAGCTGCATGGCGGGGTTGGGGGTTCTGAAGACAAAAATGACCACGTTTCGTATTTATGGTAGCCTATAGACTCAAACATACAACACCGACGAGTGCACACACATGACAGTGAAATATTTAGGTAGATACAGCTGAGTAGGCTACATGATGTATGTAGCCTACACACACAGATCATTTCTCTGCACCAAACCTAGAGGAAGTTCATTTAATAATTCTCTCTGCTATAACTGGCTCCTGGGGCTTCCTGGATCATAAATAACTGATAAAGCGCGCGGTTTGCGCACGCACGTGTGTACCTGTGTGTGTAGGTGCGCGTGCATGCGTGCGCTTCAGAGGCATAACGACGATGCAGAGGCCGGGGATCGCTTGAGTGCGCGCGCCCCTGCGTTCGCGCGTGTGTGTCCCTTAGTCCTGGCGAGCTGAAGCTTGAGGAGCCAGTTAGCGGTACCGCTCCCCCGCCTGTGATGGTGTCCATCTGGGATTATCAGAAATCCGCCGCAATGCATCCTCTCCGTGCTTTGCTTTTTATAGCTGGCATAACTGCATTCTCGGGTAAGTCACTTATTTTCCAATAATTCGTCTCCTTCACGAATAGGCTATTTTTTAGTAATGTTTCTGGTTAAAAATAATAATAGGCTAATTGAAATAACCCATTTCACGGGAACTGTAATTTTCTTTTTTTGGACAAATATAGGAACAATACATAAATATATATGTACTTATACTTACTGTGACTTAAAATATATGTATGTATGTAAGTATTTATTTATTTTTATGGAGGGGAAAAAAGGTTTCCTGCCGAAACTCAACAAAGCTCGGGTTAAGTTTATTTTCCCAGCGTCATGTGCTTTATTATTCGTTGGTAATACTGTTAAAATGACTCTTCATCAGGATAAGACAGCCTACTTGTAAAGCAGCCTAACTTTACAGGCACAAATTCGTAAAAGTCACCCCGTATGTTTTTACTCGTAAATGTAATGCAGGAAATGTACATTATGTTTACAGCGTATAAATTAAACGACCAAGGCACATCCTTTAGTAGTATGTTTTAAAGGGCAATGAAAATGTCAAAGTAAAAGTAAAACTGTCTTATTAAATGTCATAGGGAGCGATAGAACCAGTGAAAATATAAGTCCTTTATTTTTATGTTCAAATGATGTAATCATTTGTTATTGATTGTTAAAATAATAGTAATGCACAATTTGAATTGTGACAAAATACATAACATCCAATAACCTGAATTTTAAAACTCATTTATTGGTTCTATTGAAGCCAAAGCCATCAAGTCTTGAAACTTTAAATGTACAGTGTTCTGCAGTTATTGGTTATGGATTAGAAATGTGTCAAGTGGGAGTCCATTGGGCAAAAGATGAACGTACCAGTATTCAGTTGCTTCAGAAAATATTTTTGTTGTTAATGCATTTTGTTATATTGTTTTCCGGTAATAATTCCTAAAAAAGCAGTCCGCATAATATGGCATTTAGAAACGTAGACCTACATGCGTATCGTTTAAATATGCTTAGCCACAATCTCTGCAATCAGCTGTAATTAACAGCACTCAGTTTAATATGTGATGAGAGACAGACACGACAAGGAGTACTCACGTAAACAAGGTATTTATTCAATTTTACGTTATTCTGTTTCGATGTTTTATAACATGAACTAAAAGTAACGCCCTTACTGAAATATAGGCCTAGTTTAATTCAAATTTTTATTTCAGGTTGATGCTCATAATTCTTTGGTTTGAGTCCAAAAATAATCTTAATGTTATTCCAATAATCTCATTTCCAATTCAAATCCTGATTCTGTTATGGCTGCTTGGTAAAAAAAAAAAATCAAGGTTAAACTTTCCCTGAAGCAGTACATTTTATTCACGGACCGTATGCAGGTTTATGAACATTTTCCCCAAGTACGCCTTACTACCAATATAATCAGTGCCTCTAATAATGACTCTGATAAAGCAGCACAGATACATATCACATTTCTTGTCAACATGAAAAAACAAGACTTTGGAAATACTTGCAGTCCTGGGGATTATGTAGTTCTGCTGAAGAATTTAATGATGAGCATAACAAAGCTACAAGTGAATATTTTTCAGTGTATCCTTAATGCAACCAAGTCCCTCCAGTACAACCTTGACAACACATTTGCTGTTCTGCCCTCAACTAACTTGGATAACCATAAATTGCAAATGAGTAGCAGTAAACACAATATCCTCCTCGTAACCGTTGTTTGTTTCTTTCTTTGTTACCTTTCATTTATTGTTTCTACTGTTGAAGTGTACGAATTAATAATTGTGCTTTAACTGTGTTTACGGAATGAAAATAATGGAAACACAGATAAAATTATGGGGGGAGTTGAAGGTGCATTTTCTCCCCAAGTACCCGTGTTCTCTTTGTTATGACGATTTCATATTAATTGAATTCTATACAACCAAAGGACTGGAAGTATAAGCATATGTTTAAAGGTAATCAAAACAGTAGCCATTTGCGATGTGTCATTTGTTACATCATTCAGTTGGAGACATCGTGTAGGGTTAGTGTGAACGACTAGCTCACATACTGAGAGTACTGCTGTTGAATTATAGTCAGTAGATGAATTATATAACCATACTACATGTAACACTGGAATTCCAAGTAGCCTTATAACTGACCCATTTTCTAGGCAAATCTAAAACTAATCTTTGACCTGCCGGATAACTCCTAATTAGAAAATGTTGCTCCGAGGTTTTCTGCCTTGATTGTTGTTGTAGTAATGTGTCATTCCATGTGAGTAATTACATGCATTGTCCATAGAGAACACTGAACAGTCCGGCTCACTTTGAGTAATTACATACATTGTCCAAATAGAACATTGAACAGTGCTTCTTGATGTGTTTTCTAGCTCTGCACCACTGTCCATTTTTTGCTTTCAGTCCCAGACACTGGTATCAATTCTGTGTGTGTTTCATTCCATCTCGGGCTTTGCTAACAGCTGCTTAGTTTTTCTGACAGCCACATAAACATTAGCTGATTATTTAGATCATCTATAGTGTGATATGTCCTTTTGTTTTTACAGTAATACACACTATACAGATATGGTCCCATTCATCTTTCCTCCGCATTTGACCATCTGAGATTATCGCCAGACAAAGAAATGCAACCCACAGACAGCTGCCGTATATTAGGATGAAACAGCACTCACCTCTGATGACACCTCTGGGTCGATGTTAAAAATCTTATAAATTTGCAATAGAATTCTACAGCTTTTAATCTTTTTAATTTACATGTATTATTTTGAACCCGGGGGGCGGCATGATGGTGCGGTGGTTAGCACTGTTGCCTCACACCTCTGGGACCTGGGTTCGAGTCCCCGCCTAGGTTCCATGTGTGTGGAGTTTGC
>JABFEB020000002.1:964993-989040 GCA_019775895.2 Stomatorhinus ivindoensis | reverse complement strand
CAGAATATGCTATCTCATTGGAATGTATCATTTGTCAAGTGTCCAATAAATATTTGGAAGGGATGTTTTTAAGTTGAAGTTTTAAAACATCCAAATAATTTAGCATTGTGTCAGCCGATTTTAGCACTCTACCTCAACTTCACCTTAACGACTGTAAGTCAGTCCAAATGAGAGGCTCTTCCCAGAAGAGCTAACATAATGTATATCAGGTTTTTAAATGTACAGTTTCTACATACCTATTAATGCAGACCATTTCGTCTCTCCATTTTCTGTCAGACATTGATGTTTTATCTTACGTTTTATATTGAGGAGTTATTATAAGGCCTATGGAGGTGGTGTTTCAGTGAATGTAAGAACTATACATTTCATGGTAACACCATAAATAAAACATATGAGCAGCTTACAGAACTGTTTAGTGAATGGACCATTCAGAACTTTTGAGTGGTCTTTAATGATAGTAATCCCATAGATGAATTTCAGACTGTGTTTCTGTATCCCTTTGGAGGGTGACTGGAAACAAATTTGTTTTAATGCTTACAATAAATATGCTCTTTAGAATTTCATAAATTTGCAGCTGAAAGGTTATATTACAGAGTGCACAGTACGTAGTATGTGTAAGCTATGCTGTTAGGCAACAATCATAAAGATTACAAGATAAACACTCATACATTTTCTAATGAAAATCTACAGGACTGTTGATGTATATGCTTTCATTTATTATATTTGTGAATTTCATATTTTGGAGTATGTGACTTGGCAGAACTTGACAGAAATTCAGACAATGCAAGCCATCATGGTTTTCAAATTAGACTATAAGTCCATTGGTATTCTAAGTCACAATGGTCTTCTTCATGGTCTGACTTAGAAAGCAAGTAAAAAGAAAAAAATCAGGACTAAGACAGCAGCTAAATTCTCTCTGGAAAGGTAGCTGCAAAAAAGAAGGAAAACGTGCTGAGTGTCATGCCAAAGAATTTACAAATATACATCAACAGAACTATGTCTAAAGAGAAAGTGTTCTTTTATGGTGAATGTTTATTTAAAAACGAGGTAAGTTACAATGATAAAGTGCTAAACTTGAAACAAACTTTTCAGTGCCAAGTCATTCATTTTTTTCTAATGAGCCACAGTCATTTGTTTCAGAAAATAAATGCCAAATTGTTGCATGGAGCTATCTGCAGTACTCTCTTAGCTAATTATGTCTGTACTCTTACCCTATGCTGCGTTCCACGTGCATGTTATTTAAGTATTTAATAAGCTCAGGTTACTTTAAGCAACAAGTTATAACCTTCCTCTGCATAGTGTTCTACGGAAATAACTGGCTTCTTCTTTATCCAGAATTTCTCCTAATATTCTCAGATACCCAATCTGGAAACTTCTGCCAGCTAATTTATAATTCTTCTTTAAGAAGTCTGTAATCCTATAATTCTTCTTTAAAAATTATGAGCTCTAAGAGTTAATCCGATGCAAAAAGAAATATGAATAACAGAGAGAAATTACAAATATACTGTAGAAATAGTTATGCAATTAATTATGGAATATATTTTCACATCATAGTAAAATTTGTTTGAAGCTGTTTAAATAAACTTCTAATTAATATGATTCATGTGGTAAAGTACATTTACTTTATTTAGTACTAGAAACAATACCCATTCTTAATGGAAGCCAAGAACTGTGTAATATCAAAGATTTCTCTTGTGGCATATGAAGAGATTGTCTTTACAAGGAACAGTGTACAGTATGTCATTTATAATACACCCAAAGTCCTGAAAACATTGTCTTGAGGCTATGAGGTCACACGAGTGGTGGCAGAAACAGCACCATCATTGAGAACTGCTTCCATCAGTCATGTGACCTGACAGCATCATGATCGAACGCAACCTGGAGAAAAATACAGCTGTCACCAGAAATGGATTTTATTATATGTGCACATAGAATAATGATGATAATAATATGCTTTGTTATTAGATGTATGAAAAGGTGATATTTCTGATTATATTTGCATTTATATTTAATATATTGGTGGTATTTACAGTGTTCCAAAGGGCATTTGAGTTACACATAACTTTAATTTAGACCACTTTCAAAGGTTTTTACTGTATTATTTTTTATTACTCATTGTTGAAAAGTGAACTTATTGGACTACCTGCCATTATTGTGGAATAATTGCATAATCACAGCAATCGACTATAGATGCAGGGTATTTTGTGTCTTGTGTATTCAGATTAGCATTTTGTCATACACATATAGCTTGCAAAATAGCTGAATGCTGGAGTTAAGTGGATGAAGTTCAAATGCATAAACAGTCCAATAATGAAGAATCTATAGTAGTTTGCATGAGAGATCGCTATGCTTGGCATTTAGAACTTGCTGGACAGTGTGGTCAAGTAATAGCACATTCTCTCCAGAAATCAGCAGGACGTGGTTACAGATTCTTGGTGCTGTGAGTTTCTTTCGATACATTGTGTCGCTCATTATAATAGTGATTCATTGGACTTCTGTTGCAAGGCACAGTCAGGGATGAGAGCTGTCTGTCTTCAAGTGCAGGTGGAGACTTCAAGCAGACATCCAACTAATGCTGACAGAGGTTTGCAGTCTTCACACAATGTCTAGGGGACTCTTCAGTAAAAATATTGTAAATTTATTGTTTTTTTTAACAAAAAACCATTACTTCATTTATTTACAAAAATATGTATCACATTAGAAATAACCAGTAGTTGTAAGTAAAACATTTATTTCAATTAGTAATAAATTGAAACCCAAAGTATAGCTCTAAAAGAGCGGTACTGATTTAAAAAGTTCATTGATAAGCAATCTATTTCAGTGCTTTTTAACTAGTAACACCTTCGCAATAACATAAAACACCAATATTTGTATTTGGTATCTCTTTGGAAGTCAGTGACTACAGTTGCAGTTAATAGCAAAATAGCAAGAAAATAACTGAAAAAGGCAGTCAAAAAATCATGACACTTAATAAAAAGGAAATATCTTTGCAGAAGATATGTGCAGATATGTCAAACATTGCTTGTCAATGTGAAACCATTGCATTTTTATAAAAATAAATATTTTTATGGAATTAAGCAAGTGTCTCGAATTTATTTGAGCACTGTACATATCACAAGAAATAAAAGTGGGCATTTTATCAGGAGAAACTAAGGAAAGAAATCAATAACTAATAAAGTGACGTATAAGGCAGACACAGTACGTCAGAAGCGTACGACTGTCACTGAGTCAAAATAGGTATAAATCACTCCAAGCTGAGCTTAATTTGAGTTGCCCAGCAACAAGTGGAACTTTTTATTGCAAGAGCTATAAAACACATGACATAACGTCAAAAGAGGAACATAAGCTCCTACTGGAGAAGTACAAAAATATAAGGCTATAAGTAAGGCTTTGTGATGAAGATAGAGTAACTCAGTGGTCAGATGAGTCCGTTGAGGTGTTCCTTGAAAGAAAATGTTTTTAGGTATTTCTTGGACTTAAAACTAGATGTGGATGAGCCCATCATAAAGGAACCACACACAAGAAATGTCTGGAGTGGGGCCCATTTTACATGGAGATGGGATCCCCAATAAGTGCTGACAGAAGAGGGCAAGATAGGGTGTAGGTCTTCATGAAGGACTTTAAGGAGGTGGGTGCTGTTCAGTTAGAGGTTCTGAAAGCCAAAATTAAGGACATGAACTTGACTTGGGCATCTATAGGGAGCCAATTAAGCCATTTCAGTTGCCTGAAGAGATTACTATAATCTGTGTGTACTATACTTTGGACTTCATAAGTAAGGTCTGATCTCCCTTAAATCTGCAAGACAGAGAAATGGTGCCGAGGATAGCTGGCCATCTTTCATTACCCCTAGGTTCCTGGCTGACAAGGTTGATGATCCAAGCTGTACAATGATGCCGTGTTGAATGGTGGGTTTAGTGGACCAGTGGCTCTGTTATTGAAAAGTTACGCTGAAGATAAATACAAACTGAAGTGCTACATCAAGGAACAACCTAAGCAAAAAAATGGTGCAGTCAGTGGACTCAAAGACTCCTGTAGCCAGGTTCTAAGGTTACCTGGAAGAAAAACTCAGGTAACCCCAGGAAATATTATGGATTCGGAGCTATGAGACTGCCAGATTACTTGGTCAAAAGCTGCTTAGAAGCTGCTCTTGTAAAATGAAGACATTTAGATACATTTATCATGCACTGGTAGTAGTACCAGGAAAGACCACCTCATTTCATCTCAGAACCACTTCAAGGGTTGATGATGCCTTTGTGCACACCACTGATGTACTACGCTGTCGTTTTTGTGCTTGTGATATTCCTTTCATTTTGGCCTCTCCCTATAAACTCTAGATGTCAAAATTCCATTTCCTGAAAATTTGGAAACTCCATGCCTTGCTTCAACAATCAAACCATGTTTAAAACCAATTAAATCACAGTGACCCTCTTGAGCCTCTCTATCTGCTGTATATATATTCAGTTGCACCCTCACGATTCGATGTTTAGAGGAGCATGCAGTGTGTGCTTATTAGCACCTAATGAAGTGGTGACAGAGTGTTGGCAGATGTCACATTTCCAGAGCTTGAAATGAGATGGTTTATTTTGTTAGAGGAGAGAATACAAGGACTGTCTCATGAACAAATATGAAATGCATCACAGGGATTTCAAATGGTGAAGACAATAAATTTTAGCTTTTCAAGCCAGGATACCATGACTGGACTTGTATGTATAAAGAGCAGAACTCAACATTTGAGTCTATTATGGATAATTGGGTCAAGCGTGACATGTGATTTATATGTGCGTGAAACGCAACTAAATCGTATTTGCATGTCTTATGAGTCCCGTGCAGAATGCAGTTGATAATGAATGTGCTGAATTCTACTCATAGCCTTAAAGAGCATATGTTTAGAGGAAAGAATTTAGCTCCGCAATTGATCTCACTGCCTGGAGGAAAAACATCATTTTTACTGAGAACTCATCCTTTAATATATAAAAATAAGTAAATAGCTTATTAGGAGACAAGATACAGGTGGTTCCTAGTAAGAGCATGGAATTGAGCCCCAAGTCATGTACTTATCCCTTACACAAACATGACAACAACTGTTTGTAGGGCTTATAGTGGGACTTTTTAGATATTTTATGATCTGGGATTTCATCCTTAATATGAAGCACCAATGAGCACCAATGAACTAGACTCCTTACAAAAAGCCCGAGGTTCCACCTCACTTCCTTATAAATATGCAGCCACATTTCAACGGGTTGATCTACAGTACGCTACCCAAGAAATGTTCTGCCATCCATTATGAAGGACGCCCCATTAGCTGTACTCAAAGATGACAGGCGTTTAGTCAAACCACAGCAAGAACCACAGTGCCAGCATTTTCACAAAGTGAAGATGAAGCAACTCAAAATAAAACTTCTCACTCCCTCACTGAAAAAGCTGAATTAAAACTGCCAAAATGTCACTGCAGTCTTTGTCTGTATTAAAATTTTTGCATTTATCAAAAACAGCATACAAAAATGTAACATAAACATCCAACGTAGATTATGAATGAATCCAGTTTTTTATTGAATTTATAAAGCTTAACTGGATTTAGGTTCCCTTCAGTATTTTGTTCTCAATAATAATAATAACAGTATATATATATATATATATTAGGGCTGGGAATTTAACGCGTTAATCAGATTAATTAATCACAGGAAAAAATCTATATTTTTAACGCAATTAACGCGCCACGCCCACCTATAGACATGTAACGTTACACTTTGTAGAACTGCAGCAAGCTAGTAACAAAACTAACCAGATGCAAAACGAAAGACAAAGAACTGCCTGGCTGGCTAAAGGGCCATTTTAAGTACAAAAGAGATGCTAGTGGAGCCATTAATAAAACCAAAGTCATTTGCGTTGTTTGTTACAAGGAATTTGCCTATCATCGAAGCAATTCTAGTTTGAAATACCGCCTGAACTCAAAGCATGTTTTAGCGAGCTCGGTAGTCACCTCACCTCCGGCCGCGACAGTCAGCAAGATCCGCCAAACCACACTTACTGAGACGAGTCACCGCAAATTAGGTAAGTCTACATCACAATCATTAACAAATGCGATATCTAAATGGATTGCAATGGACTGTAGGCCAGTTAATGTTGTGGAAGACAAGGGGCTTATGGATGCATTTCGAATCGCTTCCTCCGACACAACCTACACACTACCGTCAAGAGGTACAGTGCTTTCGAGAATAAATCAGCTGTATGACACAGAAAAAATATCAAAACGGGACAACTTAGCTCATGCTAACCATGTGGCCCTAACCGGTGATCACTGCCCGTCGATCAGTAATCACAACTATCTACAGTAGGTGTTACTGCGCACATTACCGACTGTGACTGGAAACTTACGTCCTTCGCGTTAACTGTGCTGAAATCAGTCACACGGCACTATTCTGATGCATGTGCCGAACAGTTTCTAACAATGTCATGTCATTGTAATTTAGTTGATAGGCTTGTGTTCAGTAATAAACAAAATTGTCATGGCCGTTGTTACCTTAGACATTGGTTTATGTTCAGTAATAATTAAAACTGTCATATGTAACCAACCATTTGTTTATGTTCAATAAGTTACAACTGTCATATTCAGTAACCTAATTCATAGGTTTGTGTTCAGTCAGTGATAAAAATGCCATGACCATTGTAGCCTAAGTTATAGGCTTGTGTTCATTAATAAATGGCAAAAAAACTGCTTCTTGTAATGTGTGTATGTATGTGCGATTAAATGCGATCAAAAATTTTAATCGCTTGACAGCACTAATATATATGTTCTGATATCTGGAAAAATAATGCACACAGCCACCCCAACCCCTTGTAAAAGTGCTGCCATGAAACATAAAAATAGGTCAGTGTGAATTTATTGTATGAAATTGTTGCTAGTGTTAATCAAAACCTTGGTGACTGAACCATAACTTTATTCAAACACAACATTTAGAACTCTTTGTTTTTGTATAATAAGCTTATTTTATTCACAGTCTTTGAGCTTATTACCTAAATCTACCTAATTCTGTCCATCCCCTATGTGTATTTGTTTGATTCTTTACTAAGCATATTTTCATTTGAGCGAGGGGCACTGAGGTGTCGCAGGAGTTTCGTGAATGGTGCTAACGAGCTGGCAGAGAGTGTCGTTCTCGCTTATAAAAAGAGACGATTAAAAACGCTTTAAGTGTCTTTTCCTAGACCTGACTGCCGCAGAGCTGTATGCCGCCACCGGGGGTTGTCCCCTAGGCCAGTTCCCGTGCGGAAACCTGTCGGTGTGCCTGCCCCAGCTGCGGCACTGCAACGGCGTGAAGGACTGCGAGAACGGCGCAGACGAGGAGAACTGCGGTGA
The DNA here is from genome assembly GCA_019775895.2 of Stomatorhinus ivindoensis. NCBI lineage: Eukaryota > Metazoa > Chordata > Actinopteri > Osteoglossiformes > Mormyridae > Stomatorhinus > Stomatorhinus ivindoensis. The sequence continues at coordinate 981,686 of JABFEB020000002.1, read as the reverse complement.
GCAGAGTCGGATCGTGACGCAAGGCGAATCAATGACGTAACCGGGCGGGAAATCCCGCTTTCGCCTGTTACCTATTATGAACTGCAACGATGAAGTTGCTCTAGAATTACTTGCATAAATTAGATTAGGGTAGACTGGGGTTAGTTGGAACATTTTAACTTATTCCCCCATATTATATTAAGGTAAATTGTATTTCATGAACGTGATCTATATTTGAATAAAACTGTCTGCACCACTGCAATAATAGACAATAGTTACAAATGTTGCATATGATGTTCCTAGATTGTTTGATAAAATTGTAAATTGGAACAGCTGCTTACATAATTTGGGTCATGGCTGAAGAAAGTATTGAAAACTCCTTAAGTTAATTTTTATGTAGCATGCACTACTCATCACAGTATTAATTCCAAACATTACTACTTTGGATTGTAAGCGGACAAATCAAGAGGAATCAGTTTTTGGCTACTACACTTGATGCCCCCAGCACAGTTGGTTTTGGTAGCCTGAAGAACTAGTCCTGTTTTCCATGAACAGAGATGTCATCAACATCTCGAATGGAAAATCCTGGGCACTCCTCTTGTCTGCAATGTCAAGAACCTGGTTCCAACTTCACTATCGTTGGTGAGGCAAATAATCTTGCCAATTTAGTGATGGGGGGGGGGGGGGTCTTTACTCAAAGGAATTGCACAAACACAAAACATCCATCATCAATATTATCAGCCATGTTTGGAATAACATTAAACTGTTGAGTTTCAGAAGCTTCTTCCTTGTCACACGTCCCCACCCACCCCGATCATGACATCCAGCCTCAGAATCACTTATTCCAGGATACCTCAGGCATATTCAGGCATGAATCACTCTTAAGCTTGGCAGAGCTCTACTTTAATCTACGATCAGCTTGCATGAAAAAAAAAAAATCAGTTTAGGGACCTAACTATGACATGCATAGTTGCAACTAACCGCCTGAATGTTTGAACTAGTCCAGTAGTGGTGGAGGTGAGGGGTGGAGCCCCCCCGGCAAATGTAACCAAGCACCCCTAATAACAATGATCATACAAAACACCCCTTTACCATATTTTACCGAGGAGGAGCCCCCTCTCACACTTCATGAAACAACTCTACTGGTGACCAATCTAGTCTGATTTTGTAGCTTAGCACTGGAGTGTAAAGTATGAATGAGTGAGTTTAATCTATTAACAATGTCATCATAGGAGAACAGTTACAGAGAAAAATTCACTCCACTTGTCAGAGAATATACACACCTGACTCCTTCAGCCAAATTTCAGTCCTCACTCAAGAAACAAAAATGGTGGATGGATATTCTTGTTGTCCACCCGTAGATGGCAGCACCTCATGAAATGAATCATTTTTTGTGTGCAACTTAACAAACCCCCTGTTCTAACTGACCCCACTCTCCCCGACATATATGAAACACATGCTAATGAATTAGCAACATCCCATAATCCCAGCCTTTAGCCTCTAATAAAAAAATAACTTTTTGAAATGAGATTTGATGAAAATTAAGTGCCTTGAAGTTGAATCCATATTTTTTTTCTCTTTGGTTTTTCTTCTTTTACTAGTGGACAATAGTGGATGGCCTCATCTCTTTGATGCATTTTTAAAGAGAAACATACAGGAGTCAAAGGAATGTTGTGAGTAGAATCCCCTCCCCTTACAGTCATTATGATGAGGTTCCAGTGGCTCCCTATGAAGGTCAGCAAAATTGCCAAAGCAATGTGCTGTGTTGCCTTTAGTAGACAGACTGAAGAACCCAGACTGTCAGGAAGCTGGTGTTTGCATGACACGGTGAAATGCATGCATGTGATTATTTTCTAAAAGCGGGGAAAGGCTCATTTTCCTGACAAACATGCTTGTATCCACTCCAGAGGGTTCCACTGTTACATGATGATAAGTTCCCCATTCTATAAAACCATCATGCAGGGGTGCAATAAAGGGGGGGGAGGTTAGGATGATTCCAGGGGCCCCTGAGTGACTGAGGCCCTAAAAATTTTAGAACATAATTGGATTCTGGGCTGAATATGATATGCTTTCATGGGGCTCAAAATCTGTAGCCGCACCCCTGTCATTACATTTGGTGTAATCAATAATATTTTTGTAATTTGAATATTATAAGAAATAACATACGGTCACATTCTGTCCCCTTAATATTGCCTGAACAGTACACTGAATCACTGCTAAATGTCCTTAACATCTTGGTGTAGTGCTGGATGTATTTCCAGAAGCCTGTGAGTGTGAAGCCAAGAAAGTGAATTGTAACAGCAGAGATCTTCAGTATGTACCTGCAGTATCATCCAATATCACTGCATTGTAAGTATCTTAGAAAACACTTATTATTTTTCTTGACTTGCCTTTAGAATACACATAGCTGAATTTGAAGAGCATTTAAGTAAATGTGCATGGTGTTAATTTGTACTGAAATAAGGGTTTTAGTGTTCTTGGAAAATCTTTGTTCTTAGCCTTGCAAGCTAATATATTTTCAAATGGGAAAACCAATTCCCTCTACTGTGTTTTATCTTAAAAGCATATTTCCCATAAGGCTACGCCTCTGGTGAATAATAGAGATATAAAAAGGGGGAAATCAGTCAAGGGTCTGCCAGTACTGCTACACTAAGTTTGACAGTCATTAGTCAGTGATATAAAGGCAGTCAGATCAAAGCACAGACATCGCTTGAGGGCCAAACTGTTACATACATCAGTTGCTTATGTAACAAGTGCCATCTTGCAGGACGGTAAAGCAGACTTTGTTCCACGGCTGGGTCATGCCTCCCTTAGCCACCCAGGACAATAAAAAATACCTAGAAAAAAAAGATTAATAAAGTGAGTGCTTGTTCAAGCTAAAAGAAACAGGGCTTCTGAGGGAGCACAAACAGGGCTTTCGCGCTGATTCGCGTACATAAACACTTGACGAACGTTTCTCGATCCTGCCCACGCAAAGCCACTTATAAAATTGGAAGGGAAGTAACTTTATCAAAAGCATCAGATTGTGGATGGGATGCCTTTTTACGTTATACATCAGTTTTAATACATCAGTTCTAATATAATATTTAATACATCAGTTCTAATATAATATTTAATATGATTCTGGAATTGCAACAGAAATTTCAGAAATTATCTGAAGGTGATATACCAAACATTTTAACCCTAGACCAAATTCAGTCAAATAAAACAGAAAAGTCAGGGCTTTCTCAAGACATTTCTATTCCTCTCCTTAATAAATTAGGTCTTATGTGGTCAGTTGCTCTCTCTCTCTCTGTCTTTCATGCATACACTCACTTTGTATATATGTATGTGTGTGTGTTTGGATGGGGGGAGAGGGTTTGCATAGATCTCATTTGGGGACCAAACTGTCCATATATATATATATATAAATAAAATCTGTGAATGCAATCAAAAAAGTAAAAAAGCCAAAAGTTTACAGCTACATAGGGGTTACGGGCGTCATAGTTAGGGTTATGCCCATAAAAATTTATGTGTGTGTGTGTGTGTGTGTGAGTGTATAGCAGAGCTATTGCAAAAATATTCCACTACTTCAATAATTACTAAAAATTGCTATTTATTATTAAATATCTTGTAATACATTTGTATGAAAGCTTTACCTCATAGTGGTGAAGCCTTAATAGCTGTGAATGAGGTAATTCAAAATAGTGCTATGAATTTTGAGTTAGTCTTTTATATGCGTGATCTGCATACAAGAAAATTGCAGTTTAGCTTTTTTCATATACGTACATAGGCATTTAATGTATTAAAATGTGCAAAAATACAATAAAGCTGCACTAATATATAAAGATAATTAACATTGTAGATGAAATAATGTGATTAAATGCTGATGACACGGCAGTAGGTAGCTGAGCATTTTCATCGATTGCAAACACTTGGATGTAATTTGCACCCTTGTAATACCCACACAACATGCCACACTAGGATACCACAGCTGGAGGGGAAATGGAGGATACTGTGTCACAGCACTTCATGTTAAGATTGGCTAGATCCAGCTCCCTTATGTGGAACAGCAGATATCAGAAGTAGTTGTGTGGTTGTGTTGTTGTTGCGTAGCTCCTGCCCTGGTACTGCTCACACTGGTGCTGGGATTTCACTTGAAGCTCCGTCTAGCTGCACAAATGCCTAGCCTGCTCCTTCACAACATGGTTGTTGGCAATATGCTGTTCGCCTCACTTGTACGTCATTTTGGACATAACTGTCTGCTAAATGTGTAATTGCATTGTAAATGTAAATGTAACCTGGACATCCAAAGCAATCTAAAAGACACTAAAATAGGAAACTGCAGAATCTAAACAGCAGCTACACGGTTATAATACTGTATGATAACCTCAATTAACCCTATTAAGCTCTATGTAATTTACTACTAATAATGGGTGCGTGGGGGGTGGCGTGGGGAAAGCAACAACTAAACCATTATAATGTCCCTACGGTCACATTCAATTCAATTCATTGCATTCAGAAAACTGTAAGGTCTTCTCTGTGGAGGGATAAGAGATTATGCAACAATTTATAATTTGCATCTCCCACTGTATTTTACTCTGATGAATGTGCCAATGTTCTCCTGGGTAGGGACCCATAAATAAAAGATAGATTTCAATTATGATTTATCTATTCATTTATTTATTTATTTATTTGTAACCTGCCAGCATGCATAAGCAGAATTTCCCCAGTGAAAAAGCCAGAATTAATAACAGGACGAGTAAAGAAATTATTTTACCCCTCAGTTTTTCTAGTATTTCCATAAATAATTTATTAACGCTAACTGAAGATAAACAAATTAATGGGTATACACAGACATGTTAATACAGGCAAAATGTATTTTGCTTCCCAATATAGGAATGAAATGTAAAAATAATGAGCTTTATTTTAAGTCAAGTGTTTCACTCTTCATGAATATTTATTTGGCTCTGTTTTATATCAGTGGACTCTACAACATATTTGAAATGGAAAAACAAGTGCAGAATGAACATTTGTTTTGTGATTTTTCTTTTCTTAGTGAACTGAACAGCAATCGGATCACATCTCTTCCAGCGGATCTCTTTATACGATATAAAAATCTGGAAAGACTGTAAGTGCGTGCTTTTTTGTATTTTCATATACACTGCAGAATATCTGTAACAGTTTGCTATGATCTTCAATAGTAGCATGGTTGTTTTGATAAAAAATAATACTCATGCATTATCTATGTATGAATGTGGTGGTGGGGGGGGGGTCACGCATATATTACATCGATAAAAATTTTGTTCTGTTATTTTGATCTTATGGGGGCATTTTTTGGTCCTCACAAGGGTAAAGTCAAATGTATAAAAATCAATTAAAAAAATGTAAATGTTTGTGTGGTTGCTTATGACTAAAGATAGGGCTGGGTTGGTGGTGAAGCTTGTTATAGTTGGGATTAGGTGCATTCGCACAGAAATGAAAGTAGGTGTGGTGTGTGTGTGTGTGTGTGTGTGTGTGTGTGTGTGTGTGAGTGAGAGAGAGAGAGAGAGAGAGAGAGAGAGAACTTGCTCGTTAACATTCTGAAGTATTGTACAATTTTAAAGTTGCAATATTATTTTGTAAAAAGAGGTTTGGGCTGCGTGATTATGGGCAAGATAGTCAGCAAGCTTGGGAAGATTCATCAACCCACCCCCGCCTACCGCCCCCCCGCTTCTCAAGCGGCTCAGAGGATAGCTAGTTATCGGCAGCCACGATATTTCCATTTCAATTATCAGTCGATACATTTGCTTTTCTAATGAGTATACGTTGTTTTCTTTCCAGGCACTTGCAAAATAATAGCATCCACACAATATCGAACCGGGCCTTCTCAGAACTGTATAATCTAAGGAAACTGTAAGTTGAAAAATCAGCAATTACTTTACTGGGGAACTTGATAACGTCTAAAAAAATCGTCTCGAGGACTGATAAAAATGTTTCCTGTAGCATTATTTAATTTCAGTGAAAATGATCTTAGCTATTACAGTTAATATTGTCAGCTTTAATAGATTTCTCTTTTCCTGCTGAATTGTGCTCAGATTCCTCAGCCAAAACAGGATCACTATGCTAAAGGCTGCTGTCTTCCGGAACCTTCACAATCTTGAATGGCTGTAAGTAAAAAAAAATCTTTCTTTGTGTTCAGTGTTGATGTTAATCCATTGAGGACACGGTGCTTCTTGCACTATTTGTTAAATTGAACATTTCTGAAGGAGTTTTCCTTTATACTCTTTACAAAGGACGCTGGAATTTTTGCTGAATTTAATTATGCAGTTTGGTTCATTTAAGCACAACACAAAGCCTTCTGCCACTGGAATAACTAGCAAAATGAATGTTTTCCTTCAAACTTTCAATGTATTGACATATGCATGTGGCACTTTTCCTTATTTCCATTATAATGCTTTCACTGGTCCCAGTACTGTGCGCAGGTATTTTTTGTTGACTTTCTGTAGCCTTCAGATCATGTTTTTGATTCTGTCTCACTTCAGAATTCTGGACGACAATCAAATATCATCTGTAAGACAGGAGTCATTCACAGGACTCAGATCGTTGTTTTTCTTGTAAGTAGGTGTCTGCAGCAGTGTTTAATGTCTAGTGCAAAGGTTCTAGGGCTCAAGCTTAAATTCATCCCTGTATTATCAGGACTGTGTCTTTCTGTGTGTATGTGTGTTTGCTTCCCAGCATTCATATTACTTACCATAAATAGTAACCCTTGGCCTTTATGTAACCTCATTAACTTACTGTAATATCATAAATATCAAGAATATTTGTGAAATGAGAACAGTCATAACCAATAATTATATTTGGAGTGGAAAAAACAAAGACTACCCCCTCATCTCTAGTAGAGCCATTAGTAAAAATCCTGCCTTCTCACTTGTATTTATTTATTTCTGACATCTTCTTACCTTTGAGCAGTGCTGGATCAAAAAGAACAAGCTAATATTAGCACATTAATACAGGCCAACTTGCGGTGCTCTTTTAATGTCACTCCAGGATTGTTTCTTTTTAAAGCATGAATCGATGAAATATTAGGGACAGAATTGTATTCTGTTAGATGTTTAACCTCACATATGCACAAGTCCTTAATGTCCCCGTTTCTTTGGAAATACATGACTTTGCATTTACATATCGTTGCATTACATTCTATAACCATAAATCCTGGACTATTACTCACCGTTATTACGTTCTGAATATGTGAGCAGGGCACAGCAGAAATCCTAATTTAAACCTGAAACTGAAAATGAAGGATGCATAGATGGTTTAACACAGACGCTCACAACAACGTGCAGAGTTTTGAAGTCCAATATAATCTAGCCAATTTCATGCATCACATATACAGTTATACTGTTAATTTTCTTCGTTGCCCTGAGACTGTGATAACAGCAGGATATTATTTAACATTAACATTCATTTTTAACTAATGAATTGAATTAATTTGGTATCATTTTATACATTTAAAAATATGACTCCATATTCATAAGATTATTACTTTTTAATAGCTCAGCATTTATGGCTTTGCGCCCGCAGCCTCTGGGATGTTCTCCAGACTCTCCACAATCCTGAATAGGATATGTGGTTTCAGAAAATGGATGGATGGATGGATGGATGGATGGATGGATGGTTCAACATTTACAAATATTTCACCTTCAGAGCCATTTTTAGGGCATTAGTATCTCAGTATTGCTATATATTTGTCACAAAGCAGGACTCTGTAGTAGATAATAAGAATGTTTTTTTCTTTGCTAGACTCAGGTGTCATTTATACATTTTCGAAATGACTGTCGACCGTAGTTTACATCAGTCTTTAATTGTATGGAGTGATGAGGGTATATAAATATCCTTAAGAATACATCATCCTTTATCTGTTAACTATTTCCCGAGTCACACTTCCTCCATATTTTCAGATATTGTTTTGCAGTTAAAACAGACAAAATAGGTGAAAATTTTATAAATCATTTTTAGGGCCATGGAGTTTTACAACAAATATTCAGAGTCAGCTTCTGTACATAAATCGAGAGGAAAAAAAAAAAGATATTTTCTCAGATAAGATTAATTCACAATTTCTCCTGACTGGGTTTATTAATTGAACTTCTTCTTGATTCAGGTCGTTGCTGAATAATTCAATTGAGCACTTACCGAACAATTCTTTCTGCCAGGAAATGCCAAGATTGAATTGGCTGTGAGTAATAACAGACATTGTTATATCCGTTACAATGTTTCCGGTTACATGAGTAATATTGACATTTTAAAAATGATAATGACAACATATTTTTTTCACAAGTGAAAGTATTTTATTATTAACGTTGATTGTGTGAAGTATTCTTTGTTCAAATGATGTGTGAGTGCTTTCAAATCTTTTCTTTCCAGGGAGATGGAAGGGAATCTCATATCAACGTTACACAGTCCCAGCTTTCGAGAGTGCAGAGCTCTCACTGTCTTGTAAGTTTAGATGTAGCCATAACATTGATACTCTTGTAGAATCACCCCCAAAATGCCTTCAGGAAATTCTCAGACTTGGTTCCAGAACAGCCAGGCCATCAGGAATGCAAAAGCACATTTGTAGAGCCTTTGTACCTATCACAGGAAAAGCAGTCCTCAAAAGGAGAAGCAGATTTCCAAGGTCAGCCGTGAAAGGCGTTTGTCCCAGCGGCGGCGCGGTTTGGCTGCGGTTGCAAGTATCTCCATGGCAGATTAACGTAATCGGTGTCTGTTTTGTCACTGGGGGGGTACGGCTTAAATTGAGATGCATTACCTTGCCCGGCTGCAGAGTAATTGGCTCCTGCCGACTTGTTGGGTTTCCTGCTTGAGAGCTTGATGTGTGACTTTGAGTGCTGGCTGTCCTGCACGGCAAGTGAAAACATGTGGGGAAAGTGCACGTGGCCTTGGGGAACCAGAGCAGAGGGAGAGCTGTGGCCAGGCAGACTGCGTGCTGCAAAGGAGCACACAAATCACAAACTTCCCTTTAGGTTTAATCTCTGGTTTTATTTAACAAGAAAACCTAAATTATAACAAGATTTAGTATATTATAATTTCCGGTATTTTATGGAATATCATATTAATAATAGCCAATAAAAAATAATCAGTTTATTTTGCATTCATGCTACGAAAGAAGGTATACCACACTGACTGTCGACATGGATGAGATCAAACGGACAGCTCTGACATGATATCTTGTGCATCTTTTGGCAGGATTATTCCAGTATTCGTTTTGTTCAGGGAAAAAGGCTGTCAACTGTGTCATTTCCACTTTTCAGAATTCCACTCTGCGCCATTCCACTCCGTTTCACTTAATTCACCTTGTTTTAGCAGAACCTGAGCCAAATGAGAGCGCCTGCCAACATTCCAGAAGACCTCAAACATAATGTAATAAGCAGATGAAATCACCACAGACACAGTGGATTTCTGACTGCTGTTCCAGGAGGCTTTTTTATTTTAGATCTAGTCAGAACATATACAGTATATAAGACCTCTTGGTCTTTCGGTATAAGCCTAAACATTACATTTCTTTGTTGCATGGCAAATTTTTCTCATTCTACAGGTTTCATTTAGGTGTTCCAGGTATTTATGATATTTATAAAGCAATGTTTATACTTATTATACTGAATAAAATTAACATCTGTGGCTGCTAAGTTGCTAAAATGTGTAGCTACCAAGTCTGACAGAATATGCCACCAGCAGCCCTGCAGCTGTACGGGGAGAATTTTTGTCTTCTTGCTGTGAATTTTACTTTTGGTACAAAAAAATGACAGAAACGCGTACTGCAGTTTCAACTAGCACACATGAAAGTGTTTGTATATATAGGTGAATAACTGTCAAGTTACAATGGTTATTAACGGAGACAGACCGCAAGGTAAAAAGACATCTTAACTGTTCTATTTCCATTTCAGAGCTCTTCGTAGAAATCACATAGAGATGATTGAAGAGGGAACATTTTCCACAATGCAAAAACTCATAGACTTGTGAGTATACAGTTATTTTGATCATTACTTGACATTCTGGGATGGAACTAAAAAAGATTTGCATTTGAAATTTTGATGTAAATAATGTCTGCATTTTCGTTGATGGGAAGAAACAAGCCTCCTCTGATGTACTTTTGGGTAACTGAATCTTTGCTTTGACTGATAAATGTCAAAGGAAATAGATTGTGCTTTTCAAAATCTGCGGTGTGGCCTGTTAACCCTTCAATAAACTGAAAATAACGGCTTAGAAACATAAGAGCAGTTTATTTTCACTTTATTTTCTACCATATTCATGTTTAAATGTGGGAAAAGTAACTGAAAACAGTTTTGATACCATTCTAGTGTGCTTTATGGAGATAACGGTCAAAGCAGAGCCTCTCTCTAACTTTTCCCAAGCTGTAACACTTAATACATTATTTATTATCGCATTTGTTAACTGTTAACTGAATACATAATGTATTTTGCTTCAAGAAAATATATATTTTATTCAGGGATTTGTCGATGAATAGAATTCAGGAACTACCACCATCTTTGTTTCACAATCTGTGGAACCTAAAGCAATTGTGAGTAAAAACTATATTTTCTTTTTGAATAGCTTGGACAACGCTCAGGCATTGAAATTACACTGCTGAGTTTCACATTGACTGTGGAGACACAATTATTGGTGTAGAATCAGTCATTACTATTATATGCCACTAAAAGTAAAGGAAATACTGGTGTTTTCCTGATATTTTTTAATACAATGAGACCACAGTGCCATATTTTAGGTATCTAATTGCAGTCCTATTTTGAATGAAAGGCTTAGAGGTTATGCAAGAAAATGTGAATTTGTGAAATGTGGTCGAAAACACCTTAGTGACACCTTAGTTAGAGAGGTGATTATGCACATTAAAGTTAACAGGAAGAACACAAGTGCAAAAAGAGCTGGGTACAACAGTAGTTTGCAGAAAGCCATCTATGAATACACAACTCACCCTTGAAGCATTTCTGAAGCCTCCCCTGCAGTACTAGCTCTGTTAGATATAACAAATAGTGGTCGTTGTGTGTATATGAAATAATTATCTTTATATATATTGTTGTCCTAAAGATTTGACTTTGCTTGAAATCAAACAAATGTGCTGAATTACACTAGATTCATTGTGTTGCTTTCTCCTTACAGGAACATCTCACATAACCCCCTGTCTCACGTCCACCAGGACCAGTTTGACGGCTTAGTACACCTGCAGTCACTGTGAGTCTGAAGGCATGATGTAATGCCATAAAGCTCTAAGCAAAGCAGGTGGTTACCTTCGGCTCAAGCTGATAAGCATGGCAGTGACCGAGAGGCATCAGTTTGCTGTCAGAAATTCTTATTGTGATGAGATGCCTTTGACTTTGATATTCTTGTTATAATGAGGTGCGAAATTATCGCATAATGTGGTTAAAGTATCTCATTATTACAAGATCCGAGTCTTGTTATAAAAAGAAATGAATTCATAATAAAGTTGAATCTAATCTGATCTAATTGTGGTCATCCAAACAAATATATTATAATAAAAATGCATATTTATACCACTGAGATGTCATGAAATCATCTCATTATAACAAGAAACTGGGAAATTTTTATTTTGTCATGATGGCAGCAATGTGCTTCTGTAAGTTTAGGATATACAGAATCGGAATAAATTTGAAAATTTGTAATATAATTTAATTTCATATATTTTATTAAAATAATGCACAATTGTAATTACATTTGTTTCACAAGGGGAATGGAGGGAATGGAGATCCCAAACATCAGCATCAGAATGTTCCGGTCTCTGGGAAACCTTTCTCATATGTAAGTACATGGGCCCAATACCAGTATCCAGAATATCAGAAAGATTAAATTGGATTTGTAATACTACAGTCATATTTAACACCCAATATTATAGATTTTTCAAAGTACTCTAAGCTTGTTATCAGGACTTTCACCAGGAGAAGCAGCAGGAAAATGGAAACTTTGAAGCTGTTGTTTGTTTGTGATTGGTTCAATCTACTGTTCTTTGTTTCAAGTGTTCTTTCACTGACTTCCTTCCTTCCACGGTACTCTATAGATACTTTAAGAAGTTTGAATTCTGTGGTTATTCCCCCAATGTGAGGAGCTGCAAACCAAATACCGACGGGATATCCTCCTTCGAAAATCTGCTGGCGAATATCATTCTGCGGGTCTTCGTCTGGGTTGTGGCTTTCATCATCTGTTTCGGCAACGTTTTCGTCATATGCCTGCGTTCCTGCATCACATCTAACGACCACCACCATACCATGTCCATCAAGTCACTCTGCTGTGAGTAAACGTAGCTCGAGGTACACCTGCCCATTTCATAACTTATTCCAGTATGGAGTATTGGCTAATAAACTATAACTAATCCCTAGTGAAGCTAATTGTTTAGTCAGAAAAATAAAAGACCATTCATCTAACTGAATAGAAACAAAGTGGATAAGGAGGATTAAAAGTGAGAGAACTGAAGGGAATGAATCCTCCAACACTGAGATCTTTCTCATATGACTTTGTCCATCAGGTGCAGATTGCTTGATGGGAGTCTATCTGTTCTTCATTGGCGCCTTTGATATTAAGTACTGTGGGGAGTACAACAGGAACGCCCAGTTCTGGATGGAGAGCACACAATGTCAGCTCATTGGCTCCTTGGCCATGCTGTCCACCGAGGTGTCTGTTATGCTGCTAACGTACATGACCCTCGAGAAGTACATCTGCATCGTGTTCCCCTTCCAGAACTACCGGGCCGGGAGGAAGCAGACTCTCTCAATCCTCATCACCATCTGGGCCCTCGGCTTTATGATAGCCGTCGTCCCGTTCTGGGACAGGCAGACGTTCGGTAACTATTATGGCAAAAATGGAGTCTGCTTCCCTCTCCACTCTGACCTGACAGAGAAGCCAGGGGCGAGGACATACTCCACTGGAATATTCTTGGGTAAGTCGGAATCAGAATGAACTATATTCCCTATTTCACTAGCTGCCTTAGATTTATAGCTGAATTGCACTTAGTATTCATATTGTCCATAGTAAAATTGAACTACCTCGCACAAAAGTGTCACAGACCTCGTCATGTTTTTGACTGAAGCTCGATTTAACACAAACGTGCACTTCGACACTGACTGAATATACAATATGCATTCTACACCGATCAGCCATAACATTAAAACCACTGACAGGTGAAGGTGGAAAAACATTGATTATCTTGTTGCAGTGGCACCTGTCAAGGGTGCCGTTATATATGAGGCGAGTGAACTGTCACTTCTTGAAGCTGATGTGCTGGAAGCAGGAAAAAATGTACAGGCATATGAATCTGAGTGACTTTGACAAGGGCCAAATCGTGGTGGCTAGGCGACTCAGTCAGAGCATCTTCAAAACGGCAGGTTTGGTAGGGTCTTCCTGGTAGGCAGTGACCATTACCTACTAAAAGGCGTCCAGCGAAGGCCATCTGGAGAACCGCTGATGGGGTTATGGGTGCCCAATACTCACTGATGTGCGTGGGGAGTGAACGCTGGCCTCTCTGGTCTGATCCCACAGGAGAGCTACTATAGCACAAACTGCTGAAGAAGTTAACGCTGGCTATGACTGAAAGGTGTACACACAGTGTATCGCAGCTTGCTGCGTATGAGGCTACGAAGGCACAGACTGGTCAGGGTGCCCATGCTGACCCCCATCCACTGCTGAAAGTGCCTACAAAGGGTACTTGAGCATCAGATCTGAATGGAGCAATAGAAGAAGGTGGCCTGGTCTGATGAGTCACATTTTCTGTTACATTATGTGCACTGCCTAGTGCGTATATGCCATTTATCTGCTGGGGTGATGACACAAAGATGCACTATGGGAAGAAGGCAGTATGATGCTCTGCTCAATGTTCTCCTAAGAAACCTCAGGTCCTGGCATTCATGTGGATCTTACTTTGACATATAACACCTACCTACACGTTGTACCTTTGGTTACCTTTCATGGCAACAGTATTCCTCAATGGCAGTGGCTTCTTTCAGTAGGATGATGTACCCTGCTACACTGCAAAAATAGTTCAGGAATGGTTTGAGTAACATGAAAAGAGCTCAAGGTGTTGACTTGGCCTCCAAATTCCCCAGATCTCAATCTGATCAAGTATCTGTGGGATGTGCTGGACAAACAAGCCTGATCTATAGGGGCCATTTTCACAAGTTACAGGACTTACAGCATCTGCTGCTAATGTCTTGGTGCCAGACACCACAGGACACCTTCAGAGGTCTTGTGGAGTCCTTGCTGTAGTGGGACAAAGCTGTTTTGATGCCACCAGGGAGACCGGCACAATATTAGACAGGTGGTTTTAATGTTTTGGCTGTTCGGTGCACATCAGGTCAAAAATACTGAATTGTTACGTTGTACTTAAAGATATAAAATAAATAATGAATGTGTAATTGAATTATTTTTGTCTTTCAGGCCTGAATCTCGTTGCTTTCATTATTATAGTATTCTCCTACACCAGCATGTTTTATTCAGTAAGGAGAACTGGATCTAAAACTGCTCGGCAGACGATCTTTGATGAAGAAGTCGCAATAGCGAAAAGGTTCTTCTTTATAGTGTTTACGGATGCCTTGTGCTGGATGCCTATATTCCTCCTTAAAATTCTCTCTTTGTTACAAGTGGAAATCAGAGGTAATTGTGAAATTGAACTGAGACAAAATTATTATAAATGCTTATAAATGCTCACACATACAGTAGATGCATATTATATGCCAACAATAAATAAATTTAAAAATAGCACTTATACAGCAAAGTTGATATTTTATCTAAGCAAATTTGTTAGCTAGAAATAATATGAATCCATTGTGCATTTCTTACATGCTAAGATGCCAAAAAAGATGCTGGAAACTATTATTATGAATTAAACTACTATTCAGAATCACTGCACGAAATTAAACAAAAACAAAGCTCATGTAGTTCTGTGAATTTTTTCCTGCCATTATTCTCATTATTATTGTTGTTGTTGTTGTTCTGATTGTGCTTCTCTGTCCCTGCAAGGCACAGTCATCTCGTGGGTAGTGATTTTCATCCTGCCCATCAACAGCGCCCTTAACCCGATCCTCTACACCATCACCACAGCCGCCTTCCAGGAACGCCTCAAGCTTTGCCTGCAGCTGAAATGGCAGCAGCTGGGGGTAAAGGAGACGTCACACAGCGTATCGATGATCTACACACAGGCCAGCACCCTTTAGCCAATGACGTAGCTCACATATCAGGTTAAATTAAATCAAGATTTAATTATGAAATGCACAACAGTACAGCAAACGGTGGTAGGTGCAGGCAATGAAGTGAGTTTTCCCTGAGAGCTGCCTACAGTTAAATATAGTAATATAAGAAAAATTAATAAGTACAATTGTAAAATAATAAATAGCAAAAAAAATATTTGCAACAAACAAAGAAATAAATAAATGGAATGCACAAATTCTCAATATTAATGGGCGGAACAGATATTAAGTAGCCTCAGTGCCTGAGGGAAGAAACTGTTGTGGAGTCTGGAACTCCACGCTCCGATACAGTAGGACTGAAAGGGGTTTGTGGTTGGGATGGCTAGGGTCCTTGGACCTGGCCTTCTCGAGGCACTGTAGATGCCTCGGATGTCAGGCAGGTTGCAGCCGGTGATTATCTGTGCCATACACTAACGCCATGACGTGAGATGGGGTCCCAAGTGACAGGGGATAGAGCCTGATGAGGAAGTGGCCTTTCTGAAATGGAAGCACAATGTGACTAACATTATTAGACGAGACGCATGGTGCTGATAGCTGGCTCAGTGGGAGAAGCCATGAAATGCAAAATTACTGCAGTTATTTCCGACCTGCTGTCCTGTTTTTGTGGTTAATGACTCTGTCTACCACCACATACACATGTGCGCGAGGGAAAGGCACCCGTGTAAAGATGAAGGGAGTGTTTTCATATTGACCACACTCTGTAGTTATGCCTACATTGTCAGAAAGGTAGAGTATCCGCTTCTTACTCTGCTTGTCAGTGGGGCGGTACCCTCAAAGCTCTGCCAATTGTACCCTTAGCTGTAGGTAAATATACCTTAAAAGGTACAGAAGAGGGTTCGGAGGAACACCTTTGTACCATTGAGGGCACATTAATGTTGTGAGGATGTTTTTCAGCTCTAGAGTACAACTGGCAGACCATTGAGGGTACAACTCCAGTGACAAGGAAAGGTACAAATTGGTACTCTTTCTTTCTGACAATGTCTATGAAAAAAATATATAAATAAATAACAATGTCATGATAACACAGTATGTGTTAGGTATGCTGCTCTTTGACAGGTTCTTGTTATGTTTATAATTAATTGTGCGGTATAGCAGTGTAGCAGTCCACTTCTTGGTATGTGCGATGTCATGAAAACCAATTCGGTATTCGGTTGTCCCTAATCTGCTCTAACTGCATGAGTCAACTGCAGGGAAGTTCATAACTATACCTGTGAATCACACCATACCATCCGTCCATCTTCTAAATGCTTATCCAGGTCATATATTCACATATACCAAGAAATAAATAGCACCTAATAATGATTAATGACAAATAAAAACCAGCAGTATTGCCATTATGACGCATAACTCTGTACTCTTGTTGGGGGAAAGCGCTGACGCTTTGACCTACAACATCTTACTGAGGGAAGCGCTGTAGCTTCTACCTCAGTGACCAAGGGAAGCGCTGTCGCTTCTACCTTAGTGCACAACACACTCTTGCTTCTATAAAG
>JABFEB020000002.1:936565-964893 GCA_019775895.2 Stomatorhinus ivindoensis | reverse complement strand
CCGAGGATATCCTGACCCCTGCTGTCTGTGCAATGTTCTCAAGTTACTACTCCTGCAATGCTTGCAAGTTTCTACACATATACACAAATCTTGATATGATAATAGTTAATATACTGATTTCACTCTAACAACTCTCATGTAATATTAATCTTTATTCTCGTTTGATTCATTGAATAGTTATGTTAACTTGTGCGTCCAAAATCTAAATAAAAAATCCCAAATAAGTACTGAATGTATATTATATATGCATATGTTTATACTGGATACACACACACTAGGCTCTGGACCCCTCGCAACCCTTGATAGGAGAAGCAGTTTCAGAAAATGGATGGATACACACACACACACACTCACAAACACAAACTTGCATTCATATGTGAGGACCATCCATTCATTATTGTGGGCAAATCCCTATTGCCTATGACCTTAACCCCTACCCAGCCCTAAGCTTAACCATAAGTAACTAAACAACATGCAAAACTATTGCTTATTTCAGTTTTTTGATTGCAGCCATAAGTTTTTATTATTTTGAGTTTCCCCTTGTGGGGCCAGAAAAATATTCCAAAAGCTCGAAATAACAGGTTTTTATCACATTGTGGGGACATGTATTACACTATGTAATATATAGACATTATATATACACATGTAATATATAATATGTGCATCTGTTAGTGCCCAGCTGTACACTTTCAGGGATAAATCTGGGGGCTATTTGAGAAGCAGAGATAGGTACAATATGGTGTGAAAATATTGCCAAAGTTTACAGGTTATAGTTTCTATCAGAAGTAATTACTATCGAACATTGTCCAAATTTTAATCTATTTTAACAGTTTTTTTCCAGTTTACATTTGTTATAAGCCACTGTGTGAAATCCAGAGTCATCTGTGTAATTTGCATGTTACCCAGTTTTATAGCTTGGTTGTTGAAGTAATCTGTATAGATGGCATCATACTTGAATTTGAAAGTATCATGTCTTATGTATAAATTGGCTTATAAAAGTATCAAATCAATGTTTTGTAGTTTCAACACTGCATTCCTTTGAAACAATTGGTATTTGTTGTATACATAACGTACATAAATTAATTAATTGTATTCATATGTATCTAGAGTAAAGGATATTTTTTTAAATAAAAACACATACAAGTGATTTTGCTATTTCTTCTGTGAAAACCACTGGCATTTTACTGACCCCTCAACAAACAAGACACATATTAAATTAAGGTGCTTAGTGTTTTTTTTCTATTAAGACCTTGCAATTTGGTCATTTTCAGTGTCACGTTTATTTGTCTACTCCATCATTTAAACATTATACTCAAGTGACATTATATCAACATATCAGTGTTTTTAAAAACGTAACTGGCTTTTACAGTTTTTATCACTTCGTTTGGACAGACCTTGATGTCCAGGGCGTTCCTCTGCCTTCTGACTGTAAGATATCAATGTATGAAAAAATGGATGGATGCTTTACAATACATCCAATGCAATATATTCTAATATACACACTGTACAGACAAAATAACTATATAGGATTATATTTTTTGAGGAAGATGTTTTCCCTGCTTATCTAGACCCCATGAAAATGCATAGTGAGTACAGTTTGACTTTCCCTGAATATGTGTGAAATGCAATTTTTTATATTTTAATTCCATAGTCATAACAAAAAAAATGACACTGTATTAATCCCCATAGGGAAATTCTCTTTGCATCTACCCTAGCCTACTCCCCATAAGCCACAAATAGGTGAGCAGTAGGTGAGAGCCGGCTTGGGGGTGTCACAGCACAGGGTTAGCCAGCGTGCAGCACCCCTGGAGCTGGGGGTTAGGGGCATGTTCAGGGACCCAGAGACATCCAATCCAATCCAGCTTTATTTGTAAAGCACTTTAAACAACCTTATGGACCAAAGTGCTGCACAGAGGAATGAATAAAATAGAATAGTTGCATGATAAGTAAAAGACATTAAAACATTCGCACTTAAAAATACAAACAAAATAAAATAAATAAAAACCAAATCATTAAATATAACAGGCCATCAATGAAATTAATTAAAGAAAAGGCTAAGATTACGATAAAATTTACTATTAAAATCTTAGAAAGCGTCAAAGGCGAAGCAGAAGAGAGGAGTTTTATGAAAATATTTAAAAATAGACAGAGAACAGGCCTCTAATGTGAAAAGGCAGGTCATTCCACATTTTAGGAGCTGCGACTGCAAAAGCTCGATCCCCTCTAAGCTTAGGAACCCTCAGGAGCAGCTGGTCAGCTGACCTGAGAGAGCGGGTGGAGGTGTAAGGGTGAAGCAACTCAGAGAGGTAGGACAAGACTACTGAGGGCTTTAAAAGCAAATAACCGAATTTTAAAATGAATCCTAAAAAGTATGGGCGGCCAGTACAGTGAAGCTAATATGGGGGAAACATACTCATATTTCCATGTGCCAGTTAATAGAGGTGCAGCAACATTTTGAACCTTCTGGAGGTGAACAATAGAGGAGTCGCTAACCCCAACATAAAGTAGTATAAGCAAACGAGTACTGACAAATGAGCGGGTTAGTGTCAAAGTGCTGCCTAGAAAGAATTGGATTTATTTTGGCCAGCTTCCTCAATTGTAAAAACCTTGACTTGACAACTGCCCTTATCTGAGAGTCAAACTTAAGGTCAGCGTCCACTTTAACCCATAGGTTTGTGATGACTGGTTTACGATATTGTTCCACGGAACCTAAATTTACAGTGGGGGTCAGAGTGGAGCTACCAAAAACCAGCACTTCTATCTTACTGTCATCGAATTAAAAAAAAAATAATAGCCATCCAGGTATTTTATATTGTCTAGACACTCAAGCAGTGGTCTAACAGAGTATGCATCCTTCTTTTTAAGAGCTACATAGATCTGAGTATCGTCCGCGTAACAGTGGAAGGAGATGCCATGCTTCCTAAGTATGGAACCCAGCAGAAGCAAATAAAGGGAGAAGAGAAGTGGACCTGAAACTGAGCCCTGTGGGACCCCACAAGAGAGAGGAGCAAAGGAGGATAGTCCCCAAGACCAACACAGAGAGTCCGGCCTGCAAAGTAGGATCTGAACCAATTCAATGCCGTGTCCTTTATAGCCACCTACTGTTCAAAACGAGAGAGTAAAATATCATGATCCACTGTGGCAACGGCGGCAGTTAGATCTAAAAGCACAAGAGTAACAGTCACCAGAGTCGGTAGCTAAAATATATCTATGGCATGTGACTATTCTGCTGAAGCAGGGGATTGAACCAACAACCCTCTACTCACAAGCATAATGATGCTTAGCTGACTAGGCCACTCACCACCCCCACAAACCAACAAACAGGGTAATGTTATACAGATTGGTAGCATTATCATTTATAATAAGGCAATATTCTAATTAAACTGCTTAAAAATATATATAGATCGGCTTGAGAGCATGCACAATGAAATTCATTTGCGCTTGCCTTTTATTAATAAGTACTGTAATCACCAACAGGGGAGTAGTTCTGTGTGCTCACAAGGTGGACTTGTGGAAATTAACTGCACCCCCTGCTGCTTTGGAAAAACACCACAGATATGTAATGTGATTTTTTGTTCCTGTATATTACTTGCTGCTGTGCCAGTTTATGGGCTTTGTGGTATTTGGAACATTGTGTGGTAGGCAGTGGGCAGCATCATATGGTTCTCCTGGGATGTCAAAAAGCTAAGCTTCATTCACAGAATGACTGGAAAAGCCTGTGATGGTCCAAAACAAGGATCTTAAGTAGCTAAACGATGCTGATAATTACCAAAGTGGTGCAGGGGATTATGGATAGCACTACAGCCTCACACTTACAGGGCTGGGTTCAAACCCTTTCCCTGAGTGTGTGAACTTACAGCTAGTTTTACAGCCATTTATATGAAACATGGTTTGAAACCTCAACCGGCTATTAATGTTTGGGTCAAAGCTCTTTTAATAATGCAAATATGACTTATTTCACTTTGATTCTGATGAATGGACAAAGTGAATATTATAACTAGCAACATTAATTTACATTTCTATAGGTCAAATCTGGTGAAACACTGACATTCATATTAACAGTTAGGCCATTAAGACAATATCAGCTGTCATGTAGGAGCATAGAAACTGCAAAATAATGTCATTAAAATTCTCTCACGTAAATGCCATTCAACAAATCTACAAATATTAACCATGTATAATTACATCCAAGAAATTATTAACTTTCATTTGCATACCATATTTTAGAGCTACATTCATTTTCAAGTTCAGATGTTGCGTTTTAGATATGATGCCTTCCCTAAAAAAATATGACAATTCACGGTATTTCTGGCTGATGTGTTGATGGTGCCATTAGGGTGAAAAGTCTCGTAAAATCAGTATGGCTCGCTATAAAAATGAATTCTAATTTCTATTCTGTCTTTGCATTTTATTTAGGATATTCATAAAGTAAATATCCAGCATGGGTTACACACAGACACCAGCAGGAGGCAATAAACATTTCCGCATTCATTAGGGCTTGGAGGATGCAGGAGGACTGATCCCTTCTCAGTGCGATATTGACAGGGAGGCTGAAAAACAGCGTCTGGCTGCAGCATCACTAGACCATGAGAGGTTGCTTTCCTAATGTTAGTGTCAAGGTGGAAAATGAAGGTTACCCAGGGCAGAGTCAGGTTGGTGTTGGCTGCTTCCTTACCCTGAGGAAGCAGAGTACCTGTAGCAGCACAGAAATATCTCACGCACCCTGCTGTCCTCATCCAGCAGCAGAATTTAAATGACCTTGGCATGCAAATGTTTTCATTAACCAGTAAAAATAATCTTATCCCACAGTCATGCTAATATAAATAGATCTCCAGCAACACAGCAGAGAGAAAGGCCAAAATCCCTCTTATGCAGTGACTTTACTCTGGAGGAAATACTGAACTTCTGACAATAATGTTCCAAAGTTATTCTTTGCCAGTGAGCACAGTGCCAGGTTTTTGCTTCACGCCTCTAACTGGAAGGTTTAAATCAGGGGTGGCCAATTTTATCCACAAAGGGCCAGTGTGTGTGCGGGTTTTCGCTGTAACTCTCTAATTAGATTACTAATTAGAGGACTGATTGGCTGAAGAGTCATCATACCTGGGTTTAAACAGCTGACCTACAGGTTATCGCAAAAACCTGCATACACACCGGCCCTTTGCGGATAAGATTAGCCACCCCTGGTTTAAATATTATTCTCAGCTTTCTTTTTATTGGGGTTCAGTGTTTATACTAAGACAAAGGGGAGTAAATTTAAGCAGTATATTATATTATAAAGTTTCCAGTAACGTTACTGGATACATTATTCAACACCATATCGATGGAGCTGAGAATATGGCTGACGTTTAACTCTAACTCTTTCTTTCAAAGTATAAATAAGCTTTAAATATATTTCTTATTTAAAAGACCAAACAAAGCCTTCTGACCCCAGTATATGGCAAGGGTACACTGGGGAGCACACACAGGCAGCAACATCAATGACTGGACTGGGGAGCTTGAGACAGGGAGGCACTATATGCATCACTGACGAGGGAGCAGACGAGAGGCAAGTGGGGTGACCCACATGAGGACTGTAATGAGAGGCAAGATTAAAGAAGTAACAGGTGTGGCTCGTTAGAGCCACTCAACCGAGAGAACAAGTGGAAAGGAATGCAGGGCATGACAGCTTTTATGATTGAAATGCACACCATTTATAATTTTCCAACTTAATAATGCTATATGCATTTCACAATATTTTTTTTTATTACATTTTGGTGTCTTTTTTATTTTCATTTAATAAAGAATGACCTGGCAGTGGCATTTGCACCCTTCATTACTGTCTCACTATTTATTTTTTGTCTTCTGTCTGCATATTGCCGTGTATTTTTCTGCTGTTAGATGTAATTCCTTGTAATTTCTTCCAGCATAATTAAGCTTATATCTTTAAACTGTATCTAATAAGATACACCGGTCTGTCACTTAAAATGCAGGGCTAGTTCAATTATCCATTTATTGTAATAATGTCTTAAAAATATATATATTTGTGCCTGTCAGTCACTGTCCATTACTGCACTTTAATCATACTTGTCATTGATACTTGTCATTACATAGTTGGGGTGAATTCACAGAGGTATTTAATTATCACACTCAGGCAGAATTACCATTCGGTCACATCCCTCTGTCTGCATGCACAATAGGCGATGTTCACACAGCTCTCTTCAGCTGGCACAGTTCCCATTTATGCTGCAGTAAGTTTGTCCATAGGTTTAATTTCCCTTTTTACACATTTGTCTGTTTGCCTGCTTGCATATACCACAGTTGTTCAAGCTCTGTACATGGTATATTCTGATTTCAATGAACCACGCTCTGTCATAGAAGATTACTATTTATATACTATAATAAAGAGCACTTTAAATTATAATTATGCTTATAAATATTAGAATATTTTAATATTTTATGTGCTATAAAAATGGTAGACTCCATACTTTTGCTAAAGATTCTGTCACTAGTTTATCAGTTTCTCACTCTATCTCTTTCCATAGATAGAATAATTCTCTGCTATCAGTTTTACTGTTGAAGTAGCAACAACCTGGAACTAAGTTAACTTGTGTTTACATTAAAGTGGATTCTAGTTGCACCAACAGTATGGCTGTACACTTATCTATATAGCAGGAATATTAACCAATATTATTTCTATTAGATTGTTAACATTAACAATGAAACAAAGGATGCTCCTAGCATAATACCAGTATCCAGTATGATTTGAGTGAAATATGTGTTTTATCCCTCTGGTGTTTTCCTCCATACTAACATGCCCATGGAATGGTACGCCTCACATTTAAATAAAAACAACACATACACACACACACACAAAGACAGAGGGGGGGTGTATTTTAACACATATATTAACATACCTTAATACATAATTAATATTGCTGTTATCATTACAGAGAATTATTATTGTTGTTTTGAAACCTGAATGATTCCATTAAACCCCGCGGGTCCCTGATTGCAATGTCCACCACCTGCACCGATGGGCGCTTTACCCGTGACACTGCGACGGGGTGCAAGCCGACCTGACGGATCCTTTCTGTGATAGTCATGCTGACTACATAAGCCCTCTGCATCCTGCCAGCAGCAGAGACGCTTCCAGAAGCGCTCGATGACCCCAAAGAGGCCAGAAGACCCAACTGCAGGGCGAAGAAGTAAGATGGGGGTAAGGGACAGTTGGCAGGCCCACACCCAAGCCCATCCAGGCCCTGCCAGGAATGTTACTGGAGGCCCCCACCCTGCTACATGCTTCCATACCTTGCAGCCAGGAGCTTAACAGCTGTAACACAGAAGGGGGTGAGACCTTGTCATTGCTGGGGCACCTGCTCTATCTGGACTCATCTCTGGGCCGTCGAACTAGCAGGCCTGCAGATCCCATCTGCCCAGATCTTAACCAACTCCATTTGTAAACCTGATCCATGACCCAGAGAGTTGAGGAGTGATATTAGAAGCAGCGAACAATGACATCTTATTAGATATGCTGCACTGATCATTTGTGGTATATTTAAAATGCATTGTTTATTTGATATTTCTAATTAAACTGATAAATGAAGAGAAGCAAATCAATGCATGAATTTAAGACTAAAGTAGCAGATGCCCTCCCTCATTTCAATGGATTGATTGATAATTGATACATTCAAGTTTGAAGCAGAAAAAACATCTTTACTCTAGACTAATCTGTTAGCATAAAATCAGTACTTTGACCTTTGAGGTTCTGTGGGTATTTATTAATGGAGATTTTATCTAGATACTTCTATAGTTTGGAATTTTCTTCCATATGTAGACATAAATTCACTCAGAATGTTGACAAATCACAAAATCTTATCCTCAGTAAGCTGCCAAGTGTCTCAGTGGAAGGAGAGAATTAAACAATATACAGTGGTACCTCAGTTCTCGAACTCATTAGAACTCGAATTTCTTAAAAGTCGAATGAACCAGTTCGAAAAAAAATTACCTACCTCGATCTGAAACTCAGAAGTCAAACTGTCACCACCGACCTAAGATGACTTGTATGAGTCATGCGGCACGTCTCTCAGCGGAAACAAACATTATCGTGCTGAGCAGGGATAGAATGGAGACAAAGGCACAGACATCAGGGTATCATGGAATGGTTTAATTACTGGAAAGGCAGGCAAAACGCAGACGGACAATACAATGACCGGACTGGAGAAACAAACTGAAACGTGGACTAAATACAGAGTGCTAATGAAAACAGCCAGAAACAGCTGATCATACGGGGATTCCATACGGGGTTAACAAGGGGGCATGGCACACGGAAGGAGTGGACGATCGGGGTAGGACACATTGTTTGGATACATTTATTTTCTTACTTTACAAATTACTGTTTTGATAAATGTGCTTAGATGTGCTATTCTTGCTATATCCAGTTCATTTTGAGTTTAAATGCGAAAAAAAACATATTTAGGTGTAATTTTTTGGGGGGCGGGAACCAATTAATTGGTTTTCCATCATTTCTTACAGAGGAAATACGATCACATCTCGAACTTTTTAGGATTCAATCTGGAGTTCTGAACGGATTAAGTTAGATTAAGTTAAATTACTGAACTCTTTCATACTTTTTTTCTTAAACCTGTATTAACAGGAATAATCAGATGGAAAAAAAATGTAGGTATAGGATCATACCTATCTATAAGCTTATTATGGAAGACTATGTAATTCATTCCTACACTACCCTTTATGATTTTTTAAGTTTCACCTTATCTCTGTTAAGTATAGTATCCTGAAAGGAGGAAGAAGTGTGACTCCAATCTGATATGCATTTCCCTGGACTGGAATCAGGTTTCCTCTCAACGCCCATTTTTCAAGGGAAATCTTTCAGGCAGGTTTTGCAATAAAGGCGCCACTATTGAAATTCACACCAGGATCACCATGTCTGTATAAATTGCATTTAAAAAACACTTTGGTTCTGACACATCACACACAATATTACATTTTCAATCGCACGGAACCTCACCAGAAAGTGTTTCAACAGAGCTGATTCAGAATTGAGCGCCTGAAAGTGAAATGCATGCACTACATTTTACAGCGATGTCACATTCTTATGTGCAGGGGGAAATGATGTCATTAATGTGGCACCTCCTTAATGCCACTTTTCATATGTCTTCATGTGCAGTTAATAAATGCTGATATATTGTTACTTTATTTAACTATTTTACTTAAGCTCACTCCAGTCACTGAAATATTTGTATAAAGTATTCTGGCATGTTGGCAATCTGCTATCATGATTATAACAGCGATCTGCATCAGATGTGATGGGTCTGCCCTGCCACAAGAGGGAAACCTGATGTTCATCTGCTCCAGACAGCTGCAGGGAAAGACAACAAAGACAAAACCAGATACGCTTATTAAGTCAATCTAAACACCATATTACTTCTACGTCTATAAATTGTTATTATCTCCAGCACCACCATGTAATGTATTCTATAAAGTGAGGGATAATCTAAATGTTTTCTTTTGTTATATTTAACAAGTTAAACAAAGTTAAGCAACACTTGTTCATAAAATGTTTATAACAGACTCTATCCTAGTTTTATGATCCTATTTTTATACAAGAAAAACAAATGCATGCATTTATGTGTGACACCGATTTACATGCTTGCATATCCATCATAACCCAGTTTATTTTGTCTGCCCACATCACTGGGTTACTGTGCTTGAAAGCAAACCTCAGTTGAGTGTGAGCATTGAGAATCAATGACGACTTTGACAAGCCAAAGCATTAAATATTACCCGACCCACCCAACCAAGAACTGGCCAGAATCCCAGCTCTGCACTCATAATTTTGTGCAACACACTTATAGACTTTTTTTCTGACTTACTGTATATGAAGGCAGAAAGCTTAGGGATTTTAACTGTGATTTTATTTGTTGATATCTCTTTGCAGCTTTATATTTTTCTATTTTACTCTGTTGTTCCCTGCCTTTTCCATGCTACGGTTTTTAAAATGAAATTACGAAAAAAAAAAAAAAAATTTTTGGTGGGGAGTGTCTGCATTCCTTCCAAATAAAAGCATTTGCAAAGTCTTTGCCCACCCCACAAAAAGCTTCCACTGAAAACTCTAGAAAATTAAAATGAAATTACCAGACAGTCATCACAGCAGTAAAAATTGTGTGTTTCTGGGTTAAACATCATATTGACGACAAATTTTGCAAAGTGGTTTCTTAGACTTCAATACTAAAGCACCATTTACGCAACATGCAATTATTCATAGGATTCACGCCACAGAACACAAAATGCTCCAAAATGGGTAAGTCAGACACCATGACATTTACTCACTGGAAAGACTGTGAGTTTCATCCTATGTGAGCCATTGAGGTATACTTCTAGGGGAATGAGTTATGACTAAAGCACACCAGATTACGAGCTTACCTTTGTACCCTGCATCTCAATCCGACTTTTTATCTAACATCACCTTTCATAATTCAGGCCATTAATGCATTGTGATGTCATAAGATTGTTATGCTTCTCAAATAAGACAAACTATAGACCTAAAGAACCTAAGTGGCTGTAAGTCGACAAATAAGTGTAATGAAACTTGTGGATGCTTCACGTCACACACCATTACTGTTTGTATTTTCTGTTAACTTTCTAGGTTAACCTGCTAGCTAATTCATTCTGTTTCTAGTTTTCTATTTGTGATTTGTCACCACCCGTTCTCTTCAATAATTAAATGGATAATGTGTGTTATCTCTCTCTCTCTCTCTCTCTCTCTCTCTCTCTCTCACTCTCTCTCTCCCTCACACACACACTTAGGAAGGGTGATGGACTAAAATATATAAATGAATACAGAGGTTTTACCGGCAATAGTTTAAAAAATATAAATATACTGTAGCTCACAGTGTAATCCTTTTGCTAATGTCATTAAGCAGACAACAATACACTTTGCGTCATGCACATTCAGGAAACTTTATTACAAACTGAACTCAAAAGAAAACAGGAAACAAAAGGGACCACAAGTGGTCTAAATAAAGGCAGGTGGACAAAGCACTTAAGAAATCCAAACTAAATACAAGGAAAATCACTCAAAATAGAGTACTTATCAAGGAAACATCTAACAGAAGCACTAGCGGGTAACACATACAAGACACACATTCAAATTCAATGGTGGACTGATTCTGACATATACACACAAAGAACGAGGTCTAAAGAAGGGACAGGTGTGGACTATTACCAAGTAACAAAACGGTAAGGTTTAGGAGGTATATATCAAATACTAGGAGATGCTAGGAACAAGAATATCAGGCTATAAGTTCATATCTGGACACAGGCAGAGGAAACCAGTAACAAAGACACTAAATACAAGGACCATTACAGAGTATATAAACAAAATCAACATGGGGTATGGATACAATAGCAAACATTGTTGACGAAGACAGTTAGGGATGCAGGGTTTTCATCTGCACGCTTAACTCATTCAGCCACACGATAGCCAGGGGAGCAGGAGAAAACAACTTGGACTGAAAAAGGCGCTAAAGCTAGACAAACAGAAAAGAATAGGATGTCCAGTGACACCTGCTGGCCAAACTGGGAAACAACAGACAGAACAGGATGAGGCAGGGACCGATCCCGACAGCTAAAGCAATCTATTTGATCAATGAATAACTGTGTGCCTTTCACAAATATCCTGGCAGTGTCTTTTTCCTCATAAGATACCATTTTCATTTCTTATTGTTGTACGTCAATTTTTTTCAGAAATAAGAACTTTTATCCACCAAAATTCTAATCTAAATTGGAGAATTATCTAATCAACTAAAAGTTAAGTGCACATTTCAGTTACTGACTTTTTGACTTAATTTAACTACTCTTCAACCTTCAGTTATCTTCCTGAGGACTTCAGAGTAGAATTACAGCATTACTTCAATTTAAATAGCTTAGTTATACTAAGTAAAATGAATTGTGAAAATGCGATTTATCTCAACGTGTATTTAATCTGCATATTAAAGCTATGGCTAATTGCAAACTTTTCTTCAAGTAAAGTGAACATTCAGATATATTTCTGCAAAGAGGATAGACTAAACCTTAAGGAATCACAAGGTCTGACAACCTTGAGCTCAAGTCTTCAAGGCCGTTTCAAAAACTTTTCCAACATTTTAGACACATAAACCCCTTTCCCATAATCCTATGCATCTGATTGCCAATGTGCATATGGCCTTACTGTAAGTGTGAGTGGGTGCAGGGTAATCAGAAGGCCCCAGTAACTCTACAGTACCATCTCCACTTCGTGGCATCTTCCACCCTGGTCTAGTAGAAGGGACTAGTTTGGAAATGCCCCTCATATCCTACACTTCAGATGAACAGAGTTACTGATGTTCAAGGACAGGGTGAACATTGAGTGGCTATGTGTTGGTGACAGCTGAAAACTGGTGGTTCAAAAAAGTGTCACAAGGCTAAGGACTGTGGAGAACCTTTCCCAGAGCTTCTGGTAACTGACAGTAAGGCACCTCAGTGAAGGGATAACCACCAAGCCATCCCAAATCCCCTCAGCTACCTGTGACCTACCCATTGCAGAACCCCAAGGTGGCCCAGAGTCCACATTGTACGGCGCTTTGGCTCCAAATGAGGTCTACCTCAGGTTTATGACAGGGATCCAAACGTTGGGATGCAGGTGCTTATTGGTGCTAATGGGCTGCATCCTGACCAACATTGTCCAACATGAAATAGATACCAGTTCAATTGCTTATACCCTTATCACCTACCAGAGGCAAGTAGCTTAGTTACAAGTTTAAGTATGATAGAGCAAGAATCATACAGCCATCACCTGCGCCTTCTGTCCTGGTATGTATAAAGAATGCTAGCTGGCAGTTCTACCACTGCCTGAATGCCATCACATAAGCAGACTCATATCCCTTGCTTTGGAATGACGATGTCCTCATGCCCTGACTAGTTCCAACAGGTGTAGTTCACTGGACCTCCGCAGCAGGTACTGGCAGTTTGCCCTGCCAGCAGACTCAAAGAAGAAGACAGTGTTCACCCTGGGCAGTGATACTTCACTGCAATGCCATTTGGGTTATGCGGTGCCCCAGGCACTATTGAGCACCTCATAGAATGGATGCTGGCAGGAGTCCTCCAGTCCTGGTGTATCATCTACCTGGATGATTTTCTGGTAAATGTCTT
Organism: Stomatorhinus ivindoensis; assembly: GCA_019775895.2. Taxonomy (NCBI): domain Eukaryota; kingdom Metazoa; phylum Chordata; class Actinopteri; order Osteoglossiformes; family Mormyridae; genus Stomatorhinus; species Stomatorhinus ivindoensis. The sequence goes on along the minus strand of JABFEB020000002.1, from coordinate 951,729 downwards.
GGGATTTGACCAGGCCCCAGACAATCTGTGGGAGGTTTACAGCAACACTGAAAGCTGGTCTGGAACTGCACTCTTCAAAGTAGCATTTACTCCAGCAGTGACTAATGTTTCTGGGACATGCCATTGATGGCAACGGGGTGGCGATGGAGCACCCCTGACCACCGGGAACATTAGCGGGACAGTGCGACTGCATTGGTTGAGCTACCTCCCTGCATGCCCGCAATGACTGGACTGAGTTTGGAGGAGGGAACTGTTGTGTGCAGTGAGTGTATGTGCAGTGTATGTGCAGTGAGTGTATGTGTTTTAGGAGATGGTGACCCTGCTTACCCCAGGATAGGGCAAGCATGCAGAGCAGCTTCAGACCCATTCATCCTATCATCCTGTGTGGTGCCATAACTCACATGAAAATGGTCCTGCAGTGAGCAAGACTGACTGTGTGTCAAGTGCATGAGAGGCTCAGTCTGTGATCAGAGCCGTAAAATCTGCAGGCGCCGTTTCCTTGCACACCATGCCTCGGTCTCCATATATTCCACCACTTGTCTCTCTGCCACACAACCGTATGTCGACTGCAGCAAAAACCTATTACCCCAAATGTTAATTCCTTATGCCTAACAGCACTCAGAAAGTAATTTAATCCTAATCTTAATTCCTAATGCCTAACAGCACTCCGAAAGTCATTTTTATACAACTTGTATGCATAATCTAGTATGCTTTGACAGAAGGTAGCAGACTGTCACATTTAGCCCTTTGCCGTAGACACACCAAGTCAGAAGCAGGTTTTTCAATGTTTGCAGTTTGGGATTCAGAGACATATCTCTTTGAAAGAATCACTCTCTGAAATACATTCAGAAGTCTTGTTCATTGCCTTATAGTTTATATTCAATTCATAAATCAAACCAGATAAGACACTGAGCTTTTGGCAGGCTTGGCAGTACAGTAGAGACAACACCTCCCTCCAGAACGATCACTCCTGTAGATTCAGAGTGCAAGGAATCTGGAGTCTGCTCTGGTTCGTCTTGATGAATGGCTGTGAGCACTCCCACTACCTTCAGCTGGATCCAGCATCTATGTACATTGAAGGCCAAAGGAAGGAGAGAGGAAAATTCAGTTACATTGTTAAATGCAACATCATCAATCCAAGCCAGGATAGTTGCATAGTTTTTGAAAGACTTTGATAAAATAAAATAACAACAACAATGACAATAATAATATAATTATGTGTGTGAGCAGAGAGAGAGAGAGAGAGAGAGAGAGCATTTGTGGAAGGATATTTGGCACCAGGCCTTTCAATGGGTTCTGCCATTGTTGAATATGTAAATGCAAACCCAAAAAACCACTTTTCCACAGAAGTGCCACTTTCAAAAGTTGAGAGAAAATCGGGAAAGTGAAATTTAATAGGAACCAACTGTCAATATTGTGGGGAATTAATATTTATTCCTAGGGTGTCAGGGAAATCAGTTGTGTGTCACCTAACCGACAGGAATGACGGACACCCAACTGATTTCAAGCTTCCAAAGGTATACTGTATATAAATGCAGTGTGCCTCACTTTCTTCAAGTCGTACTGCCTGGAAGACTTTCTGCATTTGATTTCAAAAAGGATGAAATGTATAAAAAAATAACAGGAATAAGAAGCCCCTTAGCAGGTGCATGTGTCATGCAAATTGGCCGTACCTTCATTGAGTGACGACCCTCTACAAGCAGTAGATGCAAACTGGCATTTCAGTCTTTATTTTTCAAAGTCCAGATGGAAATATATAAAATTATGAAAGAGGTATTTCAAACTTTTAATATTTTAAAGCACTGGATTGTTTTGTCTTGATCTAACAATTTTTAAGCAGTTTTCTATGTCGTTACCACCCAGCATGTAAATCAGGTAACTTCATTCAAATGGGCAATTGGATTTTATGTAGAACTCACCATTAGAGGTTTTTTCGCCCTTTATTGGTCATTAATGATATTCACAAATTTATTAAAAAATTAGTACTCAAGGGCCTGCTCTCATCAAATCAAATCTGTCCCTTATTTTTCGAAAATAATTTTAAAAGGTGCTTATCGTTTCTGGTAATTCAGAGGGTCTTGGACAAAGGTGCAGTAGGGTGGAGAACTTGACTGAAAATTAAACAATAAAGCAAAAAGAATACAAATGCATGAAAAAATAATCACTTTTGAGACAGTATATGGCATTATTATACAGTAATTATTTAATTACGTCATTATAGTGTAGAGGACCCACTCTACTCTGTGGCAAAAGTCCGCTTAGTTGTTGTAATGGTGAATCCTGCATCATTACAGTTAATGACTTTTATGACCTAAGCTTTTGCATTCACAGTGTGCATACGAGTTTATAAAAGCTTCCCTAATAAGTGAAGTAATGGTTGTAATTTCAATTACATTAGTTGACAGTGTACATACAAAAGCTTAATAGATACATCTTAAGGATAACCTTTAAAATGTTTTAATTCTCGAACAGTATTGCAGATATACGTATAGAAGTTCCATATTGGAGGGGAATTTATTGTAAATTCTTATAAAGCACTACCATTGCTCTTGTACAGATAACTGTGTATCTGCTTGAATTTTTCAAATATATATATGCATTGTTATGGATGCAGAAAATAAAAGACACTTGCGCGGAATCACGAATGAGGGGCGGCCTTATTTGAGACGAAAAAACTCTTGGAAATTGCTGTGAGAGCAAAAAATCACTCACGTCTCTACTTCCAAGGTGACAGACAGAAAACGTATTCAAAAACAGGCAGGGGTCGGGCGACGTGTGTCAGAGATCAGAGGGCTAAGGCAGGTATTCGGTGGTCGATAGACAAGCAGAAGTGGGGCGATGAGCGTCGGAGATCAAGGGGGCAGGAAAGTTTTGGGGTCTGGGGGTGAAAACAGGGTGCAGGTAACTAGGCAGACAGATGGGAATAAATGCTCAAGACTGGCCATGGAGATCTCGCGTCAGAGTTTCAGTGCAGGCAAACTAAAATAGACTCCACTGATAAAACCGCTAGGAATCAGCTGAGAGGTCAGACTGCCCAGGAACTGGAAAAACCAGAAAAACAGGTTGAGAAGCATGTAAACCAGGCAGTTTCCATTTCTCAGGAAGGTAATCCTCGTTGGGGTCCCCCAGGGGGCATAGTCCTTCTGATGTCACTAGGGGATCTCGGGTTGGTCCTTAACATCCATTTGCAACAATCAAATTAATTTCCACATAGATCAAACATTATCATGGAGCAAAGTAGCATCTCTTGAAAGTATGCTTTTCCTAAATGACTGACTATTTATTTATCGTTATTGCTGTCTAGTGCTGAGTGATCCTAAGTGACCTTCTCCTACAGGAGCTCTCCATTGTACTCTGCTTATATGATTATACAGCGATAATAATCTTAAATATTTCAATGGGTCATATAGTATGTCAAAGTTTCTCCTATTACTGAATGTCTTGCTCCACTGTTTGACAAGTTTTTTGTTCACAAAATTTTCCAAGTTTTCTATAAATGACATTAATTGGACACATCCAGTGACAGATAAAACAGCTCTATGCAAAAGCTTACAAATATGAATAGCTGCAACTCCACAGACCTTTAGTAGGTTCTACGAGACCTTGTCAGTTGAAGGATGTGTAATGCAGCTTCCCACTGGCAGAAAAAAAAACAATAGCTGAATAAAGTTGGGGGGAAATGTACCAATTTTGTCTTTTCAATATTTAATTTCTTGGAGGTATTGAACATATTAGTTTTCATCTGCTGAATTTGACAGAGCTACAAAATCATATTTAATCACTGTATAAGATATTTTCTGTATAATTCAGAATAACTTCAATTTCATGGCAGGAAAAAACTACAAACGATGACATTAGTCTATCTGGTGTTACATTCAATGCATTTAAAAGGAAATAGAATTTTAAAAAGGTACTGTCAATGCCTTTCGTGAAATTCTTTATCCAAAGAGAGAACAGCACTGTTTCAACACACATTCCAACATGCACTGGTACAGCATGTTGCCACACTCAACACACGATGAAAAAACTCAGGATCCTGGTTGGCAACCCCCCCCCCCCCCCCAGGCCAGTCCTATCCTCCGGAAATGGCCATCTATCTGCCACTTCCAGATGGTACATGAGCATCCCCTCAACCCTGTTCCAGTCACTCAGGTCCTCACTTGGTACTCAGCAACCAGCAACCTGAGCAACCGTTCGTTCAACACAAAATCCAACCAGCAGTACTCAAGGATTCTCCGAAAAGACACAGTACCAGAGGAGTCTAGTCTTCATCTCAGCTCACTGGAGAGCATCCATGACTCATAGCCTTACAGCAAGATGGGGACCACTAGGATTTTAAAGGCTTGCATCTCCATCCCTTACAGAGATATCTGATGCACCACACACCCCATTCCAGCGACCTCATGACCACCATGCTCTATCAGTCTGTCTGCTGACTTCATAGGAAGAGTCACCAGAGACATGAACATCACTGCTAAAGTAAGTGAGACAGACACAGTGCTGAGGACTGTGTCCAATGGGTCATTAAAGGCCTCAATCTTGGATTTTATGCAGGATGCTAGCAAACCAAGGGACTCAGATTCCATGCTCAGTCTCTAGAGAGCCCTTATCAGAGCCTCTATTAAAGGTCGCAGCATGACAGATCCTGTTGAGGGTGACCCAACCAAGGACCTTACCCAGCACTGCGAGCAGTGTTATCCCCCAGTAGATGCTGCAATCCAGGTTATTTACCTTCCCTTTTCAGATAGAGACAAGTCCCATTATGCATTTGGTTGGGATGACACCCATCTCTCAAATGGAAGCAAAGATTGCTTGCAATGCCATGAGGACAGCCTTACCACCAGCCTGGAGAAGTTCACGCTGGACGCCACAGATCCCTGCAGCCTTCCCTACCCTCAGCTCGTTGACCACTCATGTATTCACAGTCAGATTGAGTGCTTCACAGCAAATTGGGAAAATCTGCAGAATACAGAATACTGTAGCTTCCATAACACAACCACAACAAAAAATTACTGAGAAATACTCACTTCTCGGAAATAAAATCTAAGCTCACACATACACTCCATCTATTAAAAGGTCTTCTGCCACAAATTAATATTAACATAACTGAAGTAAAAATTCTTTTGTTTCCCCTTCCTAACACATTTGTGGTGTTTGTTTAGTTTGGACAGGACTTACGGTAGTTAATATACAGAAATAAATTGGAATAATCTTTTTAAATTATACATTTCATAAGTTACAAACACCAGTCCAGCTGTGTACCATTTTGTGTGAAAAAGGGACTCAAAGCATAGGAAAATTCATATTTCCTGGACACAGTTGTGAAGAATGCCTTCTGTTTGGGATGTCGGACTCAGAAACCTGAAACGCACATCTCAGCTGCTACATTGCAATTGTGGCTGTTCTCCAGGTAGCCATTACACCATTTGATTCACAGAGTAAATTAATACCTTGAAGTTCTGGTAGTATATTCAATTCCTACAGGAAAAAAAATGAAGAGAATGCCCACAGCAGTATATTATGGGGCTCCATAAAAGTCAATCACAAAAGGATTTAACGAGGATCTAAATCACAAAGGGAAACTTTGTCGGTGATCCAACGAATAAGGCGAAAGCCACTCTTGGTACATTATTGGCGGTCATCAAAATGCCAGAGAGGTAATCTGAACAAACACCAACGTGCAAAATTATTAATTATGCCTGCCATTGAGGCAGATTTCAGCTGTGCTTTTTGGATCTTGCACAAATGTGGATTTTTATACGTTTATAGTGAGGCGCCCGATGTGGATACATTTCCGTGGCGATATTTATGACATTTGTACCTTCCTCAAGGTGTCAAGTTGCTTGCTTCATCCTTTCAGCCGAATGGGGCTCTCGTTTATCAAGCTTTGCATATACTTCACAGTGAAAAAATGCGTACATACAAAAACAAGAAATGGCATACATACGAAAAAATCTTATTTATCAAACTTTCGTTATGCAAATATGTACAGAATCCTTGTAAATGTGCGCACATGCACAAGCCTGAGATCCTGCTTAGGTGCCATCCACAAACATCTATACATGGTCGATGCAGATGAACTGCACACTTATATCATGCAAATCAATCTTTTCTGGTCAAAAAGTCCGACGATAGAGACTATTTAAAAAACTAAGAAGAAGAATTTCTAACAGTGCAAGGCAGGGACACAACATAATGTTTCATGTGGGCTAATTAGCACATGTGTCACAAATAAGAAAACCTGTAGACATACTATTTAGTTATCACATACGCATATATCGTAAGGTTTCTAGCACATTTCACACTTTTGGATTAGATGCCAAACCAAATTTAATTGTTTCAGTAATTTGTAATACATAAAGTTGAATCTAAAAAAAAAAATCTCTTGAATGACAAAACATTTCCATTGCAGTAAATTCTGTCAGCTCTACAAAACACATTATACCCGAAATAAAAAAGAGGTCTGATCTGACGTTAGAGGAAAAGAAATCCAGTTTGCACTGCTACAGAAAATTTAACAAATTAACTAAGCATATGGTCCACTTCTCTTTCTTCCAATTGTACAGCAAAGTTTAATACTGTGTGAGAAATTAGTCCTTTGTGGCTCTTTTCAAAGCCAAATCCCATGAAATGGGTCAGAACTTTCTTCACAAAAGCAGCACTTGATTTCCAGAGCTACAGTGGGTAAAATGGTACAAACAGTAATACAGCCCTTACTATTTCTGCTCAAAAGAGACTGCCTTATTGATCCATAGAACTAACATATCAGAGAAACTTTGGAGAGGTAGCACTAATTCTTACGGGTCACTGTTTTTACAGGCCTTATCGATGACAGGGAATTGGGATGATGTGTTATTTTTCTAGTTCATTTGAAAGAGCCCTGTTTCCTGATTGTCAAAGTCCCACCTATAAGCTGAAAGCAATGTCACCTGGCAACACAAACCTGGAAGAACGATGCTGTCTTTCAAGCTGGACTAGAATATCCCTCCACCCAATTTGTAGTGGAGTCCAATTTGGATAGATTTCTGTGGCAATATTTATATCATTTGTACCTTCCTCAGGGTGTCGAGTTGTTTGTTTGATCCTATTAGTTGAATGGAGTTCTCTCCATCCATCCATCCACCCATTTTCTGCAACTGCTTATTCTATTCAGGGTCATGGGGGTCCAGAGCCCATCCCAGAGGCTATAGGCACAAGGCAGGAAACAACCCAGGATGGGGCACCAACCCATCACAGGGCACAAGGCAGGAAACAACCCAGGATGGGGCACTAATCCATCACGGTGGACTAGAATGTTTCTCAATAAATACTAATTCCTTATTAATACATTATTGTTTGAATAATTTCTAGTCCTTTATTTCCTCATGTCTAGTTCCTTAAACTACCTAAGTTTGAGTTTCTCCTTTAAAAGTATCTCATATGCACAAATACACAAAGCACCATTTCAAGATCCCTTGATTTTGAAAAGGATGAAGAAAGATAATACAGTATCTAGATGCTGTTATGGTATTAAGAACTGGAGATCTTCACTGCTAGAGATGTTCCATGAAGCATATAAAGTTATTGGAGCATGACATAGTCCAAATAGCATTGTGTTAAACTCCAGATTACCCAAAAGTGATGCAGAACTTTGACTTCTCCTTATTCATCTATGACAAGACCATGTGACTGTACCCACTAAGCAGGTGTGAGCAAAGTGCTATGCTATGCCATCAGTTGTTGCTGTTATTTGCTGCGAAGGGAAAACAGTTCGTATAGGCTGCTTAATTTTCGGTAATCAACACAAAGCTGTATAGCGCCATCTTTTTTTTTTTGTTTTTTGGATAACCGCAATAAGGAAAAAAAATGGCTAAAAGCTTATCCCAAACAATTTGACTTTCTAGGAGCACATAAAAATAATCTCACACTGAAGTGGTGGATAGTGGATAGCAGTATAATACAGGCTTTCTTGAGGAAATGTATTGTGTTTCAGTAGAGAAGTACAAAGTATTTTGCTGTCAGTCTGGGTGAATTATCACACTAAACTTAAGAAGAAAGGCGTTACTGTTGTTGATGAGGAGCGAGACGCAGCCAGGAAACAACCATAACAAGTGTGTCATGCAATTAGCTTTGGGGTAAACTATATTAGAACTATAGACCCTTCATTTTCAGAAACATTTTCCATGTTCAATATTTAATGCTTAGCTACAATTTCACACAACTCCATGCAACATTGCCTGTTACAAAAACCCTATACCTCCTGTCTCAATACTGATGCAAATCAACACTGAATCTTTTGATCCACACAAAGAATTCATGTTGACAAAGTCAAAATATACAAGTAGTAAAAAGTAAGCTATTCAAAAAATTCTGAACAGTCTAGTTGGTCTGTAAGCCACACAAGGCATCTGTACTGGAGATAAGTGAAACCAATCAACATATGTCATTATAGTATCTACAAACTACATTCATCAAGCAAGCCTGGAACTTCAGGGGAAGTAAATGAAGTGATCACAGTAAGCTGGGTAGCCACACTGAAGAATGCTAACAGCGCATGGCTGGTGCCTGTTAATTGCCTCGACTGGGTGGGGGTGTTTCCCCCAGCACAGAAGCCTAGGGCAGGGGTCTCCAATTCTGGTCCTGGAGAGCTACTATCCAGTAGGTTTGCTGTCTCACTTGGCTTCTGATGAGCCACACCTGTTCCTGGTATTTACCTGAGAACAGTTGCGGCTCATCAGAAGGATAGAAAACCTGCTGGAGGGTAGCTGTCCAGGACCGGAGTTGGAGATCCCTGCCCTAGGGTAAGCGAGCTGCTGACTTATTCCCTCGTCCAACTAGACGGCCCAGAGGACATTATCTCTCAATCTTGAATTCCTCAAAAGCAGCCGCCATTTTCTCTGATAGCACCTTGTTGCCTTGTGCGCCTTCACAAATGCAAAACATTTGATTGACAAGTTTCAGTAGTTAATCACTTGTCTTGTCTTCCTAGCTATTGCCTAGATTCCCAGAAATGTAGAGTACTTTTGGGTTGCTTTGCGCTGATGTTTCTGTGGAGTTCATCATATACAAGTTGGTTACGCCATAACCAGCATTGTGAGGGAGCGTCAGTTATGGCACTACGGCCATGTGACTGCGCAAGCTAGGTCAATAGAGTTCACTTTATTTGCTTGATAGTTCTTGCACAAGTTTGATCTGTTTTGGTTGTGGTGTTGCCAAAGAAGACCAGTCAATCAGCCATAATCCTGATGGGATGGCAGGCCATTGAAGTGAGCCGTGAAGGCCATGCTGTTTGACATTGCCATGGATTAATTAAGGAAAAGCAACTCTAAAGGGTGGGAGCCACCCATGCAGAACCCACACTCACCCTAACAAATCGCCAGTCTCAATAGTCCAGAAGGTCATCTTCTACTTTTTAATCCATTTTACAAAAATTACTGAATGATGCTGTATATTTAAACATTAGCCTTTTCCTTCAGCTTGATTAAAATGATTCATAATGTATTCATGTTATGTAACTTTTATAATACAAATAAACAGTTGTAGTAAACATTATACATACAGTATGGTAATTTGACGCATATTTCCATCTGTTTTATTTTGCATAGCCTTTATCAAAATAAAGCTGATCGTTTACTATACATTTAATGTGTTTATGTTAATGATGCATTTCAGCTGCTTGGATAAATGTGCCTCCTTTAGCATGCCTGAGAGTTCTCTGGTGTATTTTAATTATGCATCTTGTCCCTTTATCCTGTACATTTTTTGTACTTCAGGAAGACCTTGCTGTTCACAGTTACCCTTTGGTTGCTGAAACCTGTTTGAAAACACTCATTTAAATTCAGAAATAGGCCTAAATATTGTATTACGGGCATTTTTCCCCTCTGATGTCACCAGCCTGCCTTTGATTTTTCATGACAAATAAAACTTGGACCGACATTCCTATTCAGATTCCGTTTGTCATATTATAACTATCATAGTACCTATATTCAAACCGTATTCTGGCTGTGAACCATAATGTAACCTTCAAATAGTGTAAGAATTAATTTGCATTCAGAATTTCATCTGAATGTCCTTTAGAAGCTGTGCCAGCAGCATACATGACTGTAGGGCAACACAGGCACCTGCCCCAAACAAGCTGGGATAATTTGCATTCCCTGGTCCTATTTACTATAGAAAGCTAATGCAGCACAGAGGGGATTAAAATTCATGCTGTAGGATATACCTCACTTGCACTATTGGGAACCTCACAATTTTTCCACAAATTCCGAAAAGTAATAATAATTCATCACACTATTTTCAAGCCACTTATCCTGGTCTCAGCTGTGGGACAGGGGTCTGGAGCCTCTCTCAGGCAGTGTAGGGCACCAGGCTGGGGTACACTTTAGATGGGGTGTTAGTCCATCACAGGGAATTTGCATGCACACACACACAATTATACTCTGTGGGGCAATATGAGCAACAGATTAACCTAATTTCATGCCCTTGGCCTGCAGGAGAAATCTGGAGTAACACGAGGACCCCATGCATCACGGGGAGAAGATGCAGACTCCACACACAGAGTGCAGGCAGGATTCCATCCGGCAACCGTGGAGGCGAGAGGCAACTGTGCTGTCCACCGAGCCAACATTATGCATGAATGCTAATACCGATGCTAATGCTAATGCCGATAATTATAACGACGACAACAACACGTTTTCGTGGCACTTGAGCTTGTTGCAAGGATAGATCCAGGAAGCTACAGTATGTGAATGATTATTTCAGCACAAAACTGTGGCTGTGTAAGGCCACTAGCTCCAACGGGAACGTGTCACTACGGACCCCTTCGGGAATGTGCCATGTCTCACCTTAAAGGGAACTGTCAGGTTTGCTTCGGTGAGACTAGACTCACAGATTCACTCGGGCATATCTCTCAGACCAAGCCCATTTTCACAGTCCTTTTACTTGTAAAAACCTGAAGAAGAGAAGTGTACTATTGACAGTTTCAAAACCCGCATATTTCTGCAGTATGTACTTTTATCTATTTTATCTGATACTTTTTAAAATCTGCTTATTATTATGATAGGCTCATCATTCATTGTCCTGAAACCCTGTTAAGGAAGCAATTTGGGAAATTCAGAATTTAAATCAGTTTGATCTGTATTTCAGGGGACACTGTATTGTCTATTTAAAAACATAAACTTTGGCTGTTGCCAATTACACATTGATAATCAGCGTACAGGTTTTTTTTTAGATGTGACTGTTTTGACCCCTGCGCAAAAGCAGTTCCTGAGAAAATCGCAAAAATTAGTCCATGTTCATTAAGCTGAAAAAGGCTACAAAACAATGGCTGGAGAGATAGTGTAGAGATGATAAACCGTTCCATACCACACTCTGGTATTGCCTGGTATTTCTCATTTATGAGCCATGTGAGCAGTATATCAGGAAAATGTCAGCATGGCTCACTTGCACTGACTTGTGTCAGTGTTGATAAGCCCAAGGGATGTGCTGAGTGCTGTGCATAGAAGCATGATCAGGTAAAACGATAAAACTTACCACCATTCAGTTGGAACACTGCTGCCTGTTTTCTGCTGATAACCTGAAAGATGTAGAACAGGGGTGGCCAACCTTACCCACAAATGGCCAGTGTGGATGCAGCTTTTGGGATAACCTTTAGGTCAGCTGTTCAAACCCAGGTGTGAGGACTCTTCAGCCAATCAGTCCGCTAATTAGTGACCGAAATACAGAGTTCCAGCAAAAACCCACATACACAGCAACCCTTTTTGGGTAAGATTGGCCACCCCTGATGTAGAACGAAACTGGTGAAATGTTCTACTGTATGTTCGCTCTTTTTCTAGACAAAATTAAGCATTGTATTCCATTTGGGAGGAGAAATACAGAATTTAAACCTGCTTTTGTCTTCAAGATCCAGAGCTGGATCTCCAGATGGGACCAGGAGATCCCAAAACACCAGCTGCAGAAGCACTGTAAGACATTTCCAGCACTGGGGACTGGGCTCCCATCCCCACCTCTGTGTGTAGTTTGTGTGTTCTGTCTATGTACAGTGCCCTCCATAATGTTTGGGACACAGACACATTTTGCATGCATTGCATACATTTTGGTTTCACCATGGAGAAATTACAACACATTATCGGAGGTTTCCCCCATTGCAGGGCACCATAATGTTTGGGGCATTTGGTTTCACAGCTGTTTGTGATGTACTCAGGTGTGTTTCATTGCTTCATTAGTGCAGGGATAAGATACCTAAGCTTGCTTCTACCATATGGGGTCTGTAGTTGTTAAACATCGGGAGAAAAGCTGTGACAATGAAAGTCTCTCCATCGATCATCACTTACTCCCAAATGGGGTTGCAGGGGGGATTGGAGCCTATCCCAGGAACAACGGGCACAGAAAGGACCCAACCCTGGGCACGTGCCAACACAGGGCCAATTTAGACATGCCAATCAACCAGCCCTGCACACTTATGGACTGTGGAAGGAAACTGGAGCCCCGAGCAAAAACTCACACAAAAAGGACCTACGGCCAACCCTGGGATTCCCGTATTCACACATAAGTGTGTGTGTGTGTGTGTGTGTGTGTGTGTGAATGTAGATTTCTTTTAATAACTTTGCATGAATCACATTCAGTTACGTTCAGGTTTTTCTCTCCTGTCTCAATGATTTTCTGTCACCAACAATAAAGTTGCTTGTGCGTAAATAATTATGATTGGCCTAGAAACTAAATTTAGGCTCAGCATGTGCTTATGGGCTAAATAAAGGGGTAACATATCTGCACAGGCCAAGGCCTGACATTCCTAGCTAGCTGAAGGGATACCTTACAGGGGACTGACACGCACAACACATGCAAGAGGCCGATAAAGACCCCCTTTTCACGAAAAGAGCAACTTTGCATAAACCTGGTAATTATATGTTTTTGTCATTTATATTAATATACATTATGATGGAACAAAATCGTCTTTTTATAATGCACCATACGTAAAGCCTATTTGGTTAACCTAAGACAGAAACGCAAATCCAGAGCCCTGCGTTTGATTTATGTCCATTACAAGTGGCGTTCGGTGTATTTCTGTATGTATGTCTGTGAATGAGCCACATTTGAGTATAATTAAGGTAACAGCACATGAAATGTTCTGGGTGAGGCCCCAAACAGACAATTTCTTAAGAAATAGGACAGCATGACCCTGTCAAAGACCCGGTCACATTGTCAATTTTGCCGTTTCCTGGTTCCAGAAAATAATTCATGTGAATTAATTCAAGTCATTACCTTATACACTTCGAAGCTTTCATTTATGTCATTATTCTTTGATCCCATTTGTAAGGTCACATCAACAGAGCCCTTGGAGGAACAGAAATTCTTTGTCAACAATGGCAGTTCATGCAGAAAAAGTGATTTTGAAAAATTACGCAGGCAGAGAATATACAATTTCCGCTAAACTCGAAGCAGTATCCGACCTATCTACACTGAGTGGAGGCAGTCAGCCAGTGGCAGTGACTTGTTCTCTCTTATCAGACATATTGAAGAATACTGGGTTGGGATTTCCCTAATGTGTCAAAATTGTCTTTATTTGTCATGCTAAGGATATAATCTTGGTGTAGTGCAATGAAATGTTTTAATGTTTTGAAGGAAAAAAAACAGAGTTCGAGACTTTAATATGGAGCACATAGACTCCCTTGCTATAATGTGGAAAATGATTAATGAAAGCTATCCAGATGTTTACATTTATAAAATAATGGTATGACAGCAAGCGTATGTGATTATTCTGCCTGTTTTAATGTGTTTATTAGAACACATCCTTCCAATAATAGTTTGGATTTTATACTTGACAGAAAATAAATGTGATTTTTTTTTTGTCCAATTTTTCAGCTACTGCCACATGATTTTCTGCTTGAAGGCTCAGTGTTACTTTTCCTAGCCCATGGAAGAAGAACTTAGAAAGGAGGTCATACAACTGCATATCTACTGGGCACTAATATCAGTCCAACTAGTCTAAGACCATCAAGCCATCCATGGTCTAATACATCTGTCTTCTTCTGCTCAGAGTTACAGGGATGGAGGAAATCTGTGGTCACCAAAAATAACATGACGCCCATCTCTAGTTTTCCATCTCAAGACCACGTAGAAGATCCTGAAGGTTCTATGGATGGATGTAATACATGTGGAACACTTTACAAACACAGTTCGCAACTTGAAATGTTCATAAGTCGTAATTCAAGATCATTTTAAGGGTTTACGCAAAAGAACTAGGATGCTGGGAGATCGCACGCTACGCTGCTGCACGGCGGGAGTAGCGGCCAGAAGTCGTACTAGGCAGAATTGGTGTGCAGAAAAAAAAATTGATGTTGCGGACCGGAAATGGGAGCCCAATGAACACAGTTTAGATTTACAGTCCTCTTCATTCGTTTGTCTGAAAGTTCGTAAGTAATGTTCTTAATTAGAAGAGCGTCTGTATTTAGTCAATACAAACCAGTGATGGTGGACAGCAACAGGGGAGGACAAAGGTAGAGATGGAAAAAAGGTTTGATTACATAATTGAAAAATTACAATGTTCCCAGATAACTGGAAGATATTAAGGAACAAAAAAGTAAAAATAAATAAATAAATAACACATTTAAATCTACACGTTTAACTTCTTAGCCTTCTCCATCTTTCCTCTCCACCCAGCTATGTTAAACAATCCTTATGAGATACTTTAAGAAGCGGCAGTAAGACACTCATTACACAACACAGGAGTCGCTTAAACCACGAATGGAGTCACGGCCTCACAGCAGGAAGTATGCCATCTAAGGGCACGTGCCAATGGAAATGATTAATAAGGCATCAATGACTTTCAAATGGTGCTGGCAAATTTAGCAAGCAAATGTCAATGTATCTGTGAACTGAAGCTTATAAGTATGTGGTGTTTGCACTAGGAATTCTCAAGTAGAATAGAAAAGCAGAAGAAAATTCATATTTTTAAGTCCTGACCTTTGCACAACTGCAATGTTGTAGTGTGTCAATATCAATGCTGAAGCAGTATTATAAAGAGGAAAAATAAAATTAAAAACCCAATATCAATCAATGGAAATAATACACATTTGGGAGTAGTCCATCCACCCATCCATCCATTGATTTTCTGTTCTTTCTTGTCCCATTTAGGGTTGGGGGGGGGGGGGGGGGTTAAAAGCCAATACTGGGGGCAATGGGCACAA
>JABFEB020000002.1:904462-936465 GCA_019775895.2 Stomatorhinus ivindoensis | reverse complement strand
CCCCCCCCCCTCATAGCCTATCCTGGAGGCAATGGGCACAATGCAGTGAATGACCCAGGGTTCGCCAATATCATGTTGGCGTAGTTACATCTGTCAAATTAGGTGTCACGGTTTACTAAATTAGAGTGGTTACATTTTCCAGGACAGCTGGTGAATGTTGATTTAATAAATAAATAGTACCATTTTGGTTTCAGGTGATAATTCACTTTATCTTTTGCTTATATGTTGATTTTTGCTTATATATCCCTCTCCCCCGATCAACAAAGTTTTCTTATCTAATTTTATCGTATATCATTTTAAGACTTGGGAGACATATCTGTATTACACTTTTTACACACATATATGTAGGTTCCACTTTACAATAAGGCTACCCATATAAAGCGTTTATGAATGATTTATAATCTGGTTATTAATTAGGTTGTAACACTTTGTAAATTATTAATAGACAAATTTAAACAAGTTATACCACCGTTTTCTTTTTATTAACGAGTTACTACCATTTACAATTGGCAAAAGGGAGCCTTATTGTAAAGCAGTACCCATATGTATATATATCTTGGCGTCTGCATGAGAAATTAAATGTGATTTTTTTTTTGGGACTTTCTCAAATGCCGCAGGAGACACGTGGCCAGCAAATTACCCACAAAAACTTTAATAACTCATATTGGCTGGTTTGGAGAACAACGAGTGCTCTTACGCCAGCCTCACATGATATCTCGCAGTGACCTTGTAGGGATCTTTTGGTTTCGCTTTGGTCTGCTCACCAAGGAGACCAGAAAATTTTATCCAGTTCTTCCAGACCATGGGGGGCCTTCGCCCCTAACCCCATCGAGATGGGGAAGTGTCGACTGTACATTTATATATAGACTACCAAACTTTAAATGAACCCACAGGGCTTTAAATCAGTATCGAGATAAATATGTAACTTTCTTTCCAATGCCAGACTCATGCAAGATTAGTTTAGTTCAAGGCCTTATTCTCTCCCATATGTCAACCAAGATCCATGCTTTCCTGAAGTCACAGAGCAGAAGAAAATCTGCTGAACAGCCACTGATATTATGTAGCAGCCCAAATAACATTCAACACGCAAGACTCTAAGCCAATCAGGTGGGAGAAAGGACTCCTGAATTTATGCAAGCAGTTCTTTTTCAGATTTATGCTATAGTTCTAACTTTGCTGCTTTATCTCAGTTGGATATGATCTTATTTCCCATTAAAAGAACGCCTTTGAAGTTTGACGACATTTAATCATTGTTCCGAGAGGTCCAAGTAATGGTTTCCTCGTGTTTATCGTTCATATTTCTGGATTTGAAGTCATTGCTATGCACATATAATGCCAAAAGTTACCTTAAAATATAAACACACTGACATATAGGCATGACATAAATGAGCATGATACTACTTTGAGGTTTTGATATCTTACCTTTGTATAAAGACGACGTTTCACTATGGAAGTAACATAATTCTGACTCCATGACACGGAAGTTGTTTTCCATTAACAAAAGTGTCAATGTGTAATATTTCTTGCCTCTTTTAACAAAGAAAGAAATCAATGCACAAAAATGAGCCACGCATTATGATTTAACTTGCTTCTTAACGTGCATCTTTGTCAGTGGTAACAAACGCAACAAGTAACAAACGAGTAGCCACATAAGTGGCTAAATTAATCATTAAGGATGTGTTACATGTTTATCACGTACATTGCTGTTAATATAAGGCCTATACTACATGTTTATCCTCGTACATTATATAATTCCCGACAGCATAGCACTTCATACATTAGGAAAATCCATGTCTAAATTTTAAACCTATTTGGCAAATGACTTGAAAAACAGAAATCTTACAGCTTTTACCAAGATACATAAAGCCAGACGTGTCTTCTTCAAAAATGCCCATTGTACGCCGTTCAACAGGATTATATGTGGTCACAAGAAAACACAAGGCATATTAAGGCATTACTTTATTGAGCATGGCTTTCAAAAAGAACTCACTTGCTCACCACCATCAGCTTCTCACAAACATATTTTCGCATTTCATCCAAAGAGTGTGAAGATACCTCACCATAAATTTTCAGAAAAATTACAGAAATTAGGTGATCTGGGAACAATTTAAAAGGAACATGGGTCACCGTGACCTTGACGGTAACAGAGGACACAAAGGGCATTATATTAATTCTAATCTCTGATGTCGAGAAAAACAATGTTCCCGTAGAGGCTAAAGAAGAACTGGGAATATGCCTTTCCCCATTGGTGGAAATTGAATAACAGCAGCTAATAACTAAATATAAATACTCTTGTAATGATTAACAAATCATAAATATTAAACATTTACATTTTGGACAGACTATTCCTCAAGTAGAACATAATCACATATGTACAGAAGTAACCTTTATTATACATACAAAAAAATGTTACACACATAGACAATCTCAGAACCTCTATATTTCCCATAAATATATCAGGCCTTCACCACTGGGTTCACATGTAAATTGTCTAGAAATAACATACTGTTTTGAAGCAAAGAGGAATGGACTGAATTTAATAAAAAACAGGATTCCATGCAGAATGGAAAGTATGACAGACAGTGCTACACAAGATATCTATGTTAACCAACGGCGCCAAACTGCCCTTTGAGAAGCTTTTTTTTTGCAGGGGTGCCTCTGGCGGCGCACTACGTATCCTGACCTTTTATTTAGCCAACCTTTTAACTACTGCTTAAAAGAACAACTTGATTGGAAACAAATTCAGAGAAACTGGTACCATGTTAACCGCAAATGTAGCCAGCAGAGGAACATGGTGTAAAACTTTTTAATCATGCTGTCCTTGGAAAGCGAATGACATGTTTTGATGGTTAATCATAATAAAGTAGCTGGCTTATGTTCCTTTCATTTGATAAGCATAAAAAATATATATAAACTGAACCTGGATTATAAATTTCAAATCCTAATTGCTAATCCAAAAATGAGTTGAAACTTGAGTCTTTGGATACTTTAAATGATCAAAATAAGTTCAAACGAAACAGCATTAACAGCAAGTCCTCAGCTTGCGTTATTTTAACTTGATTTGAAAAACGACCCATTATGTCAACAACTAAACTAAGACTAATTGTATGCTTGAATGGAACAAAAGCCAGCTTACACAGAGAGCTGATAAGACCAGCAATGGAAAAGCTCAGACTACAATATAGGACAGTGCTCAGTTTTATACACTTTTTCTAAATTAATTTGCAGAAAGGGGGAAAAAATGACTTAATTATTTTAGCGCTATATAAAGCATTCTGGATTTTAGAAATATCTCCTTTCATCTTCATTCCTTTAGTAAGGCTAAACTTCTTGGGATCGAACAAACAGAGTTCCTTACACCAAGAATGGCACTTGTACTTCAACAAAAGATATTTAACTTAAAGGGAGGAACGAATCATGTCCAGTCATACCTTTAGCATAATGCATCCACCAATAAGCATTCGGTTATGTCCTTAATACATCTGAGACATGCAAGTCTTTTTTCCTTTTTAATCTGGCTTTACAACCAGTCACATACCTTCTGCTCTCAATTTAGAAAAAAAAAAAGAGTGAGTTCAGCTGTTTTTAACTTCCTGCACAGAAAAGGGTCCAGCTTTTAAGTTTAAATAGGAGAACCCTTCAGGGTCCACTTCAAGAAGATGGCGAAAATGTGAGAATCATCCAAGCAATGACAAAATAGAAGAGGAAAATAGGATATACCACCAGAGCTTTCCGATTTGGGGGTTGGCTATCCGCCAAAAAGGCTGTTGAGGCTGGAACACAAGTGCATGGCAAGATAACATTAAGGCCAAGTCATCACGAAGATCCCCACACTTTCATTCAATTATGCATACGTTGTTTCTTCACGCAAAACCTTCGCCGGCGACTTTCCAGTAGCGAAGGCACAACACCGCCACCTACTGCTTAAAGTGTGTGATTGTCTTTGTGACTCCGTGTAAATTCACCAAATTCTTGACGGCGGAAGCACACGCGGGCGGCTAGACTCACCGAACGTGGACCAGCTGAACGAGGCGACCACCATGACGAGCCTGACTATGAAGCTGACGGTGCCAGTTCCTCCCAGCAGCACCAGTCTGCACACGATCATCGCCACGGTAAGAGGCAGGATGCAATACCCCAGCACACAGAGGCTCTGGAAAAATGAGCTGGAGAAAGACCAACATGCAAGAGTATTTTTATAGCACTTGTTTTAATGAAGTTGTTCCATCCTGGTATGAGAGTCATCAGCCTTATGCAGGATTTACTGCACGTCTCATTCACCCATGGACTATGGCTGTACCCTTACTTATGCCATGTAAACCAGTAAAAAAAAAGAGTTCCCTCCAATACATTAAATCATTGTAATGTATTATACATCACTGTGACTAATAATGATAAGCAGCAATAACATTAATCATTCTCATCATCAGGTCATACTTTTAAAGTCTAATAAAAAATAAAAAATAAAACATTATTATATGTTCCTTTTAATACTCCCTCGTCTATGATTTGCGAAGTAACATCTTTTTTCCCCATATGCATCTGGTACATGTCATATGATTAGTTACAGATGTGCTCTTTCTTAAACTGTCAGACTTAAATCAAAATTTTCTTTATGGCATAATAAAGTTTTATTTTATTTATTTCAGCTTTTCCCCCCTCCTAGGAGATTGGATGGGACTTAATTGGATTCTTCCTGGGAGTTGAGCCTGGAACTTTTTAGTCATATCGCTTTCCTTCGGTACTGTGCCGGCGTTTAGACTGTCGTCTCGACAGGAGTCGGGTTTTCTTGAGAAGGCTGCAGCTAATATGATTCAAAAGCTATAGGGATTACAGATTTCGCTGGGCGCTCACCTTGCCCTAGCTGTACCTCAATAACCAGCAAGATGGATATAACATCTCAAAAATAACAACAGCATTAAATGTATGACAAGAAAAGGCCAATCAGGTTTCACAGGCAACTTAAACAGTAAAATATACAATCTGAGCTAACACACAACAGCAGCTCTGTTACATACTAAATACAAAATTTAAAAATATCTACAACCTTCGTCATGGAAAAACTGCTTAAATATATAATTTTGCATATTGAATATAGCTATTATATTTATTGCAAAGAATTTATTCAAAGGTTTACTAATTAAAGTTGACCAAATAAAATGCGCTGCCACTGGATTTCTTTGTAAAGATTTTAATCAAAATTTCAGGGTAACGGCAGGGTGGTATGTGGTTGAGAGAATTAGGCCTGCAGAAGGAAGGTCACTGTCTCACAGTCCTGCACTGGCAGTGATCTCACAGTGGAGCCCTTTAGCCTTCAGACAGGCCCTTAACCTCCAATTACTCCAGGGTTTAGTGGATCCTACTTTCTCAAAAAATTTGTCACTTTGGATAAAAGTGTCTGCGAAATAAATGTAAGAAAAAGTCAAATTTCACTGACTTGCCTTCTATACTAGATAATACTACTTCTCATTAATATGAGTATAAATACACAGACATTCTTTAGTCTTCACATATTCTGACAATCTCCTATGAGACACGCATACAGAGAGAGGTTTGGGGTCAGAGAACAGAGTGAGACGTTTTAACAGCTTTGCTGGGGCAGTTTTCCGTGTTGAAGGTCTCCTTCAAAAGCCCAACAGTAATATGGCTATTCTACTGGCCACGGTATATAAAATATAAGTTTAAGTCCGTACTTACATAGTACCACCAAGCAGTTTGGAGTTCAGTGTTATAACAACTGAGCCAAACCAGATGATCACGAAGACCTCCGCAAACTGTGGTCCGCCATCTTCTTTACTGTCTGCTGCGCCTCCCTGCAACATGCTGGGGTACATTTCACATGGATGTCAATGGTAATGTCTTAATCCAACACCAGAAATTCATATACCTTTCATTTTTTTCCCCCCATAAAAATTCACAGACGCACATTGAAAAAGCAACACTTTACTCGGGATACAATTACATCTGGAATACATCGAAAACAAGAACAGCACACTCGCAAATTGTGTTTCGTATTCGTTGGCTATTCTTCCCAGCTCAAGTCAATATGTGTTCAGATGCACATAGAACAGTAGACAGGACAGGTGAGGTAGGCTGAATTTTTTGATTATCTTTTAAAAATAAAGGAAGCAAAATGTCGTAAAAAAAAAAAAAAAGAAAAGATTAACTATATCACTCAAAGTTCCCACCACCCGATCCTTCAGGCACGCTTGTGTCATGTGGGTAGGGCCAAACATGTCAGTAGACAGAGAAATCAAACCACAGATGTTGCGGAGAACTCTACTGATTGATTTTAATGCATGCTAGCAAATTCTGTTTCACTGGTCAGTCAGCTTGTAGACCCATTTCTTGGCCTTATAAGTGAACAAAGGAGGCTTTTCTGGAAAATGTTATGCTACAATGGCGCTCATGAATCTGTCATTACAAGGAACCCAGTACTATAAAACAGCAGTGAGATTAATGGTCGCATACACAAAGAGCATTTGAATAAACCATTATCTTTCTGATAAATTAATTGCTAGAGTGCATGTCAAGAAAACTCGATTTAGACAGTAATACGACTCTCGCTGTAAGGAAACCAAGTAGTATTTTTTAATTCCCACAAATCTTTATATTGCTTCCATGAAGGTTATTTTCTTGGTTATCCCACTAAATGGTGGAGCAGTAACCCAAACAAACCAGCTGTGCAGCCCATACCTTAACGGTGAGTGTCTATTTCTGTGGCCTTCCTAGCAAATGACCATTACAATAAGTGATTTAGTTCGTCATATCCATCTGCGGATCTGTAGTGACCTGTGAATTCAAACCTGCCATTTTTGATGTGCTCTTCACCTTTGATCGGCCTGATGGACGACCACGTAATGGACATGTTTCATTTTTACGCAGCAAAAAAAATTAAAAAGTTTTTTGACCTCTCAGTTCTTTTCGATCTAAATTAAAATATTAAGTCTATTACACCACGATGTACCAGGTCTGTAAAAAAATCCTTATGTGTTGGTTTCATGGTATAATCCATGCTAAAATCAATGTGCATATAAAAACAAACTTACAGAGCCAAGGTGACACAAAGGAGTAGCGGACCCCACAGATCCCCTGAAAGAAGAAGAAAAAGCACAGACAGGTTACGAATATTTAAATGTTCCCATTAGCAGTTCTGACATAAAACCAAAAAAATAAACCCAGCCAATCACTTTCAAGCACATGCAAAATTTAAAAAGCAAACTTGTACAGATTCCAGACAGGGATGCTGACACATACTTATTTTGATGTGTGCAAAGCAGTTTTTATACTTGAAGAGTTACTACATTGCCAAGAATAAATCTTGGATGAATCTTGAAGGAACCAAAAGGTCTTGCTTTACAATGAACATATAAACAAAATTTGGCAAGTCTTAAAAATCAGTAATTACTTGGAAAGCTTGTTTTCTTTAGTGAGCTGGACATGTGATTTTTGTTAAAAAATATATGGTGGAGAGCACTTAAAATGTGCATTTTTTTTTTTAAAGGCAACTATCCTACAAATTAGATTCATATTTAACAATTCTAATGTCAAAAACCGTCAGCTTAAGCACAAGACAGGGGCGTGAAGCAGACTAAACATTATTAAATAGACAAAATGAAACATTTAAATACAGAAAACATAAGCTGATCTGGAATGATTCATATATGAACATTATGATATAACAGCTGAACTGCCAGCATCTCATTCTCACACATTTATCTGCACACAGGCATTTTCACATTTAAAGGACCGAACAAAATCAAGAGCTGAGCCAAAACGTTTTCCGCCAAAGACACACCATGTGAATGTATTTACCGTTCATGTCTGGTCTTGACAAGCACCTAATGTTATGAGCAATACGTAGGTGATATTCCCAATTAAATTATTTGATATGTTTAAGTACAATGAAATTGCTCTCCTGCTGTATAATTTCATTGTTCTTCCAATGGGATTCCAGCTGATTAGGCAGCCCTTCAGTCTTAAGGAAAATGACAAAAACTGTGCAAGATTTACCACAAAAGACAAGGTAATAAGTCAAGCTAATGACCAGGCCTGTCCAGTCTCCAGGTGTCAAGCTTGCATGGAACTTGTATGGGATAATTTGGACAGAAGATTCAAACCGAAACAACTGACAAATATACTACGCTGACGGGAACTGCCGAAGAGAACATGGGAGCACATGTCAGCGGTTTCCTGCTGGAACTTGCCAAATGAATGTTTGGCAAGAAAATAAAATGTTTCACTGAAAATAGCAAACAGTAAATCACCATAATGTCGTGCCAATTTCTGTGTTCTTGCTTACATTTAACTCTTTCATAATTGCTAATACATTAGATAGTTAATCTATAATTCAACTGCAGAATTCATGTCAATGATAAGCATCAAAATCAGTTCATACTCACAATCTCGTAATAATGCTGAGCTTTTTCTGGGATACATCACATGAACAAACTTCTTTCCCACTGCTTTCAAATCCCTGAGCTGCAGAGAGAATATAAATCAAATTTAATATGCTACTCTAAATTTATTTATTTTACAGATTAGAATTAACATACAGTATTATTGCAAAACCTTTTTGTTTTGCTTTAACTAATTAACTGTGTTAAATTTAACTCGTGGAAAGCAAGATGGGGTAGGTGAAAAAGAATTTCCCCCACAAGGATCAATAAAGTATCATCATTCATTTTCATCATTTCATTTACCTATTAACATACAGATCTATTATGTATTAGATGAGATTAGATCAGATAATCCTGTATTAGTCTCACAAGTGGGAAATTTGCACAATATGAACTTTTAATATGAACATAATATTAATATTAATTAACTTTTAGTGATGATGTGTTTAAAAAAGATGCTGGCATCTTACGATTGTCTCCTTAACAGGCTCGTCGAGCGTAGAGTAGGCATCATCTTGCGATGAAGAGCCGACAGGGACAGTGATCTCCCCCTCAACCGGGATGTCTTCTGAAATGGAAACATCAGAAAGCCCTGCAAACTGCAAAGAACCACAGTGGACTTAATGGATGAATGCAGTTTGAATGCTAAAATATAAATAAAACATGCACTTTGATCTTCTGGAGCAAACATGTGCTTCTTTATGCTGAGATGCCTGTAAAGTCAGAAAACTAACATTTTGCATACTTTTTAGCATCCACGTTGCTCCCCCCACCAATTTTTTAGTTTTTGGTCATAATGTATGGCTGTTGACTATTCATTTCTGTCACTTGTGTTTATTGTACAACTGTAATGCTAATTACATTAATGTAATGCATACTTTTTTGTATGATCTGAAATTGAAGGGTGGGGTGACCGAATAAAACTAAACTATTTTGTCTATTATAAATAAAAGTTCAAACATCGTATTTCCCACATAAAAGCAGCAGCAAAGAACTGTTTTCCACAGATATTTTAATTAGTGCCTAATGAATAATGCTTAACGCTTGGTTCATACGAGCACAACACGAACATTTCAGAAATGCAGCCTGAATCAATGATTGCGATATTTAAACATGACTCTTAAATATAATGCTGGCTCGGGGAATACACCACGACAGTAGCCGTTTACTCCTGGCCCTGAAGGAGTACTCCACCTCTTCTTCATTCTATGTAGCATGCATTTGTTCCATACTAAGATAAATGTACAAGAAGCTGCAAAGAGGTGACTTGGATGGCTAAAAGCCTCAAATGTGTTTTTTTCAAGCTATCAGTAAAAAAAGCTACTAAAGATACAATATAATCATAACATGCATTTTTTCTTTTTAACCAAGAAGGAAAATTAGCCTAATATCATTATCATGTTCATCAAATCTACTCACTTGTATATATAACATTTACTTACGCTATAGCAGCGGAATCTGATTTGCGAGTATATGTTTACATTATCAACAATTACTTAATGATATCATCAAGTTCATCTGCAAATATAAACTGATAACTTTAAAATTTCATTACTTGGATAGTTACCCAGCCGGCTAACTAGCTAAACATCTAAACACACAGTCCAGCATCGAAAAGAATGGTTTAATTTGCAGCAATTATTGTTTTCAACGGCCAGCATTACAATGTTAATGGACTACTTCCAGAAAATCTAATCAATACATGTTTTTGCCATCCAAGAAATCCAATTAAATGAATTTTAGAGGTTTCTCTTACCAGGGGTTTATTAGAGTCATCCACTTCCGCCATCTTTACTCACGAGCGACGTGGAAACAAACAGTAAACGTCATCGAAACGCGACCGACCGCCGCCTCGTCTTCCCAGCGCCTGTTAGCGCAATTGTTGCCTTACAATAAAAACAGTGGGTGAGCTTAGGAATCACTAAGAGGCAGATTTGCACCTAATTTCATTTTATTATTTTTGCACTATTAACGAGCGCTAAACACTGCTAAAATAAAACAGTTCTTCTATCCCGTTATACAATAAAACTTTACTTGGTAATACACAGATGGGTAGTTTTTATACAACTTAACCCGAAATGGCAGATGGTTTCTGATGTAAAATGTAACAGAAGTGCTTTACTGTTGTGAAGAAAAATCAGCCGTTGAAATTCATGTGCACAGGCTGTCTGTAGCTGGACTGCAGTTAGACAGTGCTTACTGTATGATGAAATAGTTTTTTGTACACGCAAAGACATAAATAGGCATTTCATTAGTATCGTAGCACCGGCGGGGCGCATGTCCCAGCATGCCCCGCGTGCAGTTGTAATTAGCCCTTGTGTTGTTGTTTATGTTCATGGTTATATTTCCTTATTGTACGTGTGTTACTCGTGTGACCCGGTCCGATCCTAGTGTATAATTAGCTTGCGTAAATCTTCCACCGTGTATGCGCCATATAGTTCGGCGTCTGACAAACTTGTGTATCCTACATGTAACTGGTTTGATGCTCGTTGGCTGCCCGATGTAGTCTGTTTCAGGTTTACTAATAATTAGCGCGTTTTTCCCGACAAGCTAGTCTGTGTCTCTTTCTCTGCTTCCGCGATGCTTCGGTCCGTCCGACGCCACAGTATTATCCTTAGTGTGTTCTCTGTTCGTTTATATCGTGTGTATAAACAGCAAATAAAAAGCTTTACAAATGCAACGATAATAAAATGCACAATGCAAATTAAAATATAAATACAGCTTGCAGTTACGCTTCTTGGTGTAATTGCCTGTAATGTACAGTTGTGAGCGTATATGTGTTCTGTGATGAACTGTACCATTGCCTTGTGTCCTGTGCTGCTGGGATAGACTCCAGAGTCCCACCTGCGACCCTGAGTGGGCTAAACAGTTTGACAATGGGTGGGCATTTTATGCAGTCAGTACTATAATTTGGATACCATAAACATTACTTAAATATGACATGCATTTATTTGTGATATAAGAGTTTTATATGAAGATTGAACAAGGATATTTTATTTTCTTCTCGTAGTTAAGTCAGTTTAGTAAAACTACTAATATTACCCAAATTTTTCCATTCTTTTCCTTTTTTTTTGTTTGGCATTGGGCAGATAGGAGACTTATTACAACCAGATGAAAAATGAGAGTGGGATGCACCTTTGTTGAAATTTCAGTGTTAAGAGGGAGAAATCATTCAGCTTTATATATTTAATTTATATAATCAGAATCAGATTTATTGGCCAAGTTTGATAAGTCACAAAGGGAATTTTGTTTTGGCTGACGATGTCTCCATCAGTTAGACAGTATACAGACAATGAATATATAACAGACAATACACAATATACAAGCCATATACAGATTAAGCAAAAGAAATATGATATACATAAAGTGCCAAGAGCAATAATGATCATTACGTATTGGAATGTACAACGCAGTATTCATAGATGTGAGGCAGGGTGTAAAAACAAATTATGGAATACAAGCATGAGATTTAAATGCACATCAGATTTAAATTTTGCTCAAAGAAATGATGCAAATGAAGTAGTGCTGTATATTGTAAGAATTCATGCCATTCCCTAAACAAGGCATTTGATTTTTTAAAGATAGGCCTTGTGTTGTTGTTTTTTTTTTCTAGCACATTGCTGCCATCTACTGTCCATGAAAATATTTAAAATGCAACAATGTAACTTCCTGATAAAGTTCAGTCGCGTAATTTCAAAATTTCAAGTAATATTGAGCACACTGTCTTAAATGTACCTGTAATTGGAAGGTTGGCGGTTCAAATCCCAATGCTGGTAGAATGATAATATCACCACTGGGCCCTTGAGCAAGGCCCTTAATCCCAAACACTGTCGGATAAACGGTGAACCCCACACACAAGCATCGATCTGACCAGTATATGTCTGTGTGTCTCATGGGAGAGCAAGATTTCATTGTATTTGCTCACTGTACATTGACAATAAGCACATTCTTTATAGATATATTAGGCTATTAGGAACCTGGTGGTTCAGTAGGTTTTATTGTGGTCTGATAAATCTCAGCTGTGGATTTGATTTCTCCTCCCAGGCCTGTCTATATGGAGCCTCCATTTTAATGAGGAATATCCTGAAAAGAATTTACCAAACTGGTGTCACCTCAAAGTTTATATCAAATCGTCCATTAAATGAATATGATTTACATAGGGTTTTCCGAAAGTTTATTATTTTAATGAAGCATATGCATTTCTGGCTTCAAAACCATTTTACCATTATGTACATAGCCATACCCTGTCAGAAAATTTGATATTAAAGCACTTGGAAAAGAATTTGAAATTCTAGCAGTGAAACAGTTTACGGAAATACTTGAATTATTACATTTATATTCTAAACACTACAATAGCTTGAACACATACTGTAGGGCCTAAAATCATTCATCATGTTTAGTTTTGGCTTAAATGATCAGAATTCATTCTACCTGCAAAACAAAACAGCATAAAAAGAAATGCACTTTCCCAGTTTTGTATATCATGTCTTTATAATGCGAACTAATAGCTATACACTTGGCCATTCATATCCAATAAGGGCAGCACAGTGATTGTACACCTCCAGGATTGGGGATTTGGATCCTGTCTTCCTTTTGTGTGGGCGGAGTTTGCATTTTCTGCTTTTATTCAGGCATTCACTGGCTATTCTGTTTCCCTCCTACAGTCCAAGCAAAGGCAAGCAAATCTGTGATCTGGCATCTCCGAATTGCCTATAGTGGATACACTGTGCTTGTGAGCATGTGTATACGTGTGGGCTCTGTGATGGAACGGCATCCAGCCCTGAGTTTCCTGGGAAGGGCTTCGTGACTGGGCAAACATTTGGAAGCGGGATAGATACACTCTATATCTGACACATAAAAGTATTGTTTCTAAGACTTATAGTTAAAGAGTAATATTTAAACAGGTGCTAAACATTTTTTTAATTGCTGGTCGCATGAGAAACAAATCCTCCAATAACTGTTTAAGTATACTGAATGATAGTGTACACCGAGTACTGAAGAACTAAGAGAATTAAAGTCTTTATATAATAGTGTCACAGAAGATGCAGCATATAAGTATATATCCTGACAAAGAGGATCTGCACGAACCTAATGTGTGGAAGGGAGGTCTTTCATCAATACGGGGTATTTCATTCATATTCAAGAAATGACATCTTTGCTCATTACTTATGACACAATGAAAACTGTCCTTGGCTACACTTGAGTGTCTGCTGAATGTGCCTCTGAATGTACAGGCAGAAGCCTGCTTTTTGCAAACAACTTCACTGTGTAACCAAGCCTGCTCTTCTCCTGTCACTTTTAATATCTCATATTTTCTACCTTGATTCTCACAATAAGGCATGTACCAAATAGATAAAATAAACCTTATTCAGCCAGTTTGTTTAACAGTTCAACTGGGCAGTCATTACTTACATTAAGAAATTATCATTGTGCTGTATTTGTAGATAGAGCAATTGTCTTCAGATGTAAAGCAGGAAAACTGGTTAGTGGATGGATGGATGGATGGATGCATGGATGGATGGATGGAACTTACAAACCAGTGAAAATTTTGCTAACACTATGAAAATGCTTTCATTTTTAAATTCACTGCAGGGCTTTCAGATAAATGATTTATACATGTTTTTCAGTTTCTAGATAGTTTTTAAAGATTTCTAATTAACTTCAGTTCATACTTGTAGCATTGGTTGATTTCCATTGGTTTATCTGTTTATATGGAGAGAGTGATGCTGTTTATAAAGCCTTCTGAGATCGGGCAGTTTACCTGGAGAATGAGCGCGCTTTGTGCTCAGTCTTGGAAGACTGCACTGTTCATGCTTTGGAATGTACATTGTTTTCGTGAAACGACAGCTTAGTTCTGGGAACAGTTTCATGTTCACTTATATTAAACATAAAATTTAAGTGCCTGTACACTTCAAGAAGGAACGAGTAGACCTACCTCAAAAAATTCAATTTCCAGTTTTTTTCCCCTCCTTGCAGAGGAATATTAACAATTGATAATAACAAATAAACCGCTGAGTTGGACATATAGAGCAAATTTTTGGAATTAGGAGCTGGCCAACATATTTCTGAGGACAAATTACAAATTATCCATAAACACCACTACTTCCTCATTGTAGTACTTCAACTTCCTGAAATCTTCAGCATCCTACAAATATCTTCAAGCACCTGCATCTCATAGTGAAGTTTCTGTTCTTTTGTTTTTGGCGCTATTTATGTTATACATATGTTACAATATTATCAATCTTTCTAAAGCATAAAAATCTAGAACTTTCAATAATTGATGACAAGTTACTTAAAGCAGTCATGTAAATGCTTATAGGCACCTTCATAATGCATTGTAATACATCCATGAAGTATTTTAAACACAACTATAACTTTATTAAAAGGGATAACACATTACAGCCATGGTTATTATGCATTTTGAATGCTCTATGGAGCTGATTTATGATGCTTTACGAATGCATTATAAGGGTATGCATAATGCATTTATATGACTGCTTTATGTTAAGTGTTACCCAGCAATTTCCTGAAAATTCACATAAGTTTTCATTCCAGTCTATGCTCACTGATTCAAAATCCGGAAAAGATGTGAAGTAGGGAACTGTTGTAAGGTCTATGAAATCTTATCTTTTGTCTGTCTTGAATTTCAGTCTTTCTTGTTTTCTTTCGTATTTCAGTGTGCAGTGGAAATCTTTCCTAATCTGAGATTTAAGGGGTTATAAAAAGGACTAATCTCATACCCAGGGACAGTAAGTGGAAGCTTTCCTCTAATGGCACATGTGCATATTTGCTCAATATCAGAGTCGGCGGTAACATCCTGATAGGGGTGTGGTAAGGATTCTTACCAGTAATAGGCAGCTGAGCCAGCATTAGTTTTATTAGAGTGATGTAAAGCACTATTCAGAGTTACTATAGAATTAATTTGATTCTTTGGAGTATAATTCTACTTATTAATTCATGCAGCAGTGTAATTTTATTTCAGGCTGACATTCTATATACTTGATGATACTCTAGATGATACAATATTTGAAATTAAAGCAGAAAATCCTTGAGGAACCTTGGAAGGCCTCCAAATTTAAACAGAAAATAATATCGCTATTTCTCTGAGTTTCATCAGCAGTGTTCAGGTGTGTTTAGAGCCCACAATTGCAACGGTAGCCATCAGTCACTGGGCAAGATGCCATTTTATTTTGTTTCATCTGTGGTTTATCATGTTACACAACCTCTCCGGGCTGACCAAGCACAGTTCTCTCTGGCACAGCTTCGATTACGCCAACCTGCTAACTGTCTTTCCCACCATTGTAATTGTATGAAGTTTTGTGAAGCAGGAAGTTCTACCAAAAATGCACCGTTTTCCATATTATTTAACACATGCATGATGTAGCTTGTTAATACAGTTACTCTGCCAGATTGCTTGGCCCTTACCCTGACATAACATGCAGAATCGATGCTGCTGAACAAGCCTTCACTGTTATCCTCCTTTAGCACCACTGTGCCACTCTGGTTCTTAATGCCCTCAATGGACCCTGTGCCTCTTCTGCCAAAATTGTTCCCAAACATCAAGTGCTATATAAAGCGTTTGGCGATTGTGTTCAGACACAAATACAGATCTAAACACAGCGCATGGTATGTGCATGTCCACCGAGCCTTTGCTGTTTATGCTATGACAGCAGACCGGTATAAAAACAGAAGATTAACAGTGTCCTTGCAGGATTTTGTACATGCACCAGCATTTGCATGGCACTAAATGAACATGATTGCAATCTGATTATAGCCATATTTTTATGCAATGTAAGCTTCTGGAGAATCTCAAAAAAGGACAGGTCCTTCTGTATGAACGTACGCATTAGCAGCAAGTCTTACTTCTGAGTTGCACTTTGATTACCAGTTATGAATGATGCTTAACCCTCTCCATGGACTGCAGAGGTGGCAAGTCTGCCTGTAGCCCCAGACCCAAAAACATTCAGATAACACAGATATGCCCCATTTGTCATTCTTTGGCACAGCTAATCATTAATAATTTTTGCTTGTCAACTTGGGAAGCCACAAAGGTAGCTTTTCCCATTGAAGTCTTTCTCCATCTTAACCAACTTCGATGGGTACCTCAACTTCGTAATCGTGATTTAACCACGGAAGTGATCAAGTAAAAGCAGCCAAAAACAGTGTACTTCTCCATCTCTTTTAATTCTTCCATGCTACAGAATTGGCCAGCAATGAGCAGGCCAATTAAACTCTCCTAGTCATGAGTGCTTGACATCCTGATGCATTGTTAAACCCAGGACGCAGTATACACATTACATGAGAGTTTCGCCTCACTGGTTTCATCCATTGGGTCAACCTCAGATGCGTTTGCATGTGAATTTAGCACCCTCTGTCATAGCCAGCAGAGTTTTTCCTATATACTGGTGTTGATATAAATATCTCACTAACCAGGCAGTGTATTCCTGTAATAGCAAGAACATTATGTCAATCATGTAAACCAGGTAAGCAGAAAGTAATATGGATGCACTCTATGTTGTCAGCAAGAGTAACTTAATGGTGGTGAATATATAATGACTTTTCTGTTTTAGCCTGGTGTGGCGAAGGAGTATGTTTCATATTTTATTTCCCAGAACATATGAGTGCACATGTATAGCAAATATGTTGGTCAAAAATATTCTTTACTAAAACTTTCAACTGCACTCTTTTTTTGTCCTAACAAAAAAACCAGAATAAAAAAAAGCAAAAGAAAAAACTTAATTTCTTTCAGAAATTATTGGAAAGTGCTGACATTTGCACAGTATTGAGAGAAAAGCTTCAGGTTGGCAAACAATCTACCTTAATTCACATTTTGATATAGTTCTCCGTGTTTACTGTGATTGGAGTGTATATCAAATGATATTAATAATCTGTAATGATGTTTTAATATTGCATGTGATATAATGAGGATTTTCTGCTTTGGTTTTCTGTTTTGCAGACCACAGCTGTAGCTGAAAGTTTCATGCAAATCTCTGAGACCATTTTACCATCATTTAGGCTGCCATTTACATTTTAATTTCAGACAAGGCAAAGGTACCCAACCGGAATCATAACGTGACCCACATTCAATAAGGATAATGTATTGCATGTCTGTTTTATGGATTCAAGAAATTATAGTAATAGCTGGAACAAAATATGAATAATTAATATGAGTACTTGCTGAAATGTTGCAAAGCTCATTGGTGTGTCAGTACATAATTACTGTGTTTGTTTGCTGATGTTGAAGGTGAAGTAAAGTCTGTGTAAGACTGGGTGGACTGGATCATCTGGTATTGTTCCTGTGTTATTAATGCTCCAGATGCAGTTTTTGATGTTTACAAAAATGTTTTTAATTTTTAAATTGGCTTTAGTGCTGTTTTATAATAAATTGATAAACAGAAAAACATTATCCCTTTTCTGTTTTTGGAGGAGTGTAAAGCTTAAATATTGTGGAACTTTTGGTTACATTTCATCAAATCCATCACCTCTGGTTTAGTTCCCTTCTGAAAATATCTCACCACAATATAAAGTTGTTCTGTTACAAGATGCATGATATATGTAGCAGAAAAGCTTAAACAAATCTGCAATTCTTTTACAGAATGGCCTGTATTGATCATTGTTTAACTTTAGAAAAAAAAATTTTTTTTTAGGCTTTCATTTGTTTTCTATTTTACATTCATTGTTTATGGTCTCGAGGGTAATGCATGCGGTGGTGCAGTGGTTAGTCTGGTGCTTCACACCTCTGGAATTGGGCTTTGGGTCTTGGCCATGATTTTGAGTTTGCATGTGCTCCCTGTGTTGTTGTGGAGTGTGCGTATTCTTCCCACAGTTCAAAAGCGTACTATGGTGAATTGGAGTTACCAAATTGTCCATAGGTGTAAATTGATGCTTTGGGTCTCTCAACAGTTCCAGAAAATTCTGTAGTTTATTTCTGTCCTTTAGTGATGTATTGGAGAAATAAATTATTTGGTCAGAAACACCATCCACTAAGTAATACAAATAAAATGTGTTATTAATTATCAGAGAGCAAATTTTAAATCAAATCATCAAAGCTTATATTAGTTTAAAATTCTCAAAAGGGTACATATTTGCACCTAAAATAATTGACATCCCAGTTACTATGGGAATGGAAAAGAAATTTCTAATGCATTTGAGCTGGTCATTATTCATCAGCAAAACAACTATAGTCTGCACTGATGAAAAACTGGTCTTTCTGGTAATTAATAAGTATATGTACCAGAGAATGGATTATGAATGGCTAATTACATCATTGTTGCTCAGGGTTGCTTATATTTAAAGGCAAAATATAAAATTTCCATGCAGTAATGCTGAGTGCAAATCAAACAAAAGACAGATTGTTACACTAATTTTGCATTGTGCCAAAAAACACCTGCCTAAATTTCAGATGTTTCCTTAAAGAAGAAAATGTTACATCACTCAGGGTCAGTGACGCCTACAGTGAAGTGTGGTAAGTGCACCAAAGTGATTAAACAATTACAAAAAAGGTAAACCAGATTCAATGCTCACGTGGCTAACAGGTTAGGCGGCTTTTCACTTGCTTATTCTTGCTGAAGCACTTGCCAGCCAAACGGAGACTGTAAGCCATGCCAAGGTATTCTTATGTGACTTTTCAAAAAGAGCCACCTACACACTTACCAGCAGGTTGGCGGCAGCAACAGAAAAGAGTCTGGAACCAACCTTCTGGGATGGTGTTTGTGTGGCCTGTAGAGTAGGTGGATATAAAGAGAGGGGCTTGGTGGAGAGCCCTGGAGGAGCCCTGGAGGAGCCCGCCCTAGTTTTGAAGCTTTCATGCAACTACATGGAACCCAGTACCGTGTGACTGGTCTGTGGGTATAAAACAGAAAGGGGTAAAATATATGTATATGAGCAATTAAATGAATAATTACAGATAGATAGATAGATAGATAGATAGATAGATAGGGGTGTTCTGTAATGGGGCACTATAGGTACCTTTATAATGCATTATAATGGTTGGTATAAGCATTTGGGATGCTTTGTACTGCATTATAAAGGTATCTATAGTGCATTATAGAGGAGAGTTTCACCAGGCAGTCATACGTTATAATGTGTTATGCCTTTTAATTAATATTTATAGGCATGTTTATTATGTTTTATGAATGCTTGGTTATTTGTAAAAGATAATTACTAAAAATTACTAAAAACATGGCCTTAAGTAAATTATTACTGAAAATATTTTATTACATGTCATAAATATTAAACTTATGTAATTATGGGGAAAACATTTTTAATGGACACCACAGTGTTATAGTATGAACAGTTAGAACACTGAAGGATTTTTTTTCTTGAACTACGCCAATTAATCTTTTAATTACCCATTCTTACATTCATTCTAATGAGTGTTCCTTTCATTTAGCTGAAAAGCACGGTGTAATCTATTTACTATAAATTATAGGGCCAAATATTACAGAGGAAAGTAATTAGTTTTGTACCTTTTCTAATTATCAATTAGTAATATATGCATTTTCCTTCCAGGAATGATTGTTGCATAATAATAAGAAAATGTGAGCATGAACAAATAAAACAAACCAAAAATTGCCATTCAGGGACTTTGAAGGGCTAACATCAGAAGTAAGAAAGCTGAGAAACGGCTTAAAACAGAATGGCATTCTGAAGCTGTAACTCAGTGAGATGATCATGACTCCATTTTACGACCCCTTAGAAAGCTTTCAGGAGCTTGTGTCTTACAGAGGTGGCTTTGACCTTTCAGTAAGTAGCTCTTCTGGTGAAGTTGTTTTTCAACTTCGACACTTTTGGGGAAAATGAGCTGTAGTAGAGGGTTTGCTGTTGTTTTGTTTGATATATATCAGTGGCAGCTGGTGGCTTAAAAAAAAATGAGGAGGTAGGATGGTTATACATTTTACGTTACAACAATATTGGATTTCTCCAAAAAAGAGAGAATATAGTAGGAATGACTTATTTAAAAGTTACTTGTCTCTCAAAAATAGAGGAGCTCTTCTATTTTAATATATATAATATAAATTCACAGTGTCGTTTGATGGTATATCCATCTAATGATCTTTTCTTGTTTTTACATTTGTATTCATTAACAAGACACCTTTTTGGAAGGGAAGTTCATACGTAATTGTGTAAATTTTATGTGCTGCCAGATACTCTTTACAAGCCATGGCTACAAGCAGACATTTTCTTCAGTTATACATCATTCTCTTATATCTTCCTATTTCTTTTTTCCCCATTGCTACATGTACGGCTGTTTCACCCGCTCCACATTTGTGGGCCTTGTTAAAATATTTTTACTGGGCTGACGCTTAGACTTTGACTCAGCAATTACTGAAGAAAATTGCTTCTTCTTAATCTTTCCTACATTATCTGGAATATTTGTGTTAAATGTCATACTGAAACATTGTTTCAAGGGCATTACCTGCAAAATATGTTGGCATGATTAGAAATTCATGCTTCCCTCACTAATGACAATTCTTACAATTCCAAAGGCTAAGAGCAGGTCTGAACCAATCCCAACCATTCCTGAGATCGTAGGCACATGTGCGATACGCCATTAGGCTGGATTTTTTTTTCTTTTCTTTCCTTTGAAGAGAAATATTGTAGATATAATTGAATTTTAATAAGTTAAATTTTTATATAGTAGCCTTCCTAACACTGCTGTCACAAAGAAAAAGTGATGGAAACACTTTTCAAGATTCAAGATTCAAGATTCTCCTCTGTAGCCTGAAAACAAGAACAACGGTTCAGGAGGAGTTTTACCCACAAGCAGTGAGACTCCTCAACCACATAACTGGACAACACGATGGACAACTACACACACAGCACATAACGGACAACCACACACAATCAAATATAATTTAATTTCTTCCTTCTGGAATTTAGATTAAAAAAAATTTTAAAAATCTGTACCTCATGGCACATCTGCACCTTACCTTGTCTGCACCTTATGGCACATTATTTATTACATAGTAAATGCATCTGTATTTCTGTAGAAATATGTATATATATTCATATATATGTATATATATATATTTTTTTCCCTCTTATTTTATACTTATCCTCTGTTAGTACTTATTCCCTTGTCTTTTTTCTTCCTTTTTCTTTTTTACACTTATAATTTTTCTCTTATTTTTATACTTATCCTCTGTTGAGTACTTATTTCTTACCTCTCAGTTTTTAGTATGTCTAGTACAGTCGGAGAGTACTTTTTCAGCCAGGGAAAAACATTTCACTGTATGTTGTACCAGCTATAACGACATGTGACGAATAAAGAATCTTGAATCACTTAATGCCATGTTTTTAGTCATTTATAAACACATTCATAATGCATTTATAAATGCAATCATATTTGTTAAAATATAATACAGCAATGTTTATTATGCATTATGAATGCTTTATGTAGCTCTCATCTTGAATGCACGATAAATACCTTTTTAATGCATTACAAAGCATTCTTAACGCGTATACCGACCATTTTATTGCATTATAAAGCTATCTATAGTGCATTCTAGATCAGAGCTTCATAAAGCATTAAAATTGCATAAAACACACGGCCATAATGTATTTTGCCTTTTGATAAATATTTATAGACATGTTTATAATGCTTTATGAATGCATTATTGCTTCTTATGAATGTGCATATAAATGACTAAAACCATGGCCTTAAGTGTTGCTAATTGACATAACAGGCAATGGTAGCATTAGTAAAAGTGGCTAGTGAACAAAAGTCAAAAGAGAACAGATGAGATGAAACAAAACTCCCTGGTATGATACTAGGTCAACTGGTTGTCCCACTCCCCCCCACAGGGAATTCTATCAATTAACAGGCTAGAAAAATCATGTTGTTCTTTAGTGCTACTGTCAGATCTATAGGTCACCGTGCCATCTTCAGACGAGTTCCATCTGTGGTTTCCGACATCCAGTTGATGTCTGCCTCAGGCATTGTCTATCCAGTCATGTGGGGAGGAGAGGTCAATGCACATGCTACAATGTGACTGACAAAAGCTAGGATACTGCCAAAATGGTGCACAGGTATGATGATGTTAAAATGGCGTACAGTTACACCAGCAACTTCAGTTAATGTAGGATATAGTAGTAGGTTTTCAGTCTGTATGTAAGTACTGAGACCTAGGGGATGTCCCTCCCTCACTATGGTGGCAGACTCCGCCATACAACAGAAGCCTTGTACTCTTTATATTTGCAAGAGAGCCTTCGTTTGGTGATCTCAGTGTACGTTCTGGATTGTTCATGTTAATCAGTTCAGTTTAATGAGTGCCTAATAAGTATGCAGTAGAATTTTTACGTCCATTCTGTACTTAACTGGAAGCCAGTGGAGAGCCATTATAATAGATGGTACACGGTTGTATTTTCTTCTACCAGTTACAGTTCTTTCTACTCAATTTCGCATCCGCTCCAGCAAAGACAGTGTGTCTTTTGTGCTCCCTGACAGCTGAGTATTGCAGTAGTTTAACCTGCTATACAGAAATAAATTTTTCTCTAACTTAGAAAGTACCTCAGTTTTGCAATATTTATAACATACTGTAAATTACAAAATGTTTTAACCTTCCTTAAAGTATTTGAGAGATGGCAATTTAACTGGAGAACAATGACCCCAGCACCTAAGCCTCTGGCATGATATCAATGATGCAGTTGATTTACTACATATCAGAACAGATTTGTTCTGGTCAGGGCCAGCATGCCACCTGCCCCCTGCCCCTGCCCCTGCCCCCTGCCCCCTGCCCCTGCCCCAGCCTGCCTTGAGAAAGCAAGGCCTGTTTACGGTTGTTTACACAGGTGAACGACAGTTCTGTGCTAACTAATCTTACTCTCCAGCTGATTCTGCACAATTTTACAGTTAACAGTGTCAAACTCAGCTATAAGATGTTCCAGTACGATTATTGTTTCATTCCCTGCATCAGAAAAGAGTGACACAATATTTATAACTCTGATTAAAGCTTTTTCAGTGCTGTGATTTTCGCAGAAGCCTCACTGAAACTTGTATTGTATATTTGTTGTACAATATAGTACATGGTTGGTGTCCAGGTACCTTAGTAGTTGGACAGCAGCTATTTTCTCATGGAATATTGAGAGAAAAGGAACATTTGGGACAGACCTGCTATTGTGTTTGTATTCATAAGCACTGGTCTGATTACAGCCATTTGAATTGCAGGACAATACCTGAATACACTTTACTTGAAGCCGTACTCTATAATGCACTATAACTACCTTCATAATGCATTATAATAAAGCATTGCAGCACTTTCTTTTGACAGTCATAATTGATTATGACAGTCATTATTGATTATAATACTTTTTTGACAGTCATTATTGATTACAATACTCCAAAAGCATCAACGAAGCTCTCATTTATAATGCACTATAGGTAGCTTCATATTGCATCATAATGCTTGGTACAAGCGTTAAGGATACTTTGCACTGCATTATAAAGGTATCTATAGTGCATTATAGATGAGAGCTTATTTTATAGATAAAGCACTCACAATGCATAATAAAAATGGCTATATGTTATGGCTTTTTACAAATATTTACAAACTTTAAAGCTTAATGAATGCTTTATTATGTGTTATGAATGGGCTCAGATTCCTGTAGAGATGCCGTTCATAGAAAGTGTTACAGTCATTATTTTAAGTATCGGTCCTTTTATCCTCCTGAGACCCCACCCATTCCTTTATGTCCATTGTAGTAGACATTTTGTTTTTGCATCTATCTTTTCACTGATGTGAGGAAACATATTTATTCCTGTTGAACACTAAAGAGGGCATGCTGTGAAATGAATGAAATAAAAATAAATTTGAAAAAAATCTAAATTGTAAGATGTCTTATTTCCTCCAGAGACAAATAACCTATAATTGAAGGACACTTTTTTTCCTTGGGTCTCAGGAGGCTAGAGACCCACAAAGTAATTTGGGGCAGTACGATATAGTGTGTGGATTTTGTGGGTTTTGTTTTTAATTCTAGCTTGGTAACAAGGTGGAAGTTGCCAAAGTGTGTATGCATTCTCTTAACATTCAGAATGCTTTGAAATGTAATATTTATTGGCTAAATTCAAATTCCAAAATGTTAATTTTGCTATTAAAGAATTGTTAGCTAAAATGAGAAGGCACTGTAGCTGACAGACTGACAACCGTTTTGGAAAGGTTACCTAATGTTCTGAACAGGAAGGGCGAGTTATTATCATTAATAATAAGCTGGGAACAGTAGACTGAATTGTGCACGATTCCCATCCGGAGTAGAACACCTGCAGTTTAGTTGTTCTTCATCTGCATACAAATTTGCAGCACTCCAGTTTAAAAGTATGTGTGTGCTTATCAAACCATGGTGTTTAGTACTTTTGGCAACTTTTATTTTTAGAGCAGTTATTTTATGCTGGGCCAGTGCAGTGCTATATTTTAGTTGTTTGTTAACATTGTTACTGGGGGTAAATGTGAGATTATTTATTAAGATGCTGTTAAACTTTTAAAAAGTCCTGCTGTTGAGGTGTTGAAGTCACAAAAGTCTTTTAATAGATGATGAGAGTAAGTGCAGGTTTTAAATAATCTAAAAATTAACAGAGAAGGGCTAATCTATGGGAGAGATTTGGGAAATGAACTCCAGGGGTTAAAATCAGGTCTAACGTGGGGTTCTACATGCATTTTGCCCTAGTTACGTATTGCTGGAATCTCATTTAATCAAGATATCAAGAAAGACAGAGAACTATCACTAGTTATATCATTATCGACGTCAGTATCTGTGTTAAACCATTAAATATTACAATTTCTTCAAAATTAACAGCTAATTGGCTCTCATCATCTGTGGTTCCAGAGTTCTGTATATTAAGAGAGTAGATGTTACAAATCAAATCTGATATTAAGCATCTGTTCTTCAAATAGCGGACATTTACTTATAGTTTTCAATTCTCATTGTGTTTCCTTGAAGACGCCTTCCAGCCTCCTTCACAGCCTTGGCTGTGGGATATGTATATAAGTAAAGCCAGTGAGTGAGGCTTTAACCAAGGGTACACTCTCAGTTGGTGGTTCAAGACACACACATCTAGTATCATTATTAAGAAGTAACAAGTTACTCATTGCACAAAATCAGAGTTGGAAGATTGTAAATGTAATGGGGATCATTTACAGAGCAACATGTAGTGGAACATTTGACATTTAATCTAAGTGTCTGGTTGCTATTTTCTGATACTATTCAATTATAAATGGCTCTGCAATTTATAGGATTGCTCATTGTTGACAACTGATTGGTGCTCTGATTAGTCATATGGGCCATCTGATTGCTATGTTCTTTAATAACAGCAATAATACTAATGATGCAGAACATTTCAGCTGTAAAACCCAATCCACTCACAAACATCAGCTCATTGGTTAATAAAGATTAGACTACAGTATACACATTACTTCTTTAGCCAGAGGTTTAGGAAGTGCAGTACACAATAGGATACATTCCCTCTATAACGGATTGTTATGGGACCAGAGACTATTACGTTCTGGCATTTTCTTTAAGCAGTTTTACACATCAACTTAAATGTCCTTTTTAATAGCTCAGATTGTTGGGGCCATTAGCCTCCAGTGTGG
Source organism: Stomatorhinus ivindoensis (assembly GCA_019775895.2). NCBI lineage: Eukaryota > Metazoa > Chordata > Actinopteri > Osteoglossiformes > Mormyridae > Stomatorhinus > Stomatorhinus ivindoensis. Next base: position 910,481 of record JABFEB020000002.1, on the reverse strand, counting down.
ACAACCAAGGTGGAGATTTTACTGCTGGAAAATGAGCCTAGTTTAGCTTCAAAGTTTGAGACCCAGGACCTGGGAAAACATCTAACTGAAACCCCTGATTTATAATGGTTAAGGATCGTAACATTCCTAACTACCAAGTCACCAATGGTGAGCGCATTATCCAAATTAACAGGCATGCTGTTTTTGATTTAAACTGGTGACTAGTGTGCAGGAGGTCTTCTCATTGAGCTTTTATATCCCAACGTGATACCTAAAGACGTGCTAATGTGGGCACTGTCCTCCACCCTTAGAGTAACTAAACATTTCTTTAGTTTTTTTTTTTTTTTTTGGGCCAAAGTGACATATAATTGAGAAAGTATGATCAGCCAATCCCTGCTCCCTGCAGCAGCTGGACCCGCTCATGATCCCAACAGTGAAATTACTCCTAACCCACTGAGCCACACACCTGCCCAATATTTGTGATATTAAAAGTTACCCATAGAAATGTAACAGCTTATTTCACATTAGTCTTTAGCCATTACGTAGCTTTCCAAAGTGACATAAAAGGGAGGAAAGTGTGGGGTCAAACAGCAGGATCAGGCAGCATACAGCTACCCCGGAGCAGTGGGAATTAACGGCCTTTCTCAATGGTGATGTGAATTACTCTGTCAGCTATTGGATTTGACCCCTTGACCTTTCAGACGCTGGCACACAGCCATAACCCATCGAACTCAATTATCACCTAGATACAGACACTACAAATGTCTGTTTTAGACTCACCAGTCCAGATAACATTATTCCACAAATCAACAATATCTTCCAAATGGTCGTTTTTAAATTTAAGATGAGCAACTGTTTTTTTTCTTCCTGACTTTGACTTATGGTTGTCCCATAAATGCCATTTAGCTTGCTATACTGTTCACAGAATATGAACATCAACCACAAAATGTAAAAGTCAGCAAAACATTACATGACGTCCTGGGGTTAACAGCACTGTGGAATAATTTTTCAAGATGCTCACTGTGGTCTTAAATTTTTGCCATGATTGTACTGAGAAATCCCAAAGTATTTTGCAGTTATTTTATAATGCAGTCAGGTAACTTTACATGATAGTCCTCTGAGATGTCTTAATCATATGAAACTAATTTACCTTTAGGTAAATTTCGCAACAGACTGATATTTGACTCTCTGACTGGTTACCTTGACAACCAAAGAGACAAATGTTGAACACTTACCTGATTGACACAGATAAGGAATCTCGTGGTTCACATATTTTTTGCACAGACAATGATTCTTATTGGCAATTCTCTATACAATTATGCATGCTTTTTCCAGTAACCACCAAGGTACAGTGCATGGCACATAAAACCTAGGGTTACAGAACTGCAATGTTCATGAAAATCCAAAAAGCATAGGATAGTGAAATAATTATGATGATACTAGGTTCAAAAACTCTAATCATGCACATCCACCTTCATCCACAATGAATATCTAGGAGTTTAGCTTTTAGATTTCTAAATCAAATTTTATGCAGGGAACATGGAATGAAAAAAATAACAGAGAAAAACATAGAACTGCAAAAAAACGATTCTATAGCAGATTGTATCAGTGCTGCTATATGATCATAGAATATTGTTCATCCTTCGTCCAAATCATTATAAAGAAAAATGAAATGTACAATAATTGTCAGCTGCTGGTCATATTTTCCCAATCGGATTTAATTATGGACTCTCGTAAACAAAGTGTCGTTTGTAATATGTTTGTAGTACTAACGTGCAATTCACTCAGGAGCCATGAATGTTTAAACAGAGTGGATACAGTGTTGTTAGAAAGTAATAAAAAAGAACACCTGCAAATAATTGCATGCTGCACATTGCATGTCGATGGAAAAATGGACTCTGACAACCCAGTTTTGTTTTCACTCTAGCTACCATCTTTACAGCTGTCAGGATTCGTGAATGTGCTCCTTGCCTTTTTATTGGCTGTCCGGAATAAGAGATGCCAATGTTCTCTTGTATTTAATGTAAAATATGCCTCATCTCTTAGGGATGATCTTAAATTTGGTCATCATTCAGTGCTACAATAAAGAGGGGAATCGGAAAGAATGAGAAAGATAAAATGCAAGATCATTAACCTCTTCAATCTGTTATTTAAGGTTTGGCAGGGGTCCTAACCTTTTTCATTGTTTTTTTTAAACACACTACATTAAAAATGATTAATTAATTTAGGATAATTTTGTGTTTCAGTAACAAATAGCTTCCTATGACGGACTCGTGTCCTGTACTGCTTGGGTTGACCCCATACGCCATACGAAACATTTCAAAGTCAGGAAAAATACTTATTTTGTAATATTTATAAAGTGATATTATACTTATATGAATCATTATATGATACATACAGTCATAGCCGAACATTGTAATAATAAGCCATTTAGGATTAACTACTATTTACTGCTTAATATTTTACTAATTTAATGCAGAAATTCAGGTTAGCTCTGAAGAGTTCAGGATAAGGAAACCTTCAACTAGGAGACAACATGTTACACATGAAATTTTAAATTAAATTATACATAAACCATCAATATATGATTTTTCTCCATATGGAAAAATGGAAGAAAACTCGTTGTCTGGATGGTAGAAGATGCGTTTAATTTAGTTTCTGTAAACATCAGGCAAACTTTCTCAAAGGCATTAAATATTCCGTATATATAATGACGAAGCCATTTATTTAAATATGAAATTCGACTCTTTGGATGTGACTTATTTATTTATCAATCACCACAGGCACAGAACACAGACACCTCTACCAATGATCATGACTTCACCATAATTATATGCTCCGATACGTATTTGTTGTTCAGTGATAAAATTTGGCAGGCTGTGGAAAACCATACGTGCATGCAGATAGTGTTTAAGTGCTCTAAGAGATATTGGAACAGCCCCGAAATGCAAACAAGCAGGGATTCTCATGCCTGGTCTTAGGGTCCTCGCGGGGATGCTGGTCTTTTTTTCCAGCTGAGCTCTTAATTAATTATGCTTCACTGAGCTGAATCCTAAATGTGATTCTGGCAAGTGAAATTTGTCTTCATTTCAATAGTTTGCTGCACATTTGTTATGCAAAAATAAAAATAAAGTTGCGCTACCATTGTACCATTTATTGTAAGATTTAAAAATGCAGCTTTGGCTGAATATTAATTCTTTTACTTTTATCGGGATAATAATCCATTAAAATACTTTTCAAAGGCCTTTCAATCGCCTTTAATAGATGCAGCATCTGTTACCACAGCATGGTGACGGTGAAATTCTCTCTTTCTCATACCTCCACACTGCAGTTTGGATGTCAGCTCCGGCCCCATGACCGTGGAGTTTGCCGAACCCATCAGTGATTCTGTGACTTCCCCCCCACAGCCCAGGTACATGCAGATCAGGTGAATTCCTCTAAAACGGCACCGGTTGGCTGTAGACTGCCATACTCCCCAAGGTATCCTCACTCCCATTCTCAATCCCTATGCTTTCCAGCATAAGCCCTAAATCCCAACAGCCGTGATTGGAACAGCTACTGAAGACAGATCGAAGAAAAAAAAACATAAGTGAGGTGTACAGTCCAAGGAATAAGAGTGAAAAAAACAACACATATCTTCTTAAATTAAGACCAAAGGACCCCTGTTTTGTTGCCATGCCTGTGTAATTAATGAGATTTACATAAACTCTGTGAAGTCTGTGAAGCATATTTACATAAAAAAATCTTGAAAGTGTTACCCCTTACTTGTTTTAGTTCATTTTAACAATAGTTGAATAATCTTCTGGTGTATTTAATTGTTCCAGAGCCATATAAGTAATTATATCTAAGAATTTAATAATTGTGTTAATTGCATTTGGAACTGAATCTTCACTTTAAAGGCCGAGTTAAGAAATTTAATTTCATTCGTCGATATGGATCAAAACAGATCACTCCCAAACTTTCCATTAACATCAACATCACAACTCAATCAACAGCTTATTCACATCCAAATGAATGTCCAGCTGGAAGGAAACTCTGTATGCACATGGCTACTAAAAGACCAAGGGCTGGGACGCGCCAATGTGCACGACTGCAACGCATCAGACGACAAGTGGAAGTATGAAGAGTCACAAACAGTTTAATACTGGAGACCCGTTTCTTTGAGAATCACTGCACAAGCCAGTAATCACAAACAATGGCAGCTTTACAAGATGAGAATTGCAATATAAAAAAGAATAACAATAATAAAAATTTAACAAAACAAGCTTATTCCTTTAGCGTTTGTTGAGAGGGGCGTTACATTTCACATCTCTTGTAAACATCACATTGTACAAATGAAACAATGACTCGCTAGACGATATTGTTCACCAATATACCATGAATTAGCTATTTACTTGTGCTGCAAGTGATTCTGACAAGCATCATGACAATTTATTAATGAATGACTTTATACATTTATTTGTTCTGTAGTTGATATTTTTGACAAATACATTTTCATTTCAAAAAGAATTTGGGAAGCTGCATGTAGTATGTGTATTTATGCATGCATGAGTATATGCCAGTATTTGCAAAAGGAGAATACACCTATAAGCATTTTTTGGCAGCAATATAGATACAGGGTATGAGTTATTGACCTACTGTAGATCTGACTATATGTTTTTTTTTCTTTTTTTTTTTGCTTTTTAAAGAATTTTGTAATCTGAAAAGTCAAGATGAATATGTAGAAATCATTCATTCATATCATAACTACAAACATCAACATATTAATAACTGCATATTTGTCATTAACCTCTTAATTCTGAAAATGATTCATTTACGTCTCCCTTCCCTGGATGCAGTACTATCCTTCTCAAAAATTACATGATGGATGCCCCAAGACAACCAGCATAAAAGCAGAACATGGGTATTTTACATTTAAAAAGTACCTTATGTCATAAACCATCCCTTAATTTAGAAAATGATGTCGATTACACCTGATTAGCAGCTAAGCAACTGTAATCGTGACAGATTTTAATGGATAATGGAACCAACTGATGGAAAAATGTCAGACACCGTTGTGAGAAATGTTACAGGGAAAATGGCTGACATTAGCGCCTACTTATGGAATAGAATTGGCCTGACCATACCAGCAAGGATCTTTGGCACCTGCACGGAGATGATCTCAGATATCATTTCTGGAAAAGTGACCTTTGACGGAAGCGACTGTGCCTGCACAAAGAGGTCAAACGTGAACTGGTGGAGCTTCCTCACAATCTGTATGTGCAAAGAGAGAACGGGCTGAAATTAATATGAATATTCATGACAGTTTAGCAAATCCTTCTCATCCAAGGTGACTCCTTTGTTTATATGTTTCAGTGCTGATTCGAGACAGGCAGTTGTCAGGGTACGAACAAGATCCATTACCTAAGTCTGTCTTAAAGTCAAAGGTGTCTTAAAGTCGGGAAAATAATAATTCAAAACATAATGATAATTATACAGTAATAATAAGAGTAACTACATACAGTTTTCACAAGCATCACAAAGTAGTGTATGCATTGATTATTACAAACAACTGTATTAAACCCAAATTTTAAAATAACAGGCTTTATGGCAGTCTGTTCCTAAGTATGGGTTGTCCTTAAGTCAGACATTCTTAACCTGGGTACTGCCTGTAATCTGCTTATTGTTTTACTGTTGCAGCATCTTAAGTGTTAAACAAGATGTATCCAAGCCTGGAACTTGATTGGAAAATTGTTTTATATAAAAAAAAAAAAACAATGATACTGACACCTGAGGTGGGCAGATTCTTACCGGTTGAAGGGAATCCATGAGTCTAGTAAGCTGGAGAAATCTCTCAGAGCAGTTGACCTTGTTCCTGTAGCTTACGAGGCGATCCAGCTCATTAATGTACGTCATCCGTAGTTCATCAAAATATTTCTGACTTTTCAGACCCTCCACTGGAACTGTAGAGAGTCAGTGAAATGCTCAGCCTTCCTATATACCCAGTAAATGTACTCCTGTAAGTTAAGAGTAAGACTACGGCCTCTCAGCCTTCCTATAT